>JAGFNQ010005808.1:409188-833834 GCA_024364735.1 Boesenbergia rotunda
AAAATGGCGGGAGGGAATCGGGGGCCCTCGATTCAAACCGCGGAGAATCCCGAGGCTCGATGGGCGTGTGACCATTCCCCGGCGGTAGGGCGCTCGCGTTCCCAAGGCTTCGTTAACCGGTGGCCAGGCGCTTCGGTGCTCGAGGTACCGCTTACCGACGGACGCGTGTCTTGTCAATTAATGCAGTCATCATGAGGAAGGATACGAAGTGTCTCGTATCACGGATAAGACAGATGGGACGGTCGAAAAGGCATTGGCCCGTCGGCCAGGCGACTGGTGCGGAAGGGGTTGGCCCGACCCAAACCCCTAGTGAATCATGGGGGGGGGGGGGGGGTGCTCCCGCAGACCCCTCGGCTTAGTTCTCAGTCGGACGCGTAGCGGTCCACACTCCTTGAGTACCAACCGACCGAGCATCCCAACTCCCACCTTAAGGCCAGGGGCAGGGTCCCGAGTGGCCCACGCTTAGACATTATCACGCTCTAGTATCTAACATGGTCGGTTGTGGAGCCGAGTCGCTTGATTGTTCTCTCACCCGACCCGCTCTCATTAATAATTGCCCGAGTCGGCAACACTTAGAAGCAAAAACAATCAATGGAGCAGGAACGAAAAAAAATTTGTATTAAAAGGTAGGGCAGTACAAAACTAAGGTAGACCATTACATGTTAATAGAAAAGAAAGGAAAAAACAAAAAACCCGACCCTCATTTAAAAGGTCGGTGCACCACCTCAGGCATATCCTGAGACATGCCCATGAACTTAACTACGGTAGAGGGCAGGTCGGGGTCGATGTGCCCGCCCTGCCTGAGCTACTCAAAGAAGTTGGACTGTTGGTGTCTCAACATGGCTTGGAGCCGCTCGGACACTTGTCGAGTGAACTCCGCAGAGTTGACATATTCCGCCCGCCGGGCGTCCCACCAAGTCGCTTCCTCAGACTTGTACGCTTGTAGCTCCTCGAGCTCCACCCGAGCTGCCTCCCAGGTCGCTTGCTGCTCGCACATCCGACCCAGCTCCTCGGCTTGGCCATGCAGCTCGCCCTCCCGTCTAGCCAACTGGCCTGTCAACAGGCTGACCTCCTCCTCCTTGGCTGCCAGTTGCGAGCGCAGGGGCTCGGTGGCCTGAGTCGCCTCTAGAAGCTCGTCCTAAGTCTTCTGAAGCTCCTCTTGCAACCGATCCTTGATCCTCCAAGCCCGACGTTCTGTGTTCTCCACTTGGGCGACTCGGAGGTGTGCCTGCGCCACTGCTGCATCGGCCTCGACAATCTGCGCCTTGGAGGTCTCCAGCTGCTCCTCAGAGTGGGTTAGCAGGTCTTGAAGAATGAAGACCGATCACCTCGGCCCTCAGGCCGTTCAAGGAGGCATCGCCGGAAGCGAGTTGGGTGTGCTGGAGCCGAGTCTTCAAGTGCTCCACCCGCCGCTCTGCGCCGGAACCGAGCCTTGGCGTGAGCCAGCATAGCTATGGACATGCTGTAGCTCGCGGCCCAAAACTATGATACGCAAAAAAGAAGTCGTTAGCACCTCGACCGAATAAAGCATAAGACAGAAATGAGAGTCAAACAAGAGTAACTTGGGTGGCGGAGGCAATGAAGTTGTCTGCACGGATGCTCGGACCACGAAAATCACTCTCGCGCAGACTATAGAGGAACTGGTCGGCCAGCGATCCGTGCAGCTGAACATCCTGCGTCCGAAGAGGGGTCGAGCCGCTCGGCACCCTCATGCTCATAAGGAGGTCGGAGAGTGAGGGCGGCAAGAGATGCATCAAACGCTCCTCGGTAGGCTCCCCCGACTCGGGAGGGGCAGGCTCCCCCGAATGGGGAGAGGCAGGCTCCTTCGAGGACACTCGAGGCGTAGGAGATGGCAGAGTGGGAGACTCGACCACGGGCTCCTTGCCCTTCCGCCTCTTGCTTGGCCGGCTAGATGAAGCCTCCGCCAGGTCGGTCGGTGAGGGCACGGGCGCGACTCTACATGCCCGCCCCAGTCGAAGGCTGAGAGGCTGGTCATCCTCCGAGCCGGACCAGGAGACCTCCTCGTCGGCTGGCACCGGTACAGGAGGGGCAGAGCGCACCGCCTAGGGGGTCGGGAGAGCTGACTCCCGCTGAGCTAGCAGCTCGACCACACGAGCCTCCAGCTCGGCGTCGTCCAGGCCATAGCCCTCCTCCAAAGCCGCTGATTTGCAACATGGTGGCTGCAAAATAAACAACAGATATTCAACCATAAAAAGAAAATAGAGGAATCACGGAGCTTAACGAACGAAGCAGGCCGGTGAAACGACGTCGGGTTAAGCCCGAACATAGACAGAATGTCTTCGCATAAAAGATGCCCCCCATGGAAGTGCCGACCCCCAATCTTGGAGAAGGCAGATTGACACAGGGGAAAAGAGCAAAAGTCCTTGTGCAGAGGTGGGGGAGAAGGAAAATTTACTAACCAGCCGACCGGCCAGGTCGGGGTCGGGACAGGGCGAATGTAGAAATATCACTCCTTCCAACCCTTGGTAGAGGTCGGAAGTTTCGAGAGGAAAGAAGTGTGGGATCGGACCTGGAAGAAGAAATCGCCCAGCTCTTGTCGTTTCGGGTAAGTAGTAGAACACGTCGAGGCGAAGGGGAATTTGATACAATGAGAAGATGATGACCGACCAACAGAGGAGTCAGATGGCGTTCGGGGCTAATTGAGAAAGATTGACACAAAAGTAGCGACATACGGAAACAAATCAAACAATGAAGGGGTGGACCGGGAAGCGCAGCCCGGCCTGCAAATGTTTCTGGGAGATGGTAATATACAATGATGGAGGGGACGCAGGTCGGTCAGAAGATGACGGTAATTGGAGATGATGGTCCAGAAGAATATGGAAGTCCGCGCGGATCACCTCGAGGTCATGGTGATCGAGCTCGAACACCATGGTGGTAAACCAGGGGGCCGAAGGAAGAGAAGAGGAAGCCATAGAAACAAACCACGAGAAAGTTCGCCGGAGAAGATGAACGGAGCAACACAACTTGCCGGAACCTTAGCAGAGCACGGAGGGGCAGCGTTTCGATATCGGGAGTAAAAAGCGATGGTAAGAACTGAAGAGTAAATGCCTATTTATAGGCCTCTCGGATCAACGCCAGCCGTACGATGACGGGCCTGCGAAAGAGCGCGAGTCGTCCGATCGGGCCCAAGAGAGTCCCCGAGGCGGCGGGGCGCACGTGCACACCCATCATTCGCCCAGACATGCGGCAGACACCTTGTTGCTCGGGAGTGCAATGAGGAAGGGACACGTGGCGTAACGGTTAAATGCGGTAATTAATGCCCGAGATACGAATCTACTCGGGCATAACGAGAGCGAGAATCGAAAAGACAGGGTGATGTGACCCGTCCGGCCGATCGGGCTGCACGCACACTGACGAGCACCAAGGTCGGCAAGAAAGAGTCAGGCCAGTCGGGTACGTCAGGCTCGCTCCAATCGACCGCAGTCCAGTCAGTCGGACTCGATGCCTCCTTCAACTAGACTCGAGGGGGTCACTTATGATCTCGGCCTTGCTTACGGGTAGCTCGCCCAGCTCAGCCAGCTCAGCCAGCCAGCCTGGCGCCACGAAGAGCTGCCAGATGGTCGACGATGGCCTCACCCGGGGAGTGTCCGAACCAGGAACCCTCTTAAAGCATTAATCAACTGACCCCGAGCGGGCTCGGGCGAATCAAGCCCGAGCACCCCCTAACTCGGTCCCCCACATCCGTTTTACCGACCTAGGTCTGGGTCGAGTAACTCAGTCCTCGACACTCCAGCAACCGGATAACTAATAGACCCGAAACATGACAAGATAGACATAACTCAACAAACCCCCGACTCAGGGCGTACCCCATGTCTCCCAGCTCTCAGATGGATGTGACCCGACCCGGTTCATAACACTTGGACTTGCCGGTCGGTACTCGGTCTCCGGACCAGCTCTCCCCTATGCCGCCCTACATCGGTACATCCGGAGTACGACCATGACGTTGAGGTACTACGTGCCTTACCCATTTATGGCACACCTCGCGGTTATCCCGCTAGCTCAGTACGGTTGTACCATCCGAGCACCCCGCACTACGCCGCGGTACCTCTAGGTGATCTCCTACGAGCTGACAGACACCATACCCCCGTCTCGTCGACACGGACAGGGGTTGTTAACTCCCCCCGCTATATAAGTCCGTCCCCTCCTCATTCCGCAGGTATACTCAACAACACTCCACTTCTACTCTTCTACATTTCCTTTGCTCTATTATATTTCCTGTGGATACTGACTTGACCGTTGGAGGGTCTGACCGGGGAAAATCCCCGACGGGTTTGCTAATGGTCCTCTTGCCGCAGGTCTTAGCCAGGTCATAGCCAGCTTAGAGTCAGATCAGGTCACAACCATCTCAGAGTCAGGTCAGCAGAGCTCGTGGCACTCGATGTACCATCTTATCTTTGAAACTTCCACCTCGCTTCACGATAGGATGACTCACGAAATTTAATCATCAACCAATTTGATGATTATGAACCTTTAGACATATAGAGATCCTTCTTGTATTATTATTATTATTTTTAAATAAAAACTGATTAAGACATTGGATTATGGCTTCATTGGATCTTTCAATCGAGCCTATTTAATTCCATCGGATTCAGAGGAGAAGCGTGACGGGTTTGATGGATCGGGTCGCACCATCCCTCAGACGTACCCGAATCGTTGGCGGATCGCGTGTGAACATCAATCTGGGTCGATCCGATCGCACTGGTTCAATCTCGAATCTCGGCCGTCGGATCAGCCAAAGCTTTTCTCTCCAACCAGGGCCCCCCAGTCGGCCTCCGCCCTCCTCGATCCCTAGCGCCGGCGCCGCTCTCGAAGGTCGCCTGCCAATAAGCAGAATTTTTAGCTTTTTCTCGTAATGAGTTTGTACAAATTGATGTTTCCTTCACTTTTAGTGATTTATTGGGTAAAGGTTTGATCTTTGCCACAGCGATAATGTGGAAGATCGAGACCCCCAAGACTCAAAGAGCAAAAGGTGCGCTCGAGGAGCGTGCTCCTAAAATTGTTAGAACGTCACTTAGACGCGATTGTAATCTTTGGGGTGAGTGAGTGAGTCGACGGGGGATCATAGGTTTGTTGAGTCGTTAATATGCTGTGCTTTTGCAGGTTGAGAATGCTAAGAAAACAAGTGATGTGTTGAATGCTGTGCTGATGCAAATTTATCATATTAATAGAGGCAATGCAGTGGAGTACACCAAGAAGAACGAAAACATAAGGCCTTTTGAGAGCGGCGGCGAGACTTCACTAGAATTTCTCTCTCTTAAAACTGATTGCAGTCTTTTTGTGTTTACTGAAATCTTCCGTCTGCATTTTGTTAGTTTGTGATTTAATAAATGACATTTGTTGCTTCTAGTTTTTCTGTTCTTTGACTGCTCCATTTCGCTCAACGATTGCATTAGTTACTAAGTTCAAACACTTCTTGATTATTTCTATCATTTTTGCAATTAATGCATTTCATTTAAATGTTCTCGTTTTGCTTGTTTCCAAATCTAGCTTCTCATAAAGAGTAGTTCCTAAAAATTAAGGAGAGCATGGCCATATGTTGCATTCTTGCACAGAGAACACATAATTATGTTTTCATGCTCCAATATATCGAACACCTACTTTTATAACTTGGTTTTGCAGATGGGTTCTCATTCTAAGAAAAGACCAAACAATCTAGTGCTGCTGTGCTGGGGCGGATGTTTGATCATCATATTTATGATCTCATAGAAGTTGGAGTGAAAATTTTGAGTTTGACAAGAAATGAACTCCTCGAATTGGGTCAAAGCCATTCTTTGCTTTCATAGGGGAAGGATTTGAAAGTGGCGAACAGTTGAAACAGTTGAAGGAAGTTTTGCTCGATCTCTTCAGAGGAGAGGTTGGTTTCCTTATCATACTATTTTACATGTGATTCAATCTTCAGGAGTAATAGCCTATCATACTGCATTGTGCAGATTATGGGAAATTTAAATCTTGGAGGCACAGATCATGTGTTTGTATGCACAACTCTTTCTTCAACTACAGGATGTTTCACCCACTGCGCTCTTCGACTAAAAAGATCTGGCACACTGATTCCTAGGATGGAACTAGTTGAGGTTGGACCATCCATGGATTTGTTGATTCGGCTGCACCGACTTCCTAATAACAGCGTAAAGAAAGAGGCAATGAAGACCACTTCTGATCTGATGAAAAAGAAGGTTTATGCTACCTTCACCCAATATCTTTTGTTGTCTAGAGCATTGCATATGTTCCTCTTGTCTGTATGACATTTGATGGATGTTGCTAAGGTTTTGAGAACTACTTTTTCATGTTCATATTAATTTGTACCTTAGAATTTGCTCGAGCATTCATCATTGATGCTTAAACATTGCCTTATACTAAATTTATGATGCTGCTGCTATGTTGCACAGATAAAAAATGCAAGTAGTGATATAGTGCAGGGTAAGATTGGCAGAGTCTACATTCCAAACCAAAAGGTTAATATCTTCTCGTCTTTGTTCATTCTGGCTGTAAGATAGTAATTACCATCGATAACAGACTGACTAATGTATATTTTCTGTGTTAAGGTCGGTAGCCTTCCGCTATCTAATGACATCAAGGGTTTGAAGAGGGAACGACGCGAGGGTAAGAAACCAAAACGTTATGGAGAAAATCAAGCAAAGAAACAAAAGATAGATTCTGAAAATGATCACAGTTTGCTGAAGGTATTATCTCATCCTCTCTTTGATTGCTATTGATGACACCATTTACAAACACAACTTAGTTGAAGAGGACGAGCTAAGTCGAATGTTTGACTGTGTAAAGATTTTAGCATATTACCAATGGTGATTTTTGTGTCGTACAACATCCTAAAATTTTGTCACTGATGCATTAGCACTTGAAGCAAAGGATTCAGGTTATCTATTGCCTGTAGACTTGCTTAGTCCTAAATTTAAAAGGTTTTAACTTTCATGGAATGAGATCGAACTGAGAATGACAACGAGTGGAATAAAGGAATGAGCTATTTTATTCGTTTCTTTCGTTGTAGCTATGGAAGAGGATAATTAATTAGTAGAGATCATCTTGTATTAGTCAATCGACTGTTAAAATATCACTACTATACTGCCGTTCAGAAATTGTATCTCATAAAAGTACATAAATATTTTTAATGACGTCTCAGAATTAGTCAACTTATCCTCTTAGGATTGAACTAATCATTTTTTCCCCAACTAATTAGCTAAGGGAAATACAAATAAAAAATTACTGTAAAAAATATTATTAGTTGGTTTCGGCGGTGACAATGTTCATGCTTGGCTTACTATTAAATATAAATAGATAAATTATTAGAGGTTTTATTTTAGTAAAATGATTTTTTATATAAAAATAAAGCTCTTATATAAAAAAAAATGATTAATAAGGTTGAACTTTGGATGGCCGTATCGATCTTACGAAGTTTTTTATCGATTGTGAGGGTAAATCGAAAAATATTCACAGTAGATGATTCAAAATAGATACAGTTCATCCTTGGCTTATTATTAAATATAAATGGATAAATTACGAGAGATTTTATTTTAATAAAATAAATTTTTATATAAAAATAGATTTTATAAAAACAAAATTAATAAGGTTGGGTAATATTGAATTTTCGACGACCGTATCAATCCTACGAAGTTTTCCATCGGTTGTTAGGGTAAATCGAAAAGTATTCGCGGCGGACGATCCAAAAGTTTAGGGGGCGTTAGGTTTGTTCCATTTTTTATTTTCATTTTCTAGAAAATTACTGTTTTTTATTTGCTGGAGAATGACTTTATCGAAAATAAGATTGAAAAATGAAAATCAAATATATTTTTTAGAAAATCATATTTTCTATCAAAAATGAAAATGAAAAATAAACGTACCAAATATAGTTTTAGTGTCTTAAGGTTCGTGACTCTTTTAGTTAAATTTTTTTATAAATATATTATAGTTGAGGATCGAATCATGAATATTTAAAATAATAATTAATCTTCATTTCGTTGTAATATGACCCAGGGTCCGATTAAGTTGTTATGGATGTCTAATTGTTAGCGTGTATCATATTTATAACTGGAACAAGAGATCAATGTTCGACTGGCATATGTCTTCGGGGATAAAATCTCTTCGTAATTTATTTTTTTTTAAAGTAGCGAAGTCATTTTTTATTATAATTATTATGTGAATTAATGTATAAATCTAACAAAGGTTGCCTGCCTGCCTCTATCAAATATTCGCCTGCCAACTAGGGGAAACAAAACACGTTTTTGGTATTTGCCCCATTCACACAAAGTTAACTCGGGCCCCACCAACCCGCCCACTTCCACGTGGCGCTTCAATGCTTCGCTCGGTCGCCGTTTGGTAATTTGAATGCCTCTTCCGCGGGCCCCGAAATTGTGCCGTATATCGGATGAGAAAACTTCTTTCAAACCTACCAGTCTATATCCACTTCCATTCTGTGGGGCCCCGCTGCTGTATGTAGTTGTCAGGCGTGGTAGAACGAGGGGTTATATTCTACCGACAAATATACAATTGTGGAAAAATAATTAAAGTGTGTTTCGAGATGACAGCTTTCGGTTCTTGTGGAGTCGTGCCTGCTCTTCAACGCCGATAAAAACCATTTTTCTGGCCGAGATTGTTGGGGTTCTCGATCGGAAATCGGAGATTTCACCCTTCCGCGACTGGAATCCAGGAGCAGACAGCCGTCTTCTCTCTGTCTCTTCAATCTGTCTTCGTTTGTTGGGGAATCTGCGGATTGTTGCTCTGGCTCCCGTACTTGCTTCTCCGAGCGATCTCTCATGATTTGCCGATCGGTTTGTTGCGGCGCGATGACCTATCGGGCGCAGGACGCTGAGGACATCGTCGTCCTTGTGACGAGGCTGGGGGCCGACGATGCTATTGGGGATTACGTTAGGTTGGGCGACGCTGACGCCGGATCCCGTGGAAGTAAGTGGAGTTTGATTTGGTGGTGGCTGAGGGTGGTTCTCTTGTGTGTTTTCTTGTGTGCGGCCGCTGTGCCTCTCGTCATCTTCCTTGGCCCTTTGATCATCAGAAAGGTTCCGACATTGTCCCCTTTTTTTCCCGTTTTGGTTGCTTCCTAGTATTTGAAAGAAAATATGAATGGTTGGAAGGGGTTAAATTTAGTACAGCATCTCCACCAGCTCATTCGATTTCAAATTATTGATCTTTTACTAAGCAATCTGATTGTGTTTTGATGAAATCGCCATTGCGGATATGACTTGCTATATTCTGACTAATGGAACTGGAGCGCAACGTCCGTTAGATAGATTATTAAGGTAGTCACATTCAATCCCCATTAGATCAAAAAATAGATATTTGATAGTGAATTTGATATTTCACTATGTATCTAAGAAAGTTGTTGCCAATTTAAATCACATTCTTCCCACATCCTGCTCTATATAGAATTAGTATTCACTGTATTTGATTCATTATGACGCATATCACAATTTGTAGGTCAATCACATAACTGCTCGCCCTCTAAGTTGATGTCTAGTTTCTTGTTAAGGATAGACGTAGCATCCATTTTTACCCAATAACAGCCCACTATAATCTTGCGTTTATTTTATTTCTAAATTTAGCTCGAGTGCATACCAGAGGTCCAAATGTGATACATTTATGAGATGTTCCTTGTGAGCATGTAGCTAACTTTAATTTTTTTTTCTATTTTAATACATGCTGAGATTTTGCTCAACTACAATAGAAGAAAGTATTTATTTGTGTTATTTTCTTTATGCTTTTAGTTTGAGCTCCTTTTTCCATTCTTTGTAGCTGAGAGTGGCATATGCTTTTGTCTATGCAGGTAATTGTACCAGTGTTGAACTGGGAAACGAGAACATTTAGTAGATCTGTTCTGGTGCTGATACTTTTTGCTTCTATTGCCTTGTTTCCAACTTTCTTGATACCTTCATCACCTTGCATGTGGATAGCTGGGATGACTTTTGGCTATGGTTATGGCTTTCTGCTAATTATGGCTGGGAGCCTTATAGGGATGTCGTTGCCTTTTTTTGTCGGATCACTTTTCCGTCATGATCTACATGTTAGTCTCAATTTCTTCTCATTTCTTTTACTCGTCTATATTTTTTTCAGGCAATTTTCTTTTGATAAATCTGTTCCTTATCATACAGAGATGGTTAGAGAAATGGCCCAAGAAAGCAGCCATTATAAGATTGGCTGGTGAAGGAGATTGGTTTCATCAATTTCGAGCTGTTGTTTTACTGAGGATTTCACCGTTCCCGTATCTTATATTTAATTATGCAGCTGTTGCAGCAAATATTAAGTATGGACCATATATATCAGGTTCAGCTGTAGGAACTGTGCATGAGATCTTTATAACAATTTACAGGTTGGTAAACTCTTCCTGCTTTGAACTTATGAATGAGTTCCCTAACAGCCCACTCGTTCATCTGTGGCTTAGCATCCATTTTTACCCAATACTTATCCAATCTTTCTCAACTCAACCTTTCTCTGTTGCTAAACTATGTGGTTTCATATATACCATATTCATATGCCAATATCAGTTTCTCAACAACATATGCTTGATGATTAGGTTTGAGTTCTTCATAGCATGAATCCTTGAGTAATGTCAAAAAATATTGTCTTTCATTTGGTAATACAATTAATTCTCTATTCTGAGAAGTTTCTGCCTCTGTATTTTACTGTAAGAAAGATGGCACATAATACTAAGCACAATGGTTCATGGATACTGGGTAATGCAGAAGGCAAATCCCTCTGATATTTTGAGATGATCGGCTAATGTTGAATATTAGTAGATCGAAAATCTAATTGGAAGCTGTTTACTATCTTTTTTTAGCCCTCACATCCTAGTACTAATTCATATCTTTATCCTTTGTCTTAAACTTTTAGTCAAAGTTGTCACTGTAAATCCTTTTAGATATTAATTTATTTACGAAAGTGAAATATTTTACATTTGCTAATTAGGAATTTCACATGTATGTTAGTTTTCCATTCCCTGATCAGTAATTAACTTCTGAAATAGGTTCCCCTTTTATTTGTTTTCGCTATCCACATTTAATTTGGTCTAATCGAGCTAAATATCTACTTAGTCATCGTAGTAGTTTGCGTTTATTCCAAGGATTTAGAATGATTAAGCTTCCCTTTTTGCTTGATAAACAAACGCAGAAGCATGTATTCTTTCGGCATAACAGCATTTTTTTAAGTTTCAATTTTAGATGAACAATAACCCAAAAGCTCTTTCTTCTATCCCATTACCGCCCAATAAGACACTAGTTTTTTGAATTCTGTACCAATGGCCCATGAAAACTAAAAGACCTAACCGATCATCAAAACAATACATTCAAATGCTCTACAGCTAACTGTTCTTTTTATATGACTTGTGAGTTCAGCGGTAGACTGATTCGGAGCTTAGCGGATGCAACAAATACTGGAGTTTTCCTTTCGATGCAGCAGATCGTCTACGATGCCATTGGATTCTGTGTTGCAGCAGCGGCTACGGCAGCTATTACGACCTATGCCAAGAGAACTCTTCGAACACTTCAAGCAGAAGATGAGCTGAGCTGAGCTAGTCACTGTAAATACAAGTCCGTTCCTTCGAGCTGCATATTTTGTGCTGTCTTTAAGTACTATATTCCCAGGGCCATCTACACAATATCTAATCTCAGCAAACTTGAATTTACTCGCACAGGGCCGTCTTACATTGCACGGCCATCACTGCTGCTCAAACAATTGCAGGCTTCACTAATCCATACTTGATTAGTTGTTTATCGTCAGAACCAGTTGACATTTTGTAAATAGTATACCATGGTGTTAATTCATTTATTGTACCTGAGATTGAAAGATGTTGGTTAAAGAAAATTTAATCTTTGCCTCTTAAGAATTTGCAAACCATATTTATTTGAACACTATTGTCGGTTTAATTTGGATAATTATACTAGTTTAGTCATAAAAGTATAATAAACTAATTGGGAACAATTTAATCTGAACAATAGTTTAATGATTGTATCTAACAACAACTAAATATCATGTGAAATTTGTCGATAAATAAACTTTCAAGACCGGATTATTCGATAATGAACGACAATTAGTAATCTTCCTTTAACCACACAGCACAATGATTTGGCCTTACATGGGCTGTTACACATCCGAGTTTTATGCTAGGAAAAGCAAAAAACCCAGGCCGGATCCTCTGTATCGGGATCTCCCTTGTACTCATGTACCAACTCGTCGGCGATCGACGATCGGACACCACCAATAATTTTTAATCGTCGTTCCGAATAAGATGATATCCTCGGAGAACGGTGAATCGGTCGAAATTCGCCGTAATTGTGATGTTACCGTATTCACTGTCGAATCCGACGAGACGTCTGATGCGACGATTTTGACCGATTCACCGTTCTCCGAGGATATCATCTTAGTCGTTCCATCAAAAATTATTGATGGTGTCTGATCGTCAATCGGACGACTCGTCGGCGATCGCCTACGAGTTGGTACATAAATACAAGGGAGATCTCGGTTCAGAGGATCCGGTCTGCAAAAAACCATTGCGCCGTGTTTTGCTCAAGGACCTTGAAGGATGAGTCGTCGGTAAAATGGAGATGGTGTTGACTAAAATCGCTGAATGCTGAAGGATGGAAATCCTCTGGTGAATACGTCCAAAACCTGAGAAGACGAAAAGGGAGGAGAAGAGTACTAGAACTGCAGTTAGGGATTTGTGTTGTTTCTCCCACGTTCGAGTAACTTTCGGTGAGAGAAAAAGGCAGAGAAGATAAACAATGCAACCTATATGAAAATGATGAAAGATGGATGCAAGCATACTTCTGTTCGCAGACGCGGAGGTCTTTTATATCACCACCGACTGAATATCCCTCGTCTTATTCATGTAATAATTAATGATGTGACGTGTATTATCCGTGATAAAGAAATGTCCCATCACATCTACAGAACCCTTCCTCGTGCTATCCTCTAGTTTTATATCACCATCATCCTTCTCATTCACTAATATACTCTTCCGCAATCTCTATATCCATCGGATGCATCGAGTCCGTCAGCTCCCTTCCTCGTGCTATCCTCTAGTTTGCTGCATCTTCCACTCGATTTTTTGAGCTCATAAGCTCCAATACTGTAGGATCGATGCACGTGAGAGGAGGGGGGTGATTCACGTGACTTTAAAAAATTAGAACGCTTCAAAAAAGCGTGCACAGCGGAAAAATAATAAAGCACGAACGAAATACCAATACAAACGACACAGATAGTTTTATTTCGTTCGGAGCCTTCGGCGACTCCTACTCGAAGGCCCAGGTCCCTCGGACCTTTCCGTTGGGCAATCCACTAAAACTCCCTACCGGTAAACCCCGATAGAGTAGGCAAGTACAAAAGAATTCAAAGTGTGACAACCCCACACTTTCAAGTAATTAAATGCAATAAATAAAAAATTGCGTTACCCAACAACCTAGATTTATCTGAAGCAGCTCGGTTGTTGGGAGCGATCTTTCAGCAGCGGTCGGACAGCGTCGAGTCAGAGCACAGACTGCAGCAGAGGAGCGTGGAAGCTTTGGTACAACGTTGATGTAAAGCTTGGGGTCGAGGGGTGCTATTTATAGCCCCTAGGGTGCCCTGGACGTCGGGGGCGCCCTGCCAAGTGTCATCCGATCCGCAGTTTGCTCGGTCAAGCTTTATCCCGCCTAAATAGGGATGAAGTTTGACCTCTGGGGCGCCCTGGTCGCTGAGGGCACCCTCGTTGACCCGGTCTTCTCGGCTGGATAGATTTGATCGGCCTCGCTGGCGTAGGCGCGAAGCGCCTTAGACCTGAGGGCGCCCTGGGCGCTCAGGGTGCCCTGGCTGTTGAGGGTGCCCTGGCTGCAGAGGGCGCCTCGGCCAGCTGTTAGCCGTACACCTTTTTGCCTTACTTGTTTCTTGTTCACCTTGGAGGCGCCCTATACACTCAAGGCGCCCTACTCAGCTGCTGCCTCACTCCTTTGAGGCTCACTGAGCTGCAGACACACGTTCCTTTGGTCCTGCATCCAGGGTTAGTCCGAAACACAATAAAACAATTATTATTTTATACAGCCTTAGCTGTCTTGGTTCTGACTTTGATCTCCAAAATGGAGGCCTAGGTCGAACCGACGCCTACTGTTCCCTTGACGGGGAACGCGTCCTCACTGGTTCGCTCCTCCAGTGACTTACCTCACTTACCTTGCGCAGCTCTACTTGACTTCTTGACCCACCAGGACTTCCTGCCAAGGCTCAACCACCCTAGTCTTCCTGCCAAGTCTCAACCAACTTGGTCTTCAGCCAGTTGTTAGGTCCCGCGAACCAACTGGACTTCCCGCCAGGACTCAACCATCCTGGACTTCAGCCTGGTGTCTGGTCCTAAGTCTTTCAACCCTGCACACTTAGTAAAGAGGTCAAATACCAACAACCCTAACTTTAACCACTTTGTCATATATCAAAACCTGAGTTTGACCGTTAGTGCAACTTGCACCAACAATCTCCCCCTTTTTGATGTATTGACAACTCAGGTTAAAGATAGAAAAAAACAGCAGATATGAACTTGCATAAACATGCAAACAATATAACACAAGCATAGGTATGAAAGTTGAAGCACACAAGAAAGCCGAGGTAAATAAATGTGAAATAAGCATGCTGTTTGCATTTTTCTAACCCTTTTACCCTACTCTCCCCCTTTGTCATTCATCAAAAAAGATATGTATATTAAGTTACGGAGAGTAGGATCCAAAGCTAAGTGATAGGGAAAACTAGACTTAGGCAAAATAGATTAAGTAAGATAAATAGCCTAAGTGAAAAAAGGAACTCCCCCTAAATCAATTAACTTAGCTTTCAAAACTAACAAATAGTTTTCAACAACATTATTTTTCAAATGAATTAGAAATATTTTCAAAGTTAAGCTTGACAATCTTTTTAAAAGAAAATGGATAAAAATTTCCCAAATAATACATATTTTTCAAAGACAAAAGAACCTTTGCTACTGAGCTTTAACTTAGAAGAAGGAAGATATTCTAAGAATAAGCTTTATAAGTTTCAAGACCATTATTCAATTTTTAAAACTAATTTTTCAAGAATATGCCTTAGATTCTTTTGAAAATAGTTATACTTTAAAAGTAATATCATAGACTTAATCAAACTATTCTTAAAATTAATTTTCCAAGTTAGTTTGAACTCCCTCTTAACTTGACAAGCCCTTAGAATTCCTTGTCAATTTCAAGGTAAACATTCTATTATGTCCTAGGGATATCCAAACTACAAATAAAAATATTTCAAAAGAATCATTTTTGAAAGTAAATCAATCAAAATATTTTGATATTTTCTAGTATAAGAACAAGCTAATAGTGGATTTTAAAAAAACATAAGTGTTTTTATTTTAAAGTTAATTTGAAAATAGTTTATCAAAGAAAATTAGTAAAATTTGAAAAAGGAGATTTGCAAGACCCAAAAATACGGATTTTTCAATGCTAAAAAGGAATTGCAAGGAACTATTTATAAGCATAATCCTAATATTTTTCAAACAAAACAGTAAAAATAAGACATGTATGGCATTTCTTAAAATAGGTTTAGATATAGGGCATTTTTATTTTTAATCACATATTTTAATAAAATAGTTTAAAAGTATTTGAAGAGAGATTTTCAAGAGGATTGTTTAATATTTTGAAATAAAAATTGATATAGTGATAAAGTTATTATTATTATTTTTAAATGATAATAAGAGTATCTTTGAAAGCACAAAAAAATTGAAAATAAATTTTGAAAAGAATATAATTGAAAGAATAAAAAAAAGACTTTAAAGCAAAAAAGTATTTTTAAAACAGTTATTTTCAAATATGTTATAAGGAATTTGCCAAAAAGATGTATAGAAATATTTTCCCTCCCCCTCAACTCGATATTCTCCATAAGTCCTTAGGGGTAAGTTCGTAAAAGAACAAGCAGAAAGAGAAAGGAAACAAAAGAGTTTTTTTGTTAAGTTGGTTTAATTAAGGATTAGGTGTACGCTTAATTAAGCCTTTAGTGTGGGTTTGCTTTTAGGTTTAGTTTAATTAAAGTTTTTAGTTAAGTTGGTTAAGGTTGGTTGGGTTGATAAATTTTAATTAAACAATAAAAATTAAGTTAAAGTTTTAAAGTTTAATTATGATTTTAATTGAAGTAAGAATTAAAGTTTAATTTTAATTAGGATTAAGAATTAAAGTTTAATTTTAATTAGGATTCAATTTTGGTAAAATTAAATTAAGATTTAATTAAGAGTTAAAGTTTGATTTTAAAAGTTTAAATAATTAAGATTTTTAATTAAACTTAAGGTTAAGGTTTAATTAATTAAGAATTTCAATTAAGATTAAGGTAAAATTTTAATTACAAGCTTTAGTTATTTGGGGATTAAAGTTAGAGGTATTTAAATGAAGTTTTAATAAAGGGTTGAAGTTCAATTAGGTAAAATTTTAGGGGTTAAAATTTAATTTGGTCGAATTTTAAATAAATTTAGTTAAGATTTAATTAAAGATTCAAGGTTAATTCATTGGAGTCTGAATAAAGATTGAAATTCTAATTAATTAAGGATTAAAGTTGATTAAGGATTCAAGTTTAATTAATTAAGGATTAAAATTTGATTATGTTAAATTTGATTAAGATTAAGGTTGAAGAGTTAGATTTTTAATTATATAAAATTTAATTAACGTTAAATTTTAATTTAATTAAAGTTAATTTAAGTAAAGTTTGATTATACAAATTTTAGTTAAAGTTAAAGTAGAATTTAATTAAGGTTAATTTTTAATTTATGTTGAAATTTAATTAGATGAATTTTTAATTAAGGATTTAATTAGGTGAAAAATTAAGATTTAGATTAAATTAAAATATGATTTAATTAAGAATTTTAAAGTTTAATTTTAACATTTAAATAAGATTCAAATTTATAGATACGATTAAAATTTTAATTAATATTTAATTTGGTGAAAAGAAAGTAAAATTTTATTGGTTAAAATTTAATTAAGTAACGGTTAGGTTAAAATACCCAAGTTTCAGATTTTATTGTCTCTAATCATCTCACTCAGTCTAATATTGTCAATCAAAGGGATCCTATAGTTTGTGTGAGATGAGCTTGAATTTGATTTATAAAAGTTAGTCTGACTTTTTGTTAGATTCAGGTTTTACAAGAAGTAGTTTAAAAGTATACTTCGATAAATAGCTTCCAGGCGGGAGGCGAGGCACAAGGGTCTTCTTTGGCCGAAGCCTTATTGGAACAACAACCTCTTTCTAGGCAAAGCTGCTTAAGAAAGTTATACTTTTACCCTACCTGTTGAGACACCCTGGTCTAACTAGTCTAGGATGTGTCGAGATAGTTTCAGCTAGTTCTCCCCGAGAGTCTTTCTAGCGTACCGTTATCTCGACCCACCCTAATACTAAGTCGGTCAAGAGTCAGATTAACTTTTAAGACTAGTCCTAAGTGCCCAACTGGGCAAAGGCCGATTTTGAGGTGCCAACTAGTTTGGTGCCTCCCCCTGGATTATAGGTTGAGTGCTTTGGGCTGTTAAAGTGGACCCTTAAATTTTCTTTTAATTTTGAATTAGTTAAATTTTTTAATTTGTCTTTATTAGGAATTTTTGTAAATGCTTAAATTATTGTTGGGTTTTAATTTCGAATTACCCAAGTTTGTAATTTTCAGTTTTGAAGAATTGTTAATTAACTTGGGTTTATTTTCAAGTTTAATGGTTTTTGAATTTTCGATTACAATTGAACTATTAACTGAGTTAAAAACTTTATTGAGATAAACATTGATTTTATCGAGGGTTAGATTTTCACAATCTGAATTAACTTGGTCAATGTTTTGTTTAACCAAGTCAGAGTTGAGTTTGTTCTGGTCTGAAAAGTCTAAAGTATTGCAGGAAGTTTTTAACAAAATATGCATTTCGGGAGGATTTATGGAGATATCTAATTTATTACAAGAACCTTCTACACAGTCAGATATTTCAGAGATTTGCTCAGAATCATGCAAGACATTTGTATTAATAATACTAGGGGTATTCTTGTAATTTACCTCAATCGCATCCCCTAATTTAGTAGGCTTTACCGTTGGTTCAGGCTCGACTTTAGTTGCAAATTGGACTTGATCTTCCATCTTTAAGTTTGGTTCTGCGATTGATTTAGTAGACTCATCTTCAGCTTTAAGCTTAGGCTCATCCAGCTCCTTCAAATTCTCGTGCAATTCATTCAGCCGAGTCCATAGGTCATATGCGTTGTTATACTTTTCCAGTCTGCAGGAAATTTCGTTAGGCAAAACTGTACAAATTAATTTATTTACCTGCTTGTTCAGTTCATCATTTTGAGATTGGTATCTCAGGGCTAGCACGTAGTCGAAGTCTTGACTGCCCAAGAAGATCTCCATTGATCGTCTCCAATAGTCGAAATCTTCTGGATAGTAGTGTGGGGGCTCGTTGACATTTCGCCCTTGCATCTTATTTTGCGCCATTTAGAAATCTTGCACACAAAAAATAGACCAAACAAAGTCCCAAGACTAGGTCTTGGATTAGTAGTGCCGGCAGAGATAAATATATAAAAATAAAATGACCAACTCGAATGGTGTTGCACCAAATTCGTGTAAAATCGATCGAAAAAAAACTAATATATAAATATTGATAATAATATCAGATTTAGACTGTGAGCAAAAAAAATCACAGACAACGATAAAAATTGGATTTCCCCCGGCTCTTATGGTGGTTACACCGATACAGAGCGTACCAAGCTCTGATACCACTTGTAGGATCGATGCACGTGAGAGGGGGGTGAATCACGTGACTTTAAAAAATTAGAGCGCTTCAAAAAAGCGTGCACAGCGGAAAAACAATAAAGCACGAACGAAATACCAATACAAACGACACAGATAGTTTTACTTCGTTCGGAGCCTTCGGCGACTCCTACTCGAAGGCCCAGGTCCCTCGGACCTTTCCGTTGGACAATCCACTAAAACTCTCTACCGGTAAACCCCGATAGAGTAGGCGAGTACAAAAAAATTGAAAGTGTGACAACCCCACACTTTCAAGTAATTAAATGCAATAAATAAAAAATTGTGTTACCCAACAACCTAGATTTATCTGAAGCAGCTCGGTTGTTGGGAGCGATCTTTCAGCAGCGGTCGGACAGCGTCGAGTCAGAGCACAGACTGCAGCAGAGGAGCGTGGAAGCTTTGGTACAACGTTGATGTAAAGCTTGGGGTCAAGGGGTGCTATTTATAGCCCCTAGGGCGCCCTGGACGTCGGGGGCGCCCTGCCAAGTGTCATCCGATCCGCAGTTTGCTCGGTCAAGCTTTATCCCGCCTAAATAGGGATGAAGTTTGACCTCTGGGGCGCCATGGTCGTTGAGGGCGCCCTCGTTGACCCGGTCTTCTCGGCTGGATAGATTTGATCGGCCTCGCTGGCGTAGGCGCGAAGCGCCTTGGACCTGAGGGCGCCCTGGGCGCTCAGGGCGCCCTGGCTGCTGAGGGCGCCCTGGCTGCAGAGGGCGCCTCGGCCAGCTGTTAGCCGTACACCTTTTTGCCTTACTTGTTTCTTGTTCACCTTGGAGGCGCCCTATACACTCAGGGCGCCCTACTCAGCTGCTGCCTCACTCCTTTGAGGCTCACTGAGCTGCAGACACACGTTCCTTTGGTCCTGCATCCAGGGTTAGTCCGAAACACAATAAAACAATTATTATTTTATACAGCCTTAGCTGTCTTGGTTCTGACTTTGATCTCCAAAATGGAGCCCTAGGTCGAAACGACGCCTACTGTTCCCTTGACGGGGAACGCGTCCTCACTGGTTCGCTCCTCCAGTGACTTACCTCACTTACCTTGCGCAGCTCTACTTGACTTCTTGACCCACCAGGACTTCCTGCCAAGGCTCAACCACCCTAGTCTTCCTGCCAAGTCTCAACCAACTTGGTCTTCAGCCAGTTGTCAGGTCCCGCGGACCCAACTGGACTTCCCGCCAGGACTCAACCATCCTGGACTTCAGCCTGGTGTCTGGTCCTAAGTCTTTCAACCCTGCACACTTAGTAAAGAGGTCAAATACCAACAACCCTAACTTTAACCACTTTGTCATACATCAAAATCTGAGTTTGACCGTTAGTGCAACCTGCACCAACAAACACACTTAGTTACAAGCATCAAAATCATCATAACCTAATTTGACTTGATTGATCGCATCAAAATTAACTTGAAATACTTATAATTTCTCTGTTTTTTGATGTGTATCAACCCAAATTAAGTAGGAAGTCCAAAACATAAAAACGTTTTTTATAGAAAATAATAAAAACATGTTTTTATAAAAAAATAATAATAACTAACTATGGAATTTAGCATCAAAATGTTGAAATTAATTACATAAAAATTATAAAATAAACCAACTTCATAACTTAGTTATTATAATTCTCCTCATCAGCGACAACTGGGGGAGGATATATCTAGGCGCCGATCACAGTCGCCCTTGAATGGAAGAAGTCGGGAGATAATGCCCCGCCAGTCTGACTCCCCGAAGAGATATCCATGTGGGGGTGATCTCGGGAGGGCTGATCGGAGGAGATTCACATCGGGCAAGGAAAGCTCATACCCGTAGGTAGGAAAATTATGCCATTGGGATGGATAAGGAGAAGCGTCAGGGCCCTGTCATCTTCTTCGGACCCGACGATCTGGAGGATGTTCAAGCTCCTCATAAAGATGCCCTTGTAATTCTTGCCCGTATAGCCAATTATGAAGTTAAACGCATTTTCGTGGATACATGTAGCTCCGTTAACATCCTGTACAAGGCGGCGGTGACCGATCAGATCAATACTGATTCTCAGATCATTCCAAATTGTATCAGACCACTCCTCAGACCAATCCCCCTTCATCAATTTTGATAAAGTATCAATAGAACTGAGTAGTAGGATGATGGTCAAGATACTTGGAACAAAACCTAATACTGTTTTGATACAAACCTATGTTGGAATATTCAAATTCATAAGAAAGGGTTTGTTGACTCATGACTCTTGGTCTTAATGTCGTGTTTCAGAAATTTTTCTGACATGACGAATATTAATGGAGTCTACACCTTTGTTTTGGAATGTAAATTGTTAATGCAGTCTGATCAGGAATGTATCAGAGTTTTAGAAATGTGTCTAAAATCTGATCGCTCCCCAGACTAATCAGACATTTTTCCTGTATCAAGTAATCAACGAATCTGATCGGTCACGGAGACCAATCAGAATTATGTGTCGGATATAGCTGCATTCCTTACTAGTCATATGAAACATATACATGTTTAACCATGATATACTTCTGTATATGTTTTCATGTGAAATTCACACTTTTTGGCGTATGATGCATATACATTATTGCCATGATACATTTATGGTATATGCCCTTCATATGCAATTCAAAAATTGTCCTTTGATTATTTTGGGTTTGAGGAGAGACCCGTGTTTGAGGGGCAGGTATGTTCAAACTTAATAATCATACCCTTTTCGATGTTTGACAAGGGGGAGAAAATGGTTGATTAAGTTTAGGGTTATTGTAGGGGGAGGATTTTGATTCCCTTACGATAATTGAATTGCCTTCAATTGATCATCAATACCTAAACTTAAATCGGGGTGTCAAACAATAAAAAGGGGGAGATTGTTGATGCAGTCTAACCCTGATTGTTGTTTTGGTGTTGACACCGATTTAAGTTTTGATTTAAGTCTGGTTAAACGCATGGGGATTTAGTCCTAGCTTGGAGGGCTAGGTGAAAAGTCATAGCTTGGAGGGCTAGGTGAAAAGTCCTAGCTTGGAGGGCTAGGTGAAAAGTCCTAGCTTGGAGGGCTAGGTGAAAAGTCCTAACTTGGAGGGTTAGGTGAAAAGTCCCAACTTGGAGGGTTAGGTGAAAAGTCCTAGATTGGAGGGCTAGGTGAAAAGTCCTAACTTGGAGGGTTGGGTGAAAAGTCCTAGCTTGGAGGGCTAGGTGAAAAGTCCTAACTTGGAGGGTTAGGTGAAAAGTCCCAACTTGGAGGGTTAGGTGAAAAGTTCTAGCTTGGAGGGCTAGGTGAAAAGTCCTAGCTTGGAGGGCTAGGTGAAAAGTCCTAACTTGGAGGGTTGGGTGAAAAGTCCTAGCTTGGAGGGCTAGGTGAAAAGTGCTAACTTGGAGGGTTGGGTGAAAAGTCCTAGCTTGGAGGGCTAGGTTGGATGAAATCCTGGCTTGGAAGGTCAGGTCCTAGCTTGGAGGGCTAGGTTGAAGTCCCGGTGAGTGAAGCTGGGCACGGAGTCTTGGTTCGGGGGACTAAGAACGAGTCAGAGAAGGGCTGGAGGCTTGTTCTCGTGACTTAGAATGGATTTGACCTTGCCTGGATCGGTTTGGTGACCGATCAGGGCACAGCCTGATTGGTCTGGGAAACGATCTGGAGTGTGCAGCAGACTGCTGGATAGGTCTGTGGACCGATTTGGAGTGTGCAGCAGACCGCTGGATAGGTATGTGGACCGATCTGGAGTGTGCAGCAGAATGCCAGAACAGTCTAGTGACCGATCAGGGAGAGAACAGAAACCTTGGTTGGATTCTGTTCAGCCCCAGATCGGTGTGGTGACCGATCCAGAATGCCAGAACGGTCCGGTGACCGATCCACGACCTAGGATCAGATGTCCGCGATTACGGTTTTCTCACAGTGGACCGATCAGGCTTGAGCCTGATCGGTCAGTGCCTATCCTGATCGGTCTGGTGACCGATCATGCCTCACTCTGATCGGTCCAGTGACCGATCAGTAGCTGTAACTTTAATTCGAAATCACTGTCAAACGCTCTGATCGCGTTTGTTTTCTCTGCCGATTCTCTGATACACTGCTGATATGTTTTGATATGCATTGCTAAGCGTCTGTTGGAGTGTGCAGGTGATACAAGAGGATTCAAATACTCAAGGAGGGTCAATGGAGGACTTTCCATGGAGCAGGTTTGGATCTATTGTGTTTTCAGGTCTTAACGGCGTCTGGCGCAACTGGCAACTGACGAAGGTGCGACTAGCAACTGACGGAGGCTCAGCTGGAGGAGTGTCCAGTGGACTAAGTGCTCAGAGAGGTCAGTGGGTCAGGGTGTGAGTTAGTGGTGCTAATGGAGCTGGCGACGTTGAGCAGGAGCTTAAGAGACGAAGCTGGAAGCAGAGGAGCTGTGGGGAACGATACAGAAACTTGGGAAGTTTGGCTGGGCTGCGTTCGAGCTCTCTGTTGCTTTGTGCTTAATCGTTGTACTACATCCTTGTGAGATCTGAGTGAGCATTCCTTCTTGTGTGATCTCTTGTACTCAAGTTCCATCATCCGTGAGATCTGTGGAGAGGTTTCTCCACCGAGAAGGAGGCTCTATCTTATCCGGGTTCACCGGGGCTTGATCTGCCGACGATCAAGGGATCGCCCACCTTACGGGCACGCCAAGGAGTAGGGGCAAGTTATCCCCGCACCTTGTACATCATTGTGTCGTTTGGTTTGCTATCTTTGTTTTGATTTCTGTTCTTCAATTCTGTTTCTACAGTCACCCCCCCTCTCTAGCCATCCATGTTCCAACAGAGAGGAGTTGAGGTTAATTCTGAGAAAGTGCAAGCTATCCTCAACATGTCATCTCCTTGTAATTTCAAAGACTTGCAGCTGCTTAATGGAAGGATTACAACCCTATACCGGTTCATATCTAGATCTGCTAACAGAACTTTGCCTTTCTTCATAAATTGGTATTGGATAACGACAGACAGTTTGCAGGTCGCAAACTCATAGAATGGTGAATTTATCAGGCCTTCACCTCAGTCACATATCCTCAAGGCAACGACCAGGCGGAAGTGGTCAACCAGGAAATCATTAGGGGGCTCAAGATAAAGCTGCACAATGTCGGAGATAGTTGAGTCGAAGAACTCTCGAGTGCCTTGTAGTAGTACTGTACTACTCCCAAGGAAGGGACCGGACAGAGTCCCTTCAATTTGATCTATGGTGCAGAAGCGGTAATTTCTATGGAAATAGGCGATGAGTCAATCTGACGATAACATTACAACAAGGAAGATAATAATCAAGAACGACTAATCGATCTAGACCTGGTGACGGAGGTGCGAGACAATGCAGCTGCTCGACTAGCTGCGTACCGCCAACGTATGCAACAAGTGTACAATCGCTGAGTGATCACCCGAACTTTCCAGGTTAGGGATAAGGTCTGAAAAAGAACCAAACCAGTCGGCGATACTGGATAGCTTGAGCCTCAATAGAGTGTACCTTAGATCATCATCAAAAAACTTTCAGGAAGTAGCTATTATTTACAAGATGTTGAAGGCAAAAGGTTGGAGAGACTATGGAATGCAAGTCACCTCCAGCCATATCACACCCGATGAGCCAGGTGAGTATCACATGTATTTGTAAGCCTATTTGTATTCCTTAAAGCTTGAGTAATTAAAGAAACAGAAGAGATATCCTACCAAGACCAAATGAAAGAGTTCAAGCTCCTACTATCTCGTGGTGCTCAGGATAACCAAGATGTGTAGACCAGACCGAGGTGCTGAGGATGCCCGATTGGGAGCAACCCAAGCTCCAACCATTTTGTGGTGTCGAGGATGCCCAAGATGTGTAGACCTGGCTGAGACGCCGAGGATGCTCAACCGGGAGCAGCCCAAGCTCCTATCATCTTGTGGTGCCGAGGATGCCCAAGCTGTGAGTCCTGGGCGAGACGCCGCGGATGCCCGGCCGGGAGCAACCCAAGATCCTACCATCTTGTGGTGCTGAGGATGCCCAAGATGTGTAAACTTGGCCGAGGATGCCTGGCTGGGAGCAGTTCAAGATCCTACCATCTAGTGGTGCCAAGGATGCCCAAGATGTGTAGACCTGCCCGAGGCGCCGAGAATGCCCAACCTGGAGCAACCCAAGCTCCTACCATCTTGTGGTATGATCAAGGCGCCAAGGATACCCGGCCAGGAGCAGCCAAAGATCCTACCATCTTGTGGTTGTTGGGACCGGGTGCATGTTGACATGGATACGGGTTCGTAATTTTAAAACTTAATTACATGCAGCGGAAGGTTTAGCATAAATAATTTCACAAATTATTTTAACCACGTATCTAGCATGCAACCTTATATTGTGTAGACATGATCATAAATTAAAATTTTACAGAAAGTAAATTAATTTACGTAATACCTCTCGTAACTCATAGAAAGGGACGAGATCCAACCGTAGCGTACCTTGGAAGCTCCGCCTCTATTCACGTCCACGCCGAGTTTTCTTCGGGATGACTTCGCGAAGCCACGAGTTTCGTGCCGACAAGAACTACTAGATTCTCCAAAGGCACGACAAGAATATCAAGAGAGAGATGGAAAACTAAACAACAAACGAAGAACGGAATCCGGATTCCGGGAGGAAGGAAGGAGTTGCGTCCGCTTCTTCTTCTTCTTCGGCTTCTTCTTGGTGGAGGTGGCTTACGGCAAAGGAGGTGAGGCCAGCCGGCCCTAGAAGAGGGAGAGGGTAGACGACCCTAGAAGAGGGAGAGGGAGAGAAGGAGAGGAAGAGAGGCTATGCAAGAATCATTGATCACTGAATTGATTTCCAAGCCTTGCCTTTGCTCCTTTATATAGTAGTCTCTTTATCGCCAAGTCTCCTTTTTTAACGGAATAAATTTTTCATAAGAAATTTATCTTATAAATTTTTCTATGAATTATTTCGTTATGCCAAGTTTTTATTATAACTTAATTTATAATAAAAAACAACCATGTCTCCCCTTTTATTATGGAATAAATTTTACAAGAAATTTATCTTATAAATTTCTTATGAATTATTCCGTTATGCCAAGTTTTTATTATAACTTAATTTATAATAAAAACAACCATGTCTCCCCTTTTATTATAGAATAAATTTTATAAGAAATCAATCTTATAAATTTTTCTTATCATGGAAAAATCAATTCATAATTGATTTTATAAAATAAAATAAATCAATCCATGGTTCATTTTAATTTCCATAAAAAGAATAAATTTCTATAAATTTCTTTATCATGGTAAATCAATCCATTATTGATTTTATAAAATAAAATAAACCAATCCAAGGTTTATTTTAATTTCCATGAAAATAAATCTCTTTATATAAATTTCTTTATATAAATTTTTTTATCCATAATTTTATAAAACAAACCACGCGCGGTTTATTTTATAATTTGAACCAAACAATTTGGTTCTCCCTCTTAGTGTGGCCAGCCAAACCAAAGAGGGTGGGGACCCTCTTTGGCCGGCCAAACCAATGCCGTAACCGTACGAATTAAACTCATTTAATTCATCCAATAAGTCTTCAAAAGACTTAGCCATTTTATGCTTCCGATGCGTCTCTGAAAAATTCAGATTCGACTTATCTCTCTTGATCGGAAAATTCAATTTTCAACTCGTTTTAAATCCCTCGGATTACTCGTAGTGCATGTGACTAAATAGGCTTTCAATTTATGTTGGCCATCTATAATCAACCAATTATAGAACGATAATGAGTGACACCTAGTAGTACATCATGGCCCCCTATTAATCGAAAGATCAACGGTTGACCTCAGAAATAATTATGAAACACTTCAGCAGCTGTAATGAATCGTGCCCCATTCCCTTCACCATCTTATACCCACTTGGTTCAGGACATGGTCTATATGTGTCAGTCCCCACTAGGCTGACTACGTCACACCTAGCCCAAGTAATGTCTTTCTCGTCCAATGGATTCTAATTACTCTCATGTATTTCAGATACTCATACTCTGAACATGTCATGCTCTGGCCAGAGGCTTTGAGTAACAATCCGACGATAGGCCTTGGGTATACATCTCCTCGCAAGGAGTGGTGAATCCTTTGTAGGTTGTTCAAACATCTTCGGGCACTTCGGCTTATACCCAATCATCCTGGGTCCACACCTCCTTGGAGATGCTTGCTTAAGATGTCAAAGTATAAGTCTTCATGACCAAGATGACTTGAACACCGCAAGTCAAAGGAACATCGCACTTAAGCTGCAGTAAGAACTTCATTGACAAATCTATATGTAGATTACCATATGAAGTTTTACAGCTAGTCACTCCAATGAACTAGTTCCCTTAACTAGCATTCATGTTTATCTCCGGACATCCCAATGTCACCAGACAGTGAGAATCAGCTGATTAGAGAATAACTCATGCTAGTCTCAACAGAATTGATTGTGTCCGTATTTATCAATTCATCGACTAGGGACAATTTCAATACTTCACAATTGCACATGTAGAGATAATCACTAGTTGTGAATTCATCACAAGTTCTCTCATGCTATGAATTGTATTGCGGACATTCAGTAAATGAGTTTAAGATCTCAATCAAATACACAGACATGTATACTCAAATAGTGAATATTCATTTATAAAAATAAATGTTTACAATCATAAGGCGATTGCCTTAGGACACTTCTCTCATATTACTAACAAACTCCCACTTGGCCTAATGCCAATCGCTACGGTATCCAATACCACAGGCTCTTACATGACCCTCAAACTTACTTTGAGGAAAGGCCTTAGTTAAAGGATCCGCTAAATTACTTTCAGTGGGAATTTTCTCAATTTGTATATCATTCCTACTTATAATCTCTCTGATCAGATGATAGCGGCGAAGCACATGTTTGGATCGCTGATGAGACCTTGGTTCCTTTGCTTGTGCAATAGCTCTATTGTTGTCGCAGTAAATCGGCACTGCTTCATCAATGGTTGGAACCACACCAAGTTCGGAGACAAACTTCTTGATCCAGACTGCTTCCTTTGCTGCTTCCGAAGCTGCGATATATTCTGCTTCCGTGGTAGAATCCGCTACGGTGTCTTGTTTGGAACTCTTCCAACTTATTGCGCCTCCATTCAAAGTAAATACGTATCCAGACTGAGATTTGGAGTCATCCTTATCTGTCTGGAAACTGGCATCTATATACCCACGTATTACCATATCTCTTTCTCCATATATTAGGAACATATCCTTAGTTCTTCTTAAGTACTTAAGGATTGTCTTGACAGTCGCCCAATGATCCATTCCTGGATCAGACTGGTATCTGCTTGTGACGCTCAGAGCATACGATACATCGGGCCTAGTACATAACATAGCATACATGATAGATCCTATCGCGGATGCATAAGGAATCTTATTCATGCAAATCCTCTCGTCTTCTGTACGCGGACACATAGACTTTGAAAGGTTGATCCCATGCCTGATGGGAAGGTAACCTTTCTTAGATTCCAACATGCTGAACCTTTTTAGCACTCGATCTATATATGTAGACTGCGAAAGAACAAGCAACCGTTTTGATCTATCTCTATATATTCTAATCCCAAGGATATAGGTTGCTTCTCCCAGGTCTTTCATGGAGAAAGTTTTCGACAACCAAATTTTAATCGACTGTAAGACTGATATATCGTTTCCTATAAGTAATATGTCATCGACATATAATACTAGGAATACGACTGCACTCCCACTAACCTTCTTGTACACACAAGGTTCGTCAGGATTTTGTGAGAAATCAAACTCTTTGATTGTCTCATCAAAACGGATGTTCCAGCTCCTGGATGCTTACTTCAGTCTATATACGGATCGTCGAAGCTTGCATACTTTGGTTTTATCAACCAATGTGAAACCTTCAGGTTGTATCATGTATACATCCTCAAGCAGGTTTCCATTAAGGAAAGCTGTTTTCATATCCATTTGTCATATCTCATAATCATAATGAGTTGCTATGGCCAGGAGCATCCGAATGGATTTAAGCATAGCTACTGACGAATAGGTTTCGTCATAATCAATTCCTTGTTTCTGACGATATCCTTTTGCCACTAATCTAGCCTTAAAGGTAACAACATTATCTTCCATGTCGGTTTTCTTCTTGAAAACCCACTTGCACCCTATGGGCTTAATCCCTTCAGGTGGGTTAACCAAGTCCCATACTTGGTTTTCGTACATGGAATCCATTTCCGACTTCATGGCTTCAAGCCATTTGTCCCTTTCTGAGCTTTTCAGAACATCTTCATAACTGATAGGTTCGTCATCGTTAATGAGTAACATGTCGTTCGATTCACTTATGAGAAATCCGTATCTCTCTGGAATATTGCGTGTCCTATCAGACCTACGAAGATGTGATGTTGTTTTAGATTCAACTGATAGCTCATCATTATGAGTTATTGGTTGTGGGTCTAGACTAGGTGTCTCTGTAATGTCTATTGGAGTTTCTTGAACTTCATCAAGTTCAATGTCACTCCCACTGTTTTCTTGTAAAAGAAATTCTTTTTCCAGAAATACAGCATGCCTTGAAACAAACACCTTTTGTTCCAAGGGATGATAGAATTGGTAACCCTTTGTTTCCTTAGGGTATCCAATAAATAGGCATTTATCAGACTTAGCATCCAATTTGTCTGATACAGTCCGCTTCACATAAGCAGGACAACCCCATATCTTAAGGTGAGTTAAGTGAGGTTTCTTACCATTCCATGTCTCATATGGAGTAGTAGAGACTACCTTGGTCGGGACTCTATTTAGCAAGTAAACAGCCATCTTAAGTGCATAGCCCCAAAAGGATTTTGGAAGAGTTGCATGATTCATCATAGATCTAACCATGTCCATCAAGGTTCGATTACGCCTCTCAGATACACCATTATGCTGTGGTGTATATGGCGGAGTCCATTGAGACAATATCCCATTGTCCCTAAGATAATCTTGAAACTCTTGACTTAAGTATTCTCCACCCCGATCGGATCGAAGTATCTTAATACTTTTGCCAAGCTGTTTCTCTACTTCATTTCTGAACTCTTTGAATTTCTCAAAAGCTTCAGATTTGTGTTTCATCAAGAACACATACCCGAATCGTGAGTGATCATCGATAAAGGTAATGAAGTAGCTATAGCCTCCTTGTGCAAGAGTTGACATTGGTCCACATACATCAGTATGTATTAAACCAAGCAATTCTCCCACTGGATTACCTTTTTCGGAAAAGGATAATTTGGCCATCTTGCCTTTTAAGCATGATTCGCATGTATCAAATGAACCGGGTTCAAATGATTTCAGAATTCCACATCGGTGTAATTTGGTCATGCGTTTCTTACTTACATGGCCAAGACGACAATGCCACGTATAGGAGTCTATTCGATTATCTATTCGAGCACGTTTGTTGCTTACTTCTATATTGAAAACGTCACCGGATAAATCTAACGTGTAGATACCATTGCACAAAGTTTCGATCCCATAAAAAACACCATTTAAAGTTATGTAACAACAATTGTTACTAAAAGTTAAATGATAACTCTTTTCATTCAAGCATGAAATAGATACATTGTTCTTTATTAACGAAGGAACAAAATAACAATTATCCAATTCTAAGACAAGTCCAGTAGGGAGCTTTAGCAAATATGTTCTGAAATAGATACAATGACCAATCAGGATCACTGTGCAGATCGTTCTGGAGAACGATCCAGCTTCGCGGGTTCCTCACTAAGATCGATCAGGACGGTGCCTGATCGGTCTGATCATGACCTGATCGGTCTGGTGACCGGTCAGGAGACACTCTGATCGGTCAGGTGACCGATCAGGAGTTTTGAATTGCGAAACTCAGAAATCGCCCAAATTAGAGGTGGATCGGTCCGGTGATCGATCCACAACCTGGGATCGGTCTGGTGATCGGTCCAGGATAATATCAAAGAAATCGTAATTTTTGATTGAGCGTTGGGGATCGATCAGGATGGAGCCTGATCGATCTGGACCCAGCCTGATCGGTCTGGTGACCAATCAGGAGGCTCTCTGATCGGTCCGGTGACCGATCACTTTAATTCAAATTGGACTGTCAGACGCTCTGATCGCGTTTGACCATATCCGATTCGCTGCTGTTTGCCTCTGATATTTGATTTTCTATGTGATTTACTGCTCTAACAGTCTGATTAAGCTGTAGGTGACAGGGGAGGATTCAAACACTCAAGGAGGGTCAATGAAGAGCTTTCCTTGGAGCAGGTTTGTCCGTTTTTCCATCTCAGGTTGCAACGGCCGAGCTGCAGACTGGAGCTGAGGCTGGAGCTTGGCTGAGGGAAGCTCAGGGAGTCCAGGGATAGCTCAGTGGTAGCTGGCGTTGGCAGATGAGCAGCTGGGAGCTACAGGGATGGTGTCATCTGATGCTTGGTGGAGAAATAAAAGCGAGGAGAAGACTTCGGCTGAAGCAAGAAGTGTACGACAGTTTTCTGTGTTGAGCTTGCTGAAGTTCTTGTTGCGCTTTGTATTTCTCCACAACTTGCTTGCTGTGTTTCTGAAGTCTTCATCACTTTGAGCAAGCAACTACAATCGAGAAGCAACCAACTCTTACGTAAGTGCTGGGTGGAAAGAACAGGGAGCTTGGAGTCCAACAGTGAGAAGACACGAAGGAGGGAGTTCTTGCGTGAGATCGTCGCTGGGTGGAGCTCAAGATAAGCTCGCTGTGCTCTTGTCCTTGCTAGGTGCTGAGTAAGAGTATTCTCTGTGTTTCATTAAGCTTAAATCTATATTCTTGTTTGAAACGCTGTGGAAAGGTTTCTCCACCGAGAAGGAGGTTGCTTTATATCCGGTGAACACCGGGGCTTGATCTGCCGACGATCAAGGGATCACCCACCTTAAGGGCACGCCAAGGAGTAGGGGCAAGTTATCCCCGAACCTTGTAAACCCTCCGTGTTAGCGTTCTTGATAGTTGTGTTTGTTTGCTTTCATTTCTGTTTTTGTTTTCTGCACTGCTTTGTTTTCCTTTGCTTCTTCCGCTGTGCTACTGATAAGTTGAGTGCAGAAATCTTGATAAGTGCCAAAGGTTCAAGTGATTGGCTATATTCACCCCCCTCTCTAGCCATCCGGTTTCCAACAAATCCTACCATCTTGTGGTGTCGAGGATGCCCAAGATGTGTAGACCTGGCCGAGGTGCCGAGGAGGCATGGCCGAAAGTAGCCCAGGCTCCTACCATCTTGTGGTGCCGAGGATGCCCCAGTTGTGTAAACCTGATTGTGGTGCTGAGGTTGCCCGGTCAGGAGAGGTCAAAGTCTTTGCCAGCGCATAGTCGCCAAGGGTACTCCAGTGTTTTGACCTTCGCTAGCGCGAAAAGAGATTATTAGGCACCCGGTGGGTAGCTGACATGAAAGTAGTGCTCGGCAGGGAATGAATTGGCATTAGCGGAAAAAAAGAGAAAAAAATGGAGATCGTATTTCCATAGTATGAAGGCAAGCAAATAGAATTCAGAAGATGGCAAGTTGCATTGATAAGACAAATACAAAGTGTAGATAAATATATAAAACATAGGGCACAGCGGAGAAATACTGTCATTTAGGCAAAAAAATAACGGCGCATGGTTTACAATCATAAAGGCTGGCAGCCAACCAATAAAGATAAAGTCAGATTACATTAAAGTTCTTTTTTCCTCTGCGGACAGTTCCTCCCAGGCTCGGTCGACGCTGAGGAAGTCTAGGTTGACACCTGGCTTCAGTACCTCAGCTTAGTGGATCTGCTGGGTCGCGCCATTGATGCCCTGCTTGAGCCGCCTCAGTACTTGGCTAGCCAAAATATCACTAAACTTCTCAGATTGGAGGAATTTGGCCTTGAATATCTCCTTTGCCGCCGCTTGCCGAGACTCCTCGCCAACCTTGTAATTCTTTAATTCCTCTAAGGCTTGGTCTCGAGCGATCCTCAACCCAGCTGTTTCGGATGATATCTGACCCTGGGTCGCCAGCTCCTCCTCAAGCTGCTCTGTGGTAGTTGATAGGCGTGACTTGGTCCGGTCAAGGTCTTCCTGTAAGTCAGATACGTTAGCAGCAACAGCAGCAGCTTGCTAGTTAATAGAATGTTATCCACATAAATAAGAAAAAATATCATAGATCCATCATTATGTTTGTAAAATAGAGAGGAGTCAGTTTTTGATCTAGAAAATCCTTGAGCCTATAACCATTTAGATAATTGATGAAACCATACACGAGGAGCTTGCCGAAGACCATACAAAGATTTCTTGAGGTGGCAAACATGAGATGGAAATTACGGATGAATAAACCTAGGTGGTTGCTCCATAAATACCGTTTCCTCAAGAATACTATGAAGAAATGCATTAGAAATGTCTAATTATCGGATAGACCAATTAGAACTAATAACTATTGATAACAATAATCTAACAGATATAATTTTGATGATTGGGCTAAAGGTATCAATGAAGTCAATACCTGGTTGTTCACTAAATCTTTGGCTACAAGTCAAGCTTTATACCATTCAAGAGAACCATCAGCTCGATGTTTAAGATGGAATATCAATTTAGAGCCCACAACATTCATGGACGGAGTGCGTGGAACTAGACTCATGTTCCATTGTGAAGAAGTGCATCAAATTCGTAGTCATTGCACTACGCCAATTCGAATCCTTGTTTGCCTGTGTAAAATAAGTTGGTTCAATAGATTTTGAGGAGACCACTAGAGCTCGAGGAAGAGGATATTGAGTAGTCATTGGTAGACATCGTGCATATATGTCACTTAAGGAAAGCATGCGACGAGGAGCATTATCATCTGAATCACTTGTTGATGATGATGAGGAAGTGGGTTGACATGGTGAGTTTGTTACCGGACTTGTATTTGAAATATATGACACTATGCAACAAACGAACTCTCAAGTGCATTCACTATGCAACAAAAGAAATCTCTTCACATGCGAAATTGTCTTTGAAATATTTGATCTGGATATACCGGATTTGTAGAGAAATAATCATTTCGCATGCCCCGCTTCACGATTTCTTTGAATGAGCCTTCTTCTTCGTTGCATCTCGTTATTATTTTGATATATTATTTGTCAGTTTTGTTGATGTATCAATGATATTAACTCATTTCCTGAATCATAACCTTCGTCAACAACTTCAATTTAGATTTCATTTTTCTTTGTCGAGTCAAAGCTGATGTTACTTGAATATTGAGACATTTTGGAGTAAACGAATTCAAGTCTATGTGTTTGCCAAATTGTATGTTCATAGAATGAAGAATTGTAGAATACAAGATGTCTATTTATTTTTTTTATTATCAACGTCTATATTAGAATGACTATATTCCAATTTGCAACAACTATATTAATTAACCAGGAATTGTATAGTAATTGAAAATGAACAATAATAAAAATTACATTAATTGAAAAATATAATAATCAAAAATTAAATTAATTGAAAAGAATAATAATTTAAAATTATAATAAATGAAAATTACATATTCCATTTCCCTAATCTCTTAACATAAATGTTTATGGATGATAAGTTGCTCCTCTATTGTTTACGAAGTGTCCTTCGAAAGGATTGCGTATTCGTTTAGTTAAACTTTGCCTAAGGAAGCTTTTGCTTTCATCTCGGTAGCTTTTACTTTCATCAACTCAATTTTGAGTTGTTTTTGTTTTATTTCAACTTCAGTCATTTTTATGCTTGTATACTCAATAAACTTTATAAATATATTATCTAAATTTGTTGTCATACTTTGAATGTATGATTTCATTTTGCCTCTTCCATTTCTTTTTACTGTCTTCTAATCTATTAGACGAGTTTCTTCTTTGTTTAGGTCTACATGTAGACTCACATCTTGGTTAGATAAGGTGTTGCTTGCCCCCGACTCCGAGGTTTTTACCTTCTTCGTGCCAACAAGATGATCAACGGACTGTGGAGTAAACATTGGACGATCTTTTATGATTCTCGTACATGCTCTTTTATGATTCCTCATCACTGCGACCGCTACAATATGCACTATAAACACTATTGTAATTTACGTTAAAGTGATATAGCTTTTTTTGTATGGTACTGTGTTAGTGTCATCAATGACACTTGCAATTCTGCTGGGTATACCTGGAGGACAATTCTCATTGTAGTAGCTTGCAATACGTCCCCAAAAAGCATCTACTTTCTGATCATTGCCGATGATTGGATCATCGCTGAAAGTGACAAATGATCTCGCTAAAATATTGTCTTCAACCTTACTTCATGTTGACCTCTTTCTTCTACCCGCGGTACCAGAATCCGTCTTCTCCAAATCTGCGAGTTCAATTGGGAATTCATGGTCAGACAGTTGAGTCTTAAGAACAAAAGTCGGAGTAAACAGTTCATTTTCCGCCGGAGATGTAAAAGACATATCGATTGCATGTGCATTAGATGTATAATTTGATGGATATGAATTATATAGATAATTTAGTAGATATGGATCATATGAATTATTTGATAGGTACGTATTATGTGGATAATTTGGTGGATATGAAAAATATGAATAATTTGATGAAATTTATGAATTTTGGGAAAAAGAATTTTCTAATTTTTTTAAAAAAAATCCTCAATTATTTTCATCCATTTTAGAGGAAATAGGATTATAGAAATAAATATTCAAAATAAAATTGAGATAATAAAAATAATAGAGGTATTTAGATGTTTAAATGATTAAAATAAATTATATAAGGTAATGTGTATTTATATATGAAAATTTGATTTTCTTTTTATTAAAATAGTCATTGTGTGAATTTACTGGCCGTTAATTAACCATTTGATTTTAATTTAAAATTTTTAAATTTTATTTTTTAATTAATTTTAATTTTTTTTAATAAAAAACACAGGGGAGGGCACCCATGTGGCGTGAGCCAACCCTGCGCCCACCCTCACGCCATCCCATCCATTTAGAAAAAAAAAATTAAACGCATTCAAACTATTGAACGATGCCATATTGATTTTAATGTCAATAGGTTGTTATAACACTCCATGAATGGAACCAATGTGGCAGCCCTATATAGCTTAATTTGGTTATTTAAAATTTTTAAATAATTTTAAATTAAATATTTAGTTTAAAAAAATCTGAGCTACCGCCCAAATAACAATTTTAATTAATTATTGTTAATTTATTAAATTTAAGTTTAATTTACTCTTAATAGGTAATGGCATAACACAAATTCAACCGTTTGCCACGAATTATCCCTCCGCACGACTCTCAAAGCACATTGTTTCGACCTATTTTAATTAGCAAAGCCTCCTCTCAAAACACCTTGTTAATTATCACATATAAAAGTTTATCATTTTAAAAAAATTATCAATTATCCTTAAAAATTTTGTTCCTTTTTTAAATAATATAATTCCCTCGTTAATAATAAGAATAAGAAAAATAATAAAAACATTTAGTTAAATTAACGCCATACAAATTCAAGAATTTAAAAGACCATAAAATCGTTTTATCAATCAAGTATAATCATATTAGTTTTCATCTGCTACATATAAAATATATTCATATAAACAAAAGCAAATAAAGATTAAAAAATTGAAATCTTTTGTATATGAATTAATCTGTTCATCTATATGTCCATATTTCAATTATGGAAATAGGGGGGGAAAAGACATAGAAAAAAAAATAGTCTGATTTTTTCCTTTTTTTAAAGAAAAATTGATTCGGTTCCCAGTGTTTTATTTTGACTTCCTCCCCATTCTCGTCCCTGTCACGCGGCTCTTTGTGATGAGCTGTTCAGACCAAGTGGATAGACAAAATCCAAACGGAGTTGACTGAATCTGAGACAACCTTTCCATAAAAAGACAAAACAACGAAGTCTGCATCCTTCTTCCAGAATCTAGGTACTACAAATAAATGCCTTTGAAACTGTCTAACCGCCACGGAATCTAACTGTTTCCAGATCATCTCCATCAGGATCAATAAGTGCTCCACCCAAAATTGGAAAAAGAAATATATAGTGAAATAAATTTGAAAAGAACATACTACGTGTTTCGGTTCTTTGTGCCAGGAGTGGCACATTAGCAGAGTTATACTTGAGATATGGTTCGATTCGATTCAGTTGATTTATATACTTTGAAATTTACCAGGAGTTTCATTTTATCGAAACCAACGACCTAACCGATTGGCCGGGGCAATTACAAGCATAACAATGTTTGGATTTCCAATTATAGCAATCCAAACTGAACTCTGTGACTGAAGACACTCTGTTTTTATTTATGCTACAGTTGCGTGTGTGTAGTGGTAGTAGTAGAGGATCCAAGTAGTACTTTTCAGATGGAGTAGCTCCACAGGGACACGTCGCCGTAGTCCTCGTCATTAGCTGATGCTGGCGGCGGCGGCGGCGGTTCGATTAATAAGCCTTCCGCCATGTCCAGGTACTCCTGCATCCCGAAATCGAAGTCGCCGTCATCGAAGAGCGGGTTGCTGTCGGGCGTCGAGGACGGACCTGCATTGGCCCATGAGGTTGAGGGATCGGCGGCGGCGGGGGCGGCGGGGGCGAGAGCGGTGGAGGGAGTGGAGTTGGGGCGAAAGGCCTCGGCGGCGCGCGCGGCGGCCTTGCGGATGTCGTGGGGGCTGGAGGAGTCCGGGGAGGGGAGGAGCCAGGCGGAGTCGGCGAAGTTGAGGCAGGCGGCGCGGCCGCGGAGGGCGATGGCGGCGACGTCGTGCGCGCGGGCGGCCATCTCGGCGGTGGGGAAGGTGCCGAGCCAGATTCGGGACTTCTTGTTGGGCTCCCGGACCTCGCACACCCACTTGTCACCGTTCCGGCGCCGGACGCCTTTGAACACCGGGTGGCGCGTCTCCCGGAACTTGGTGCGGCCCGCCCGCCGCTTCGGCGGCGCCGACGACACCGTGGCGTAGCAGACTTCTTCGTCGGACGCCGATCGACGGGGGAGCGTCGGCGAGTCGAGCGAGTCGCTGTCCATTTGCGATTTGATCAGTTGGTTTGATTAATTTCCCGGTGGTGGCGGCAAGTGTGGGAGGAGAGTTGGTATAAATTTGGGTGGCGCGGAGGGAGAATGTGTCGCCGTCGGGACGCGGCACACGGATTGCCAGGTTGGTACTGGATTGTGGTCGGGATGTGGAGGATACAGCTGGCTGTGAGTGTGGGTGTGGTGGACTCCGGGTCGTGTTGTTTGAGTGGGTAAACATTCTAGAGTTTTTTTGCCCTTTAATATTATCATCAACTTAAATTTATAAATAAGATATGTCATTGTCAGAATTCGACCCCTTCTTAGTTAAAAAAAACCATTAAATTAGTTATTTTCATAGGTTTAATTTATTATATTATTTATTTAATTAAGATTAAATTTATATATACATATATTAAAATCAGTCGGGCTCCGAAATTGAATCGACGTCGAGATTTATTATTATTTTTTAAAAATCAAAATTTCTCAAATATAAATCTAAATACATGTACTATCTAAAATTTTTATCTTAATGTCATAAAAGAAAGAACAATAACAGAGAGAGTGAAAATAGAAGAGTAAAAATCATAATGTGTGCATGACATGACATTTTACATACACACGTCCGATTATTACTTGGACACCATCGGCGGCCTTCGGCGTGCTCCGAATCAACTATACCCTGGAGGGCACGGTGAACCTGTCCGATTATCGCTTTGAATCCTAAAAAGAAAATTTTATCGATGTTCCAGAAATAAACGACGGGGAAGACGAATCACCAAATCACAGCCCACGATAACGATGACGAAGAGAAGATGTCAGCGTTTGCGAAATTAACACGAGCGTAAAGGGGATACACCGGAAGAAGTTCTGGCGGAGCCCTCTCCGACGCTCAAGTCAAAACTCCTTCTTTTAGGGAGGAAAACGAAGAACCAAAGTATTCAAGTTCTAAAAATCTTACCTCCTTTATCTGGTGATGGAGCATCTTATATACCTGATGTCTTCACCCCACGTATCTCCACCTCCCCCCCCCCCCTCCACGTTTTCTTGTCATAGGTTATTTGACAGTTATTCTCCTCTCCATAATGACTAGTAACGTCCACTGTGACTATTAAGGTCATCATTATCATGTGATAGAAACAATAATTACCTGCTGAATTTCCTATACTAGAAGAAGGGGAGGTACTTGAAGCTTTGTTCTCTTATCCCTACGTTGCTCTTTGGGCTCCTCTCCCGAGTTAGTCTTGGAGTCTTATCATCCGGACTGAGTTCGGGGACCTTCCTCATTCCCCCGAGATAGTCTCGGGAGCTCGAGCTCCCAGTCTGGCCTAGGGGCCTTCCTCCATTCTCCCGAGATAGTCTCGGGAGCCCGAGCCCCGGATCTGACCTCGGGTCTCTAGCTTGGTTGGTCCAGTCACGTAGCTTCCCCGTGCTCCCGGTTTTTTCATCACGATCGAAAGAAATCTCCCTCAAAGAGTCCTTGCATGAAAGCACCGATGAGGATCTCAGATGTGACACTCGGCATATCCTACGCCACCTAATTGAATTGTTGGATATAATCGTTCAAATGCTCCTTACTCTTCTGCTTCAAGATAAACAGGTTTAGTGTTGTCTTTTGGTATCGACGACTGCTGGTAAAGTGACGTAGGAAGATAATTTTAAATTTCAGAAAAGAGTTTATTGAATTTTGAGGGAGTCTTTAAAATCATCTCTGGGTGTCTCCCGATAGGTTGTTCAACAATTTTTGACGAATTTATTTGAGAAAAAAAAACTCAAAATTGAATTACTAGAATCTTATGAAAAGGTCAACGTCAGACTTGTTGTTTCTAGTTGATGCGATGAGGGTAATGTTTGTACTCAGATTCATTGGTTGTCCTTTGTCGTTCGACCTTTGGGCCTTTTCCCCCTGTCTTTTCCGAAAACACTAAAATATTCTAGAAGACACGTAAGGCCACTAAATTAATAAAAGATTGATTTCCAATTTATACTTTAAAATACTTATTTTATAAATTATTACCTAAATACGTAGGTCACGTCATTTAAGTGAATAGATAATAGACTCTAATCAGGAGGTATCTTCAATATTTATTTAGAGGTTTATAAAAGTAAAAAAAAATGAATAAAAAAATTTGAATCATTATATAATATAAATGAAATTTCAGGTTTTTAATTTGATAACAATAGTGAAAATTCAAATATATATTTATAAATCCGTAATTAATGTTAAAATATTAATATTGTTACATATTTGACGTTTCAACTTTAAAATGAATTGTTTTTAATAAATTTATTGGCAATGATGGTACTCCTTCTCTCTTTTATATAATATAAAATTTCAAAAAAATTATTAGTAAATTATTATTTTGAAAATTAATGCATTAAATAAGTAAAAAAATATACAAATGAATTAAAATTTATAAGTTAATAAATATTAAATGAATATTAAAAATTAAATTAAATTAAAAATCATAAGTTAATTAATATATAAATTATAAATAAATTAAATTAAAGATCATAATTAATCAAAATATTAAATAAAATTTGAAAAGATATTAAATAAAAAAATAAAAAAAAGATATATGATTTATAATATTGAATTCTTAAAAGATTATAAGTGGATTTTTTTTATTATAAAAATATTAATAGGTTTTTACATTTTCATGTATCACATCAGACTATAAAAAAGTTTATTTAGGGGTGTTTGGTTCAAATTTGTTAATCGGAATGATAATGGGATTTATTGAGGGGTCAATGGGAATGAGAATCATGATTTCATTGGTAGTGTTTGGTTCAAATCCTGGAATGAAAATTATTATCGTTGATGATGTTTGGTTCAGTTTAACTTTAGTAATGGGAATTCATAAAAATTTCAAAGTTACCTAAAATAATAGAATTATTATGAAATAGAGAAAGTGAAATAAAATGAGTTGAGAGATAAATTAAAAAAAATATAGAGAGAAATTATGAGAAGAAAGGTAAAAAAAAGAAATTAGAAGAAAAAAAAGGAGAAAATACAATAATAGAGAAAATAAAGATAAAAAGTAGAGAGGAAAAATAAGATAAAATAGATGTGATAAAAAATAGGAGATAAATCATTAAAAAATATATATAGAGAGAAAAAATGATATAGAAAATGTAGAGAGAGAAAGTGATCGAAGATATAGAGAAAAACAAAAAAATAAATATAGATAAATTATGATAAGAGAAGTAGAGAGAGAAAGTAATATTAAATATATAGAGAGAAAATGAGAAGAGGGAGGTAGAGAGAGTGTGATATAGAAATTGTAGAGAGAGAAAGTAATATAGAAAATATAGAGAAAAAGTAAAAAAATAAAGATAGATAAATTATAATAGGAGGGGTAGAGAGAGAAAGTGATATTGAAAATATATAGAAGAAAGTGAGATGAGAGGGTAGAGAGAGAAAGTGATATATAAAATATAGAGAAAGAAAGTGATATATGAAATATACTGAAAAAATGAAAAAAAAAATTATGATAAGAGAGGTAGAGAGAGAAAGTGATTATCAAAATATATAGAGAAAGAATGAGATGAGAAAGGTAGAGAGAGTAAGTGATATAGAAAATATAGAGAGTGAAAGTGATATAGAAAATATAGAGAAAAAATGATATAGAAAATATAAAAAAAGTGAAAAATTAAGATAGATAAATTATAATAAGCGAGGTAGAGAGAGAAAGTAATATTGAAAATATATAAAGAGAAAATAAGATCAGAATGGTAGAGAGAGAAAATAATAGAAAATGTAGAGAGAGAAAAGAATAAATATGTAGAGAGAAATTTTAAAATGTAGAGAGAGAAAGTAAAATGAGATAATATAAAAAGAAATAGTAAAATGAAAAATATAAAATAAAAAGGAGTGTTTTGGATATATTAAAAGGAAGGAATAATTGAGGAATTTGATTGATGAGAAGGAGTAAGGAATAAAAATAAAGGAATAATTTTCTTATTTTCATTCCATTGACACTTATCAAATAGTGTTAATGGAAATAATTATCATTTATTTTCATTTTTTAATCTTATTATCTTAAATCAAACGTCCCCTTACAATTTTAAGCGCCAGAGATATAGTTAGATATATCGTCGGTGTGTTCCACGTGGCGAAGCATCTAAGAAAAAGAAACGTGCACGTGGAGCTAGAGGGCCTGAACAAATGGCCGACGCTCACGTGCGAGTTATTTTTTGGATGACGTTGGTGGAATTAATTTTAACTTTAATTGAAGTTGATTTAAGAGCGGAGGACGAGTGACAGTCGGAGCCAGTTTGTAACGGTCAAATCCTACGCGCGACTTTACCTAACACGGATCCGTACTCTTGCGGCTGTCGCCCCTTGCCGTTTGGGTTGGGCGTGCCTGGGTGGAGGCAACTGCTAAGTCAGCTCAGAATTGTAGAATTTTTCATTGCAGAAGCTTCATTTATTTTATATTAAAAAACACTTTTTAAAAAAATATTTAGCGTGATAAAAAATTATCACCCATAATTTGTTATTTCACAATAAAAATATAATATATTTTTTATAAATATATATATTTTTTTATGAATTGTGAAAGGACTTTACATTTATTATAAAAAAAACATTCCATTTCATCTCTATCTTTTATTATTAGAAATTATCTTTATTTTCGATGTTATTTTAGCAATTATAAGATATACCTATTATGCAATTATAATAACTACGAACTCATAATTACTACAAAATTATAACAATTACGATTTGACTATGATAGAGTCTCATTTATTCGGGGACAAATTTCTTAATCGGAATATCAAACAGAAGGACCTGAACAATTTAACATGTTGATCAAATGATGCAACTTGATTAAATTAAAAGATCAAAAAATAGAGAATGATCAAGAGAATCCAGAAACTCAAGTGAGACAATCTATAAGAATAAGACAATCATCAAGAAGGTATTTTTCAGATGAATATGTTAATTTACTGATGAGAGGAACCTCAAAGATTTGAAGAAGCAGTAGAGCAGAGCATAGCCAGAAAATCTACTGACCCTGGGATGAAAATTAACTTGATACAAATGGAATCACGAGTTAGGATTTAAGATAACAAATTGGTTCATATTTTACATCCCAAATTCATATCAAAATGAACCTTATGGTGTGAGAAACAAAAACCCTCAATCAATTTTTAGATTGTATAGTGATACCAACGGAGTGCGACATTTTCTAACAAGAAATAATCGTCGAGTTTTCATTATAACCGAAAGAGAGAAAGTTGATCGGTTATTTGAGTTTTCTATGTTTTATTGGGATAAAAAAAGTAATAGACTAAACAATTATAATAAGCTAAAGGCCTAAATAATTTACCCGGGGCTTAACAAAAAATAAAAAATAAACCTGGCCCAGCCTTTCGGGTAGCTCTGTCCCTATGAATAACGAAGAAAATTGGCTATAAGTTATGAATGAGAAGATTCAATCCCCAAGTACAAAGCATAAATTAGTGTCAATGATCAACCAAAAGACATGGCTTGTTTTTGAAGTAATCTTCTCACTAGTTGTAAATATGACATCTATTAGAGCAATTAATTCTTGCTCTAGCTGCCCAACTTGATTTGGAGATTGAATAGCTTGATGTCAAAATAGCATTCTTATATGGAGATTTAAAAGAAGAAATTTTTATAGAGCAACTAGAAAATTTTGAAGAATCAGATAAAGAACATTTGGCTTATATGGAGATTTATAGGAATAAATTTTTATAGACTAACCAGATGATTTTGAAAGACCAGACAAAGAACAATTGGGGCACCATATGAAGAAAAACCAAGCGAATTATATAAAAAATAGCTCTTCATGACCCAACATAATTTCAAGAATACCTCCATAGACCATTGTGTATTTGTGAAGAATTATGAAAATGATGAGTTCATCATTTATTATATGTTGATGATATGTTGATTGTTAAAAACGACAAAACAAAAATTGCAACAATCAATAAGGCATTGAGCAAGTCCTTTGCCATTAAAGACCTAGGTGTTGGTGTTGTGAAGAAGATTAGTAGAATGAAGATCTCTAGAGATCATTTCAAAAGAATGTTGTTGATATCTCAAGAAACTTATATTGAAAAAATTCTTGAGAGTTTCAACATGTACAATGCAAATTCTATACAAACTCCACTAGCTCGACACTTCAAGTTGAGCAAATCTCAATGTTCAAAGAATGAAAAAGAGAAAGAAAAAATGAGTAAGATACCATATTCATCTGTTGTTGGTAGCCTTATGTATGCAATGGTTTGTCCAAGACCAGATATTACTTATGTTGTAGGGCCAGGACGAAGATAGGGCTATCGGAGATGTCTACGGAGCAAGAGAAGAGAGCTACTGTGCGCTGCAGAGAGGATTGAACCATCTTGGAACCTGCGAGGAGTAAAAGAGTAAAAGTGGAGGTTAGAATGAAAGCCAAGGGTGCCCCGATTTCTCCACTCTAATGCTCAAGTTACTCTCCGACGGGGGAGAAATGGGGAAGATGCATAATAGATACGTGTATATAGTTGTATTGTAAAGGTGTACGAGTACCTTAGCCTGCAAGGCCATGCTCCTTTTATATCATAAAGGAGTATGATGTCACATCTATGACTGTTGGCGGGGATGATGTGATTCTGATAAGATTTCATGTCTTAGTAAGAAGGATGTCTCATTGCCGTATCAGAGGGCGCATCACCCATATATGGTACTGTGAAAAATCTCGTGGGATCACACTATATTAACCATATTGTTCCACGTGTCATGTCAGTCCCGTGCTATTGAGTAGCTGGATATTTAGGTTTGGGAGAGGAATCAGGTCAGAGTGGAGGTGAGTCAGAGAGTCCGAGTGCCAAAGCTGCTCGGAGATAAGCTAGGTGTTTGGTCATTGGAGCCTAAGAGGAGCCCTGGGCAACTGTGGAATTGCTCTTGAGTCGGGCAAGGATGTTGGGGGATAAAGAAGACCTCAGAGACAATCGAAAGCGGAGTGAAGCGTGACTCCAGTAGGTAATGGAAACTAAACATAACAAGGGATGAACGACAATAAGAGGATAATGGCGGTCGATGAGGTCGAACGACGGAGAAGAAGGGGATGTGATGATGTGAGGAGAGGGAAACCTGAAGCGAAGCGACGGTCTCAGAGAGGGGTTGTGGCATCATCAGCTTGCATGGACCGCAGAGCGGCGCCGACGATCTGGTCGCGCAAAGGGAGCGGCCCGGAAGCAAACGAGGACCTTGAGTTCATAGGGTGCAAGTTCATTGCACGTGAGAGAGGGGGTGAATCATGTGTATTTAAAAAATAAACTTGTATTTTCGAAATTCAATGCATAGCGGAAAATACTAAGCGACAATTAAGATAACAATATAAAAAAGCACACAATTTGATTTTATTTAGTTCAGAGCCTTCAATGGCTCCTACTCCAAGGCCCAGGTCTGTTGAATCTTTCAACAAGTAATGTATAAATTTCTCTACTAGTAAACACCCAGTAGAGTAGTCGAATATAAAGAGATAGGATCACTGTAACACCCTACATTATTCTTGCACAAGTATATGAATTAAGTGTTGATTCAATTTGACCCTGATTGTTGTTTTGGTGTTGACACCGATTTAAGTTTGATTCAAGTTTGGTTGAATTCGGATTAAGTCCAGGTGGATCGGGAGATCGCACGTTGGCATGTGAAAAGTCCTAACTTGGAGGGTTAGGTGTGAAAAAGTCCTAGCTTGGAGGGTTAGGTGTGAAAAGTCCTAACTTGGAGGGCTAGGTGTGAAAAGTCCTAACTTGGAGGGTTAGGTGTGAAAAAATTCTAGCTTAGAGGGCTATGTGTGAAAAGTCTTGGCTTGGAGGGTCAGGTCCTAGCTTGAAGAGCTAGGCTGGATGAAATCCTGGCTTGGAGAGTCGGGTCCTAGCTTGGAGGGCTAGGTTGGATGAAGTCCTGGCTTGGAGGGCCAGGTCCTAGCCTGGAAGGCTAGGTTGGATGAAATCCCGACATGGAGGGCCAGGTCCTAGCTTGGAGGGCTAGGTTGGATGAAATCCCGGTGAGTGAAGCCGGGTCCTGGTGAGTGAAGCCAGGTGATTGAAATCCTAGTGAGTGAAGCTAGGTTGAAATCCTGGTGAGTGAAGCCAGGTGATTGAAATCCTAGAGAGTGAAGCTAGGTTGAAATCCCGGTGAGTGAAGTCGAGTCCTGGTGAGTGAAGCCAGGTGATTGAAATCCTAGTGAGTGAAGCTAGGTTGAAATCCCGGTGAGTGAAGCCGGGTCCTAGTGAGTGAAGCCAGGTGATTGAAGTCCCGGTGAGTGAAACTGGGCGCGGAGTCTTGGTCCGAGGGACTAAGAACCAGTAAGAGAAGGGCTGGAAGCTTGTTCTCATGACTTAGAGGAGATTTGACTTTGCCTGGATCGGTCTGGTGACCGATCAGGGAAGTTGGCACGAAGTTCCCTCGTGGATCGATCTGGTGACCGATCCAGCTATGTTTGATCGGTCTGGTGACCGATCAGGGAGCATACAGTGAGATTGGGAACCTTACTGATCGACTCCTGATCGGTCTGGTGACCGATCAGAGATACTATTCAGATCGTTCTGGTGAACGATCAAATGTCGCGAGCTCCTCTCTATGTTCGATCAGGTTGGATCCTGATTGGTCAGGAAGTGCCTTGATCGGTCCCCAGACCGATCAGGCCACACCCTGATCGGTCTGGTGACCGATCAGGCCACATCCTGATTGGTCTAGGGACCGATCAGGAGTGTTCAGCAGATTGCTGGATAGGTCTGGTGACCGATCAGGCCACATCCTGATCGGTCTGGGGACCGATCAGGAGCTGAACTTTAATTCAAATTCACTGTCAGACGCTCTGATCGCGTCTGTTTTCTCTGCCGATTCTCTGATACATTGCTGATTATGTTTGATATAATTTGCTAAGCTTCTGTTGAAGTGTGCAGGCTTTACAGGGATGATTCAAACACTCAAGGAGGGTCAATGAGAGACTTTCCATTTAGCAGGTTTGTACGCATTCTCCTTCTCGGGTTTCAACGGGCAGCTGGCGCAGCTGGCGACTGACGGAGGCTCAGCTGGAGAGGAGGTCTTCAGTGGACTGAGTGCTCAGGGAGGTCAGGGGGTTCAGGCTGGCTCAGTGGATGCTGATAAAGCTTGCGATGGTGAGCAGAGCTTAAGTTGAAGCTAATACAGAGGAACGACAACAAGGATAGATAGAAAAATGGGTGAAGTTTTTGCTGTGGGGTTGTGCTCTCTGTGTGTTGCTTTGTGCTTGAACGTTATTGTTACATCTTTGTGAGCGATCCTTCTTAGTCTCGTGAGCTTATCTTGTATCCTATTGAGACACTTGTGGAGAGGTTTCTCCACCGAGAAGGAGGCGTTGTTTTATCCGGGTCACCAGGGCTTAATCTGCCGACGATCAAGGGATCGCCCACCTCACGGGCACGCCAAGCAGTAGGGGCAAGTTGTCCCCGAACCTTGTAAACGATCCTTGTTAGCATTTTCGGTTTGCTTTCCATTTCTGCAGTTATACTATGTTTTGTTTTTGCTTCCGCTGTGCTACTAACCTAACTGCAGAGAAAACCTAAAATTGCAAGAAGTGTGTGTCTGGCTATATTCACCCCCCCTCTCTAGCCATCCAAGTTCCAACATTAAGTATAATTAATAATTTTCATTGCCCAACACAATGAGGAGGTTTTGGTTGTGTTTGCATGTTAGAGTTAGTCTTCTAGCAATAGTCGGTTGTAGACGAGTAATAACAAGGCCGCAACATGAATACGAAATAGTAGATCGATCAAAAATCAAGTTGTAGGACTTGTCTCTAAAGAAGAGCCTTTGATCTACTTATAAATGGCATTAGAAGCACCTCAGTTCCCAACTGAAGTATCTTAGCTCCAAGGCTAATCAGATCCACAACCTATACAACTTATCCACTAGAAGGCACCTTAGATCTTCTTTGAGACACCTTAGATCTTCTTTGAGGCATCTCAGTTCCCAACTGAAGTATCTTAGATTCAAACTGAGGTGCTTCATATGTTGAAAACTTTATCTTTAGCGGCAACTACGCGAGACGCCCTCAGCCATTGAGGGCGCCTTCCGTCCCAACTGAGAAGCCTTAGGTCACACTTGAGGCACTTCAGACACTATTTATCCGAGGTTGATTTTTTTTCCCTTTTGACCTGCAAAAAGGTATTAGTCCAAAAACATAATATACCCTGTAAAATAGAGTTAACATATTTATAAACAGGATAAATAAAACTTTGTATTAATTAGATCCTGTCTTTCCAAAATTAGGATTTAGTCAAAGTCTTTGCTTAGAGCTTCAAAATGGTTCTAAACTGGATCACACCTACGGTCCCACCAGAGACTCGTCCTCACTGAATTTCGCTCCTTAGTGACTTACCTTACTTATCATTTGTAGATTAACTCGGTTTTTAACCCACCAGGTCTTCCTTCTAGATGCCTATCTGGACTTCAGTCAACTATCAGGTCCAGCAGACCTAGTTGGACTGCATGCCAAGCCTCAACGAACCTGGACTTCAGCCAGTTGTCAGGCTCTGCGAGCCCAACTGGACTTCCTGCCAGGACTCAACCATCCTGAATTTCAGCCTAGTGTCAAGTCCTCAACCTTTCAATTATGCACACTTGATAACAAGGTTAGACAACAACACACCTAACTTTAACCCATTTGTTTTATATTAAAATTTGAATTTTATCGTTAGTACAAATTGCACCAACAGAGGGCTCCGAGAGATGGAGAATGACTTCGAAGGTGTAGGGCTAGAAAGTCGGAGGGAGGGGTGTGCGATAGCATGAGGAAGAGGCGACAGGGGGATGAAGGAACAGTCGGTGAGGGAGGAGTGGTCGGCGACAAGGGCGGCGTTCGGCTGAGGCAGTGAGAGATAGACCCGACCCCGGGTCGGGTCCAGCCCGGACCCAGCCCGGAACCGGCCCGGGTCAACGGGTCGGGTGACCCGTTGACTCGGTTTGCCGGGCCGAACCGGAACCGGCCCGGCAGGATGCCAGGCCGGTTCCAGTTCCAACCCCCAAACCCGCGAACCAAGGGCATTGAACCGTCGGTTCAATGCCGTTGGAGGCTTTTTTTTTTTTTTTTCTTTTTTTGACGGATGAGATCATTTGACCGTTTTTTTATCAATGACTATGATTTGTGACCGTTATGATCCGAACTCTATAAATAGGGAGCTCATTTCATCATTTTCACATACAACACAACTTCTCTTCTCTCAATCTCTCATTCTCAACTCTCTAACTCTCAACTTCTCTCCGCGTTCTTCATTTTTCGACGATAATGGAAGGAGGTCACGGAGCTTCATCATCTCGATCTCGGAGAGGAAAATAAATTGCATACGAGGATCCCAACCTTCAAATTTAATCCACCGATGATGAGACCGAGGCTCAGCCCCAACGCCCTCCGATCCCCGAAACGCAAAGAAGTACCGATACGATTACTTCTAAGGTTCGGGAAAATCGTCCTTTAAAATTGTCTATTTTTACTAAACATTTTGAGAAGGTCACACTTCCGTCGGGAGAAATGCGTGCAAAATGCAAGCATTGCAATGCTTCCTACAAATTCCAAGCCGGCGACGGCTATGGGTTGTTGAAACGACATGTAGAAACGAAGCACCCGACAGAATATGGGCTTGACCACTCTCAAACACAATTATTTAGATTTTCTAGTGGTAGTAGTACTGATTCTGATTTATTTTTATATTCAGATAATAAATTAAGAGAATCATTAGCTAAATTTGTTTCCGTAGAACATCTTTCTTTTAGTTTTGGATCTAAATGCACATTTGAAGATTTTTGTAAAGAATCTCTTAATCATGTTGCTAAACGTGTACCTAGGACTACACTTACTCGTACAATTAAAAGATTAGTAAAACAAGTATAAAAGAATTTAATTGTAAGAATTTAGTAAATTAAATAATAAAGTTTCTTTATGTTCCGATATTTGGAGTGATCATTGGCAAACTCATTCTTATATGGGTATAACATGCCATTGGATTGATAACTCTTGGATCCTTCAAAAAAGATTATTAGCTTATAGAATTTTTAATGAATCACATACTGCTCATAACATTGCACAATTATTACACATAGTTTTAGAAGAATATGGATTGACTCATCAAATATTTTCAATATCATTAGACAATGCTAGTTTTAATACCGCTTCAATAGATGAACTAAAATTTATTTGTCAACCTGTCATTGGTGGTTTATTTTTTCATATTCGTTGTGTATGCCATATTTTAAATTTATGTGTTCAAGATGGATTAAAACTTTTACAAAATTATATTCAACCAATTAGAACCGTAATTTCATACTTATGGTCCCATCCATCTATGATGAAACAGTGGGGTAGATTTTATAAAGCTAATAGAATGCGACCAAAAAAATTTCTACGTGATATTCCAACACGTTGGAATTCAATATATCAATTATTACAAGATTCTTTTCAATATAAATATTTATTATGTTTATATTTTGCACAAAATAGTAATACTAATATATATTTATTTTCACAACAATGAAATATTTGTAGTGGTATTTATGAAATTTTAAAAGTTTTTAACGATGCAACTAAACAACTTTCTGGAGTTTATTATCCTACTGTTCATTTAATTTTAGTAAATTTTTGTAATATAGTATTAATATTAAATGAACATGTAAATGATGAAGCTTTAACTTTATGTATAATAGCTATGAAAACTAAATCGGAAAAATATTTTTATTTAATTACTAAAATTTATTTAATTGCATTTGCTTTAGATCCTAGATTTAAATTAGAAGTTTTACAAAAAATGTTAACTTTATATTATGACGCATTAATTTCTATTAAAGATTCTTCCTCTCCGGATCCAGCTAATATTGTATATAATATTAAAAATTATTTATATAATCTTTATAGTCAATATTATGTTAAATATGGAACACAAACTAATATTTCTGAAACACAATAACTTACTACTACTAATTTAAAACTTACAAAAGCACAACTTTTATTAAAAGAACGAACAAAACGTCCACGAGGATCCTCAAGTTCCACACAGGAACTTGAGAATTATTTTACGACTTCTTTTGATTTTAATGAAGCAGATAGCGAATACTTCGACATCTTGAAATGGTGGTCACAGAAGGCTTAAAGCTTTCCCGTTCTCTCCGTGATCGCAAAAGAAATTTTAACTTCTCCAGTGTCGACTGTTGTTGTGGAACAGACGTTCAGTGCCGACGGCAACATATTAGATGAACGACGATCAACTATGTCTCCCGACTCATTGGAAGCTCAAGCATTACTTGATGATTAGACCAGAACTGAGAAGCGAATCCAAGGAATACAACTTTCAGAAGACGAAGTCGAAGAATTTGATACCGAAGAAACAAATACAACGGGAACGGGAGGAAATGCAAGTGAGTGAGAAAGGATAAAAATGTAAAAAATGTAAAAGGGTAAAAATGTAAAAGAACTACGTGGGTTTTGATTCTCCTACACCCTAAGAGGATACGTAGGCAACTTATATAAGTGCAAGCCCTTTTTTTAATAAAATTTATTTTTTTAATTTAATTTTTAATTTTTAATTTTTAATTTTTTTAATATAATAATCTTGAACCGTGACGAACCGTGAATCGACGGTTCCGAACCGTGAACCGACGGTTCCGAACCGTGAATCGTAACCGTCTTGGGCGGTTAAGGTTAAATGTCGACCTCCCACGAACCGTCGATCTGGCGGTTTCGAACCGTCGAACTATCGGTTCCGAATCGTCGAACCATCGATTCCGAACCGTGATCGAGTCTAATGAAAGAGGAGGTGAGGGCGTAGGCGGTAATGGCGGCATGAGAAAAGGGCGTCTTCCCTTTTTCCCTGGCAAATGCCAACTCTAAAAAAAAGGCAAAGCTACTGAAAACTCCAAGGAGGCCATCTCCATGTGACTTTCCAACTATCCCATATCAACAACGATAAACTATAATTGCTACCCAAGGCGTGGTTGAGCCAGTAACCATATAATAATTTACAGCCATATGAATTATAACGGCTACAATACAATTTATTAAAACTGAACAAAACTAGAGTTTCTATATTGTAATAATTACAAACCATAATCCAAATATAATAATAACTTTGGAAATAAAAATGAATTGACGTGAAATGAAACACCCTTTTGATAATGAATCAAAGGAGTGTGCCTTTCATAATTCCAATCAAAAGGGATTTTGCCCTCAAAAAATTATGTTAAAATAAGCAAAGGCTATTTTTAGCTTATATTTATATTTGTAAGTCTTCTAGCTTTCTCATGGAGCCTTTTGATATCATTTGCTTTATAGATAAGCTAGAGGATCTAGGCAAGTCAAACGAGTAAGGTAGGTCCAAGTTAGTCAGGTGCTTCCAGCTGGTTAAGTCGAGCGGGACGATCAAGTTAGGTCATCTAATTGGTTAATTCAATTTGATCCACTCAACATGAAGGAACCGACTAGCTCACCTCTACCCGACTAAACCAGCTCTGGTCACGCAAACTCAATGTGAATTCATGCGACTATGGGAGCAATCAAACCTAAGAGCTGAAATTCAAATGCTTAGAACAGAAATGATTACAAATATCTGAATACCTCACAAAGATGTTACAAATCCTTGTGTATGTTTGACTTCACTGGTGTGTAAGAACTTATTTGCAACTGCCTTGATCCAAGCTCTATCCTTTTTGGAATATGGATATCTGACGTTGGATGCCAGTAGGAGAAACCCTTCATTCTCCAATGGTGGAATCGAATTGGTTACTGCATCAGAAACTCTGATTACTGGCTGCACTAGCATTGAAAGAGTCCCTTTAGGTAGTGGAATCCTTAACTCAGATCCTGCGGCCATCAAAATTATGAAACTAAAACCAGTGAATTGTAAGAAAAGACCAAACAAGATCATTCCTGCATTGGCAAAATCACTTCCTTTCAAGAAAGAAGATATCGAAGATGTGTACAATGAAGTCGCAAAAAACTAGGGCATGTTCTCAGAAAGCTGAAATTAATGAATAATAAGTAGTACTTATAGGGAAGTCGCAAAAACTTGCTTACACAAGAATGCACGAACAAGAGAGATCATCCAATCGGGCTGTTTCAACATCTATATTCCGAATAGCACATCTGTATTCTTGAGTGTTTCATTGCATTTACATGTACAAATGGCACTCTTGTGGTTGTTTCTTTCTAACACATAACGGAATCTTCTAAAAAAACTGCATGGATTCCAAGAATTTAGCTGATATTTTATACATCAATTGAAGCTTTATTATCTGAGGCAGTGGTTCATCAATTGGGCAAATTATGAACAGGGTATTCTTCTTGAAGCAATCCATACTAACTCATTTTATATTAGATGATAAAGTTTGAAAGGAACATAGGTATTTATCCTTTCCAAGAAGAAAATTTATCATACCTAGGCTTTCAGGAAAATATAGTGTTTCTTTCAGGTCAAAAAATCCACTTTGCTGAATCCCATTGCCAAACCATTGCAATAGATGATCTCTCGAATCGCCTTCATCTTCAGGCATGTTCCAGTATCCACGTATGCATAGTACATTATTAACTGCTATAATCTAGCACAAAAAGATGTATAAAAAAGTACTGGACCAATAGTACCTTATAAATATACTATCATCTCAATTTTGGCACCTAGTTTTTAGTGAAATCTGAAGTTATACCACTGATATGCTGTTCGTGGTGCGTAAAAGAGCATAAGAGGCCCATGCCATATCTTCCTTCAGATCGTCTGAGATGTTATAGGACATGAGGAATATTTGTCTATTTCCTTCTGGCAGTGAGGTACCATCCACTTTTGCACCCTGATGAAATTCATGAAACGGGACATATATAATAATACGGAGAATATTAACGAGGATGATAATTTACCAAATGTTGATGATTAAAAAAAAAAAAGTGCAGGACGACAACAAATTCTTTAGTCCCTGCACATGCTGCACAAAGATCATTGCGACTTGCTATATTGCTAAGTGATTGGGAACTTAGAGAATAGACAATGTGCAGTCATCACCTAGCATAAGAATGACTGCAAACAACTAGAATACAGTTCTGGATCAAAGGTAGGTAACAATCAGAACTTGGCCTAGTATGCCTAAAGAGTAAGACAACAGTAACAATGTCGGGAGCGTTTGGTTTGGGATAATAGGAAATAGGAAATGAGAATCGATGGTAATCATTCTCATTGACACTGGGAATGAAAATAAGAGAATCCCTACTCCCCCTCATCAATCAAACTCCTCAATTATTCCTTCATTTTCATATATCCAAAACACCCTTTTTTTAATTTTATATTTTTCATTTTATTATCTCCTTTTGCACTCTCTCATTTTACTTTGTCTCTCTATATCTTTTATTACATTCTCTCTAATTTCTCTATCTACATATTTGCTCTTTTCTCTCACTACCTCTATTATTATGTTTTTTCTCTCTACATATTTTATATCACTTTCTCTCTCTACTTAATTATCTCATTTTCTCTCTTTATATTTTCTATATCACTTTCTCTCTCATCTCACTTTCTCTTCTATATTTTCTATATCACTTTCTCTCTCTATTTCTCTTATCATAATTTATATATCTTTATTTTTTCTCTTACTCTCTATATCTTCTATATCATTTTCTCTCTCTACCTCTCTCATCTCAGTTTCTCTCCATATATTTTCAATATAACTTTCTCTCTCTACTTTCTTATCATAATTTATCTATCTTTATTTTTTCACTTTCTCTCTACATTTTCTACATCACTTTCTCTTTCTATCTCTCTCATCTCTTTCTCTTTATATATTTTTAATGATTCTTCCCTTTATTTTTTATCACATCTTTCATCTCTAGCTATCTTATCTTACTTTCTCACTCTACTTTTAATCTTCATTTTCTCTATCATCGTATTTTCTCTTATTTTTTCTTCTAATTTCTTTTTCTACATCCCTTCTTATAATTTCTCTCTTTATATTTTTCTATTTTTATCTCTCAACCCATTTTATTTCACTTTCTCTATTTTTTATTTTGTAGTAATTCTATTATTTTAGGTAATTTTGAAATTGTTATGGATTCTCATTACTAAAGTTGAACTGAATCAAATATCATCAATAATAAAATTTTCATTCCAGGATTTGAACCAAACACTATCAATGCAATTATGATTCTCATTACCATTGATCCCTCAATGAATCCCATTACCATTCTGATTAATAAATTTTAACCAAAGACCCCTCAATACTGTATTATTCACTAATGTAAGTCCTTCAAGCATTTTTGAATTTAGGTTTTCTCCATAGTGGCAATCAATCCGCTCAAATAAACCAATCTTCGCAGAAGGTTTAATATAAAAAAAAAAGCAAAGCTTTCCAAATTCAGAAATGACCACAAGTGAGACGGACCAGAAATATAACATCCACGTGTAAAAAAAGACTTTACTGCTCAGTGACTCTTCCATCCTCTTCATGTTGGCACATCATCATCAAGTTCTAATTTTCTCCTGGTCAGAATAGAACTACAATTCTATACTCCTGTTCTCTAAACTACCCTCTATCAGAGAAGTTTTCACAGGGGAAAAAAAGGAAGAAGAAGTTGTAAATTATATTCTTACTTTCATGCTACATCGACCAAAGAAAGTAAATCATCTACTCTTATAGAGGCAATGAAATGGTTATATTTCACATCAATATCTATCAATGTAGATGGATCATTACATAGCTGTTTGTAGTAATACTCCAATATGAGATAAACAAATGCACAATGCAATTCTACGACACGCTGATCCCCAGCAAAAATGTCAAGAAGCTAGACCTCACAAGCAGTACTTTTTGAGAAAAAATCATTTTGTACTCACAATGCAATTCTAAGGAGAATGCTATTTCTTTGTTAGCTCTTTGGTCAGTGTTTTTGAGGAGAATTACCATTTTTTGTTTGGACTTTTGGTTAAATGTCCTATTTGATAGATGGATATATCTAATGATGGTAGTAATGAGGAACGAATCAAAGAGCAAAATTATTTTGTCAATATTTCTAAGGTACCACAAGGAGGCAGAGATAAGGGTCTTGTACTCACCATCACCATCAAACAAGAAGCTAGCTAGATTGCAATATTAACTTTGGGGAGAAACATGATAGCATGAACAATCAAATATGAGTCTACAAGGAACAGCCAGTGAAATCATTCAATGAACATTCGGCCTAGCCTAAATGTACTGGACCAGTGGATTGTAACACATGCACCATAAAAAAGTCTTCCAAAGATTTACATACCTCAAGAAACCTCCCGAGATAAGGGAGGACGATCGAGAAAGTAGCCAAGAAAATCCCTAGAGCCTCAGTTCTCTGGTTTGGAGAAATAGAAGGTCCCCCAAAAAAAGCAATTCTTATAAGAAACTTTCTTCCGGTGGAATCGAATTCAAGAGAACCAAAAGGAACACTGAATTACCAGCTGAGCAGGAGCGGCGGGGGCAGCGGAGAAAACGTGGTTGATCACGATTAGAGTTCCAAGTGCAATCCCGAGGTATCTCGGAAGGTAGGACTCGTCAAGGCCCGGAATCCCTGTCAATGCCTAAAGATGAGTAAGTGAAACGCGGCCGGAGAGGGATGGAGCGACAAAGGGAATGGAGTCAGAGAACCAAACGTGAAACGGAGGATGGAGACGTTGATATCTTGCTGCCGCAGCTTTTGTTGCTGAGAATTGGAGTCCCGGGCAGCGACTGTGAAGAGGAAGCGGCGGCGGACAAGGGCGCTAGTGGATCGAGGAAGAAGGAGGAAGAGAGGAGGGCCTCTCGTCGGAAGAGAAGGAAGCGAACGGATAAAGGGCCATTTCACGCCGGCGACGGCGGACGAACTGCATCCACTCACGGCCATTTGGAGGCGGATAAATGCCGGCCAATTTCGTCAAGACAATGAATATTTTGGGGCAAAATTCATAAAAGCACTCGTTTTATTTATTGATCTATCTTGACCCTTTTAGCAATTGGATAATAGTTGGGCCAATTGGGCCTCACTAGGCTTAAGTTTCCATAATTCGAGCCCAAATTTCCATTGTCTCGTACATTTGCTTAAAGAAAGCCTGATTTGAATTCGTTTCGAGAATGAGAAGACGATGGCATTTCTTCTAAGTTAAGCCCCCCTGTGGCTTAGTAGCTTGGCTGATGATTCTGTTGCAATGAAACCTCCATGTCCATGGTTAGTTATTGGTACTTGGATTTTTCTGTTATCTTGTGACTTGCTGTGCTTGTTAACTTTTTATTCAAGTAACAGCGCTTGTGCACTTGTGCACAAGCCACCAGAAAAGAAGCTCAACGACCATTTCAGCCGGACGAGCCGCGGTTCAATTATCGTCCCGCCGACCGACCGACCACGACACGAATCCGACAGCGACGATAAAACACGCACGTTATGACGGTGCCGTTATCTCACCATCGCGGATCCGACGGCCCACGGCCGCTCTGCCAGGGCCATTCCTCGGCAGCGTCAGCCTCGGGGCCGCACGTGATCCTACGCCCGTAGCCTGCTTGATGTGGTACGGCGGACAGGCCGGATGAACTTGCGTAGACTACGCAGGGGCACTCTCGTACTTTCATCTACGAAGACTGCCGGATTCTTCTACGCGCCGGCCCCCCACTGTGTGTCCTTCCCCACCCGCAGCGCCCCACGAATCAAGTCGCGAGCACATCGGGAGTGCTATATAAATTGCGCTTGCGCCGGTGGTTGCGGAGGCTTTGGAGGAGCGGTGATGGGCCGCGCCGCGAGGTGGATACGGGGGCTCCTGCTCGGCGGGAAGAAGGCGGGCGAGCCACCGGCGGAGAAGAGGCGGTGGGGCTTCGGGAAGTCCTACCGGGAGAAGCAGCACCACCACCAGCAGCAGCCGCCCGGCGAGGAGGTCCGTCTCCCTGTGCCGGAAGCTGACGCGGCGGAGCGCAGCAAGCGAGCGATTGCCGTGGCTGCTGCGACCGCGGCGGTGGCGGAGGCCGCAGTGGCCGCCGCGCAGGCGGCCGCGGTGGTGGTGAGACTGACGGCGAGCGGCGGAAGGGCGGAGCGGAAGCGGGAGGAGCTGCGGGCGGCGGTCAAGATCCAGTCCGCCTTCCGCGGTTACTTGGTTAGTCTTCGACCCTTATTCCCGTACCAAGTTTCGATTTTGCACCTTCGATTGATCTCCTTGCGCCGGCGAAATTGGGAATTTGGGGTATAAATTTTTGAAGCAAAATTGCATCTTCACTCAATTCTCCCAATCTGATCTTGGATTTCGAAGCAACAGAGGACTCACTGGGAGAGCAGAGATCCTTTGCGTGCTTCCAGTAGAGATTGTCACTTCAAAGTTCCCATCTTTCCAGTTCCCTCCGAGTCCTTAAGCTCTGCCTTCCAGTTCATTGATTCTTGCTATCTTTGTGGTTTTTGTAAAAGGCGAGGCGAGCGCGCAAGGCGTTGAGGGGACTGGTTAAGCTCCAGGCTCTGGTCCGTGGTAACATCGTCAGGAAGCAGGCGGCGGAGACTCTCCGGTGCATGCAGGCGTTGGTGCGCGTCCAGGCCAGAGCCCGGGCGTGTCGGGCTCTCTGCTCGTCGAGGAGCCGTCCGCCGGCAAAAGCTTCCCGTCCTCGCGCGCGCGGAAGCTCGGCTACTCAATTCCCCGCTTTCTGTTCTCCTCCAACTGATGAGGATTATGAACGTGCTGTTCGACCAATTGCCTCCGATGGATTTTTCACTCTCAAGGCAAGTGAATCTCGGGTGTGTGTTCTTTAATGCTCAAAATTTTTTTTTTTTTTTGGAGGGGTAAATTTGCTTCAATCTCTGCAGAGGAATTCATCGAGAGTGGATGTCGACGAACGCGCCGCAGGAAGGAAGGTGACAAATTTCTCGCCGGCCGGCGACGAAAAGAACGCCAAAATCATGGAAGTCGACATAGAATGCTTCTCCCACATCCGCAAGAAGAACAACCACCATAACCACTCCGGCAACAGCCGGAGCTTCACCACCGTGCTCGCCTCGCCGTCGAATTACTCCTCCGGCGAGAGCCCGTTCTTACACTACGGAACGTCGTCTCTGAAGCCGGCCGCCGACGAGGACTGTGCTCAGAGCTTGCGGAGCGACTTCATGGACTGCTGCCCGAGCTACATGTCGAACACGGAGTCGTCGAGGGCGAAACTGCGGTCTTATAGCGCGCCGAGGCAGAGGCCGGAGGTGGAGAAGCAGGGGCCCGTGGTGAAGAGGTCGTCGGCGCACGGAAGTTGTCAGCTTCCGCCATTGTTGCCTCAGAAGAGTGCTTCCTCCTCCTCTTCTTCTTCTTTGCATGCGAAATTCACCAACAAAGCATATCCAGGATCGGGGAGGTTGGACAGATTGGGGACGCCGATAAGAATCTGATGGCGTTGGAACTGCGTTTGATGGAGTATCTATCTATGATCTCATAGATTATGATCGAGTTAGCGTAGTATGTGATCGATTATGATCCATCATTTTTGTTTGGGTTCAGATGTTTTGCTTTTCGATCGTGATCATGGCTTCATGCGAGGCAAGAGTTGACTTTGTCAAACTAAACTAGCATTGTGGAATCTATCAAAGAATGTAGTTGAGGAGAGGATTTAAGAGTGTTTTTGTCTAGGGAGGGCAATGGATCGGTGTGTTGGTTGGATTTCGTAAGCATCGTCCTCTTTGTTATACCCTTCTCATTTCCATTGAGTTTTGAACTTTCATCGGATAATCGTGATCAAATATTCATATAAATCATTTTATCCGCCTCATTTTCATGAGATTTTAATTTTTATCCTCTTCCCAATATCATTCGGATAGGATGTTCATTCTCAATTTCATGAGATTAATTGATAATTAACATGTGTGATATTATCATTTTAAGGTTGAGAGTCAAAACATACTAAAGTTAATATGTTCGTCCTATTATATTAATTAGGTGAATAATTCTAATTTATCTTTCTGTTATTTTAAATGAAATACAATAATTTCTAATTATGTCCTATATTGATTTTGAAATGAGAATTTGAGATGAACTAATTATATTTCTTTTCATCTAGAGAATTAAATATCTTTTATATTAATAATTTTTTATATCTTTTATATTAATATTTTTTATTCCATTTGATTATCATTATTTAATAAAAAATATATTAAAATCATCATTTAATAAAAATATATTAGAAATATTAAAATTAAATAAAAACTTATTAAAATTAATATCATATTTAAAAAAATTTATAATCTATTCCTAATTTAATACGAAAAATAAATTAAATAAAAATAAAAATAGGCATTAAGATTTGATAAAAATTATATACGGATATGATAAATGTTGGTGCAATCGATCCAAGGTTGATCGGGTAGATCATGGATTTTGATGTGTATGTCAATATGGTTAAGTTAGGTTTTTATGTTGATTTGATATATGTGCTTGAGTCGTGCAGGACTTGGTGAATCACACATGAGGAGTAACAGAGTATAGCATCCGAGGGACAAGAGCCAAGGAAAGAGGACTTTGGGCGAGCCGAGGAAGTAGACTTCAAAGGCATACGCAAAGGAAGACATGGAAGCAAGCCGCGGGCTTGTGTGCACATCCGAGGGACGAGGGACGAGAGCCGAAGGAAGAGAACTTCAAGAGGCAAGCTAAGAGAGTGGATCTCAAGGCATACGCGAAGGATAGACTTCGAAGTGAGTTTGAGTGAACTTGTAAGCTGGGCAGTCGACTAGCAAAGGGAGCAGTGGATTGTCAGCGTTGAGTGGAAACTCACAGAAAGATCAGTCAACTGGTCCAGATACCAGTTGACCAGTCTGCTTAAAATAGAGTCGTTGGCTGAGCATCAGTCGACTGGCCTTAGGGGCAATCGACTGATGTCGGGGGCGAGCTGTTTGGATAGCAGCTCTCTCCTCTATTTAAGAGGAGACTTAGGGGCATGAATAGGTTACAGTTCTTGATTGCTAAATCATATTCTAAGTGCCCAAAGCTTCCATAGTCTATTCTCTTCCTCATACTCTAAGTCTTATCTTGTAAACGAGGAAGAGAGCATCTTGTGAGAGTTTCTCCACCTTCAAGGAGAAGATCATAGTGAAACTTAATTGTGTGGTGTGGATCATTGGATTAGTTACCTCTAGGAGGTGGATACCAAGTAAATCAAGGGAGTTAGCATTGTTTTATTTGTTAATTGATTTTGTCTATTATTATTTTTGTACTTTAGCTAACATTCTTGTAGATAAAATTAAAGAGAAACTATACACCCCCTCCCTCTCTAGCCAAACGTCAAGGTCCTAACAATATACTGCGCTTGACCCCGCGCATTCGTTCATATCGGTCTCCTAATCGATTGGTGAATAGATTGGGAGAGTCAATTGATTCATCAATCGATTAGCATTTCGATTGAGCGTATATCTCAATCGACCCAGCCTCAATCCATTAAGTCATGGCTTCAATCGATTAAGGCACGTCGTGACACCTCGAATCGATTCCTGAATCGATTCGAGGCATAATGTCATGATCAATTACGGTCGGATTCAACTGTAATCCGGTCGGAATCCAATCCCCTTCCCCAGATTCACTAATCTCTCGGGTTATTGTTTGGGTCGGGATCAAGCAGTCGGAGGTCACGGACATTGGGCAGTCAAACGCGTATAGGAGGCTAGATCATGAGGCACCTCAATGGATTCACTAATAGATTAGTGCCTCGAATCGATTGATGAATCGATTAGAGTCGAGTGTCATGTAATGACACATACAAAGACGCGCGCGCGCACGTGAAAATATATATATATATATATATATATATATATATATATATATTCGCCATAGAATTCTATAGATTAGATTTATATTTAATTATCTAAGGGGGCATTTGGTAAGCGAATTTAGAAGACGAGAATAAGAATGAAATCTATTTCATTCCCATTTATGATGCTTGGTATACAGGATTGGAATCAAAATATGGATATGATACCCATGATTTTATAACCCAGCCCCCACTAGGTTATCATCAACATATAAACCCCTCAATCAAAATTTATTATCATTCTCATTGTTGAATGTATACCAAAAACCTCCTAAATATTGATACTTAATTAATCTTTTATTTAATCGAGTTTAGAAACATCCTGATATACCTTTCTTAGTCGGATATCAATCCTCTATCCGTCAGATAAAATTGTAATTGTTAGTTTAAGTCAAAATAAGAAAAAATTTATTTTAAAATAATTATAGATTAATAATCATAAGTTATACCGGATATGATTTCCCATTTAGAATTAACTCTGGATAACAATGTAGCGGCAGTATGTTTTTATAGTTTCTCAGATATTTAGAATTAAATTTTAATTTTGATAAATTAATAATGAATTTTTTTAATATGTACAGCTAATCTTGATGGTAAAGCTAATCGTTCGTCTCAGTGCTTTTGCTAATCTATCTCATAATCAATATAGAAAAAATAAAATATAAAAATTACTAGTCCAGATGTTATAATTAGTATGTGAAGAGGAGGGATACTTTGACTTTGTCCAATTTTAATCCTCATATTTTAAGATGATAATATTTATGTATTAATCATCAGTCCATTCCGGAGGACTAATATTCAGCTTAAAAAATTGAGTTGATGGGTAATTTGCTAAGAATATTTTTCAATTTGTCAGGATGAGTGGTAGAAAGTTTTTATAAATACCGAATTGGTCACCTTCCAAATTAATCCACGTCCGATGCAAATTAAAAAAAACACACACAGTGTAGATCAAGGTTGTTTATCGAATAGTAGGGCAGGAAATAAATTTTGTATATTCAAATTTATTAGCCAAGATAATTTTGTTGATTCGAATATTTTAAAATAAATTAAGTGGTTGAAACAGTTATTCAAACTACTTGATTTGACTATTTTTAAACTAAAATTTTATTAGTTCAATTAACTTTATTTAATTAATTAAAATTAAAGTAGATATGATCTATCGATTCTTAATTACTATAACATAATATTAATTATTAGTGATAAAAGATAAATCATTTCATACTAAAATGACTACTATGTATATGTTCCGGAAGGAGTCGACGACGATGGCCCAGCACCGAGGTTCTACTCATGTGGAAGCTGACAGGAGGGAAGGAACTCTGCGCCCTGCGAGATCAACACGAGCGTTAGGGGAACACGTCGGAGGTTGTCCGGTGGAATCTACTCCGACGCTCAAGTCAATATCTTGATGGAGAGAAGTGTAAGACGGAAAGAAAGTATGAGTAGCAGAGAATGCTTAACCCCTTTTACAAGAGGGATTGGGGTACCTTTTATACTGGCTTCCACTGTTTTACCACGTCCTCCTCCTTTTTCGGCGGTTACTAGATAGTTTTTGAAACGGTCTCAGCCGTCATTACATTTCAACCCGTTGTGACATTTAAGGGTCGTGGTGATTCTGCGCCAGCAAGGATGCTTATCCATAGATCCGCGAGGGAGGGAAAGAACCGTTATTTGCTGTCGAAGGTAGCTAAGACTCCACTTCCCCGAGGTGGTCTCGGGGTCTACTGGAACGGGTGATCGCGGGCGTTATAGCTCCCGAGGTGACCTCAGGACCCCACCTCCCGGAGTGATCCCGAGAGAGATCTTCTGGTTGACTTCCCAGGACTGCCTCTTGAGGGGGGCCCTAGAAACTCCCTCTCCCGAGGGTGTCTCGAGGTCTCTAAAAAAGGAGTCACTAAGACCCACTATATTCTGCCACTGCACGAAGCTTCTTTATCTCACATACCTGCTACAGGCTATTAAACCCTAAATGAATCTATAGAAGATTTCTATATCTAGAAATTAAGTATGAATGAGTCATAACAAATTGTTCATCGTCAAAAAGTTCAAACTTCACAACTACAATATACCATTTTAACCTTCATTATCTAGGAAGTTCGTCCTATTTTTTACCATCACATTATATTCCAGGACACTTCTCTTAATAATTTTTTAATTTATATCAAATATCTACTTTTCTTAATACTTTTTTTTTTTAGTTTATATCAAATAACTAACTCACGCCGATTAATCTTAAGGACGATCGATCTGACTCTACGGATGATTTTTATAGATCATCATGGTAAATTAAAAAGTACCCATACCAAGCAGTTGATCCGCCTAGAATTCTTGAGTGAACTGCTCATGAAAGAAAATTTATCTGCTAATTTATCGTAACTGAGACTTATCCTTGATGCCTTAGAAATTAAGAAAGCGCTCACTCATTGCATTACCTCATGGCCTTTCCTAAATAATTTTTGAAGCAAAAGTTTATATCATTCATCGACAAATAGTCCAGATATTATCAAATCTCAATGTATAGATATCAAATTAAATAAATTTTAGCATCAGTATAACATCTTTACCATGACGATGAACCATGCTGATCCATGAATCATAGAGAAGTCAAACAACTAACGAAATATTTTATCTCTATTAAAAATTAATTTAACAAGGCTACTTCAAATCACAAAAAATCTTTGTTTATAATAATCTTACATGATCTCGTACAGATATATTAAAAACGATTATATCTAGTATAAGAATTATGTTAAATTATATAGGGATGCTACTGGGATTATGGTGTATCGGAAAGACGTTTCTGGACTGTCCACAGAGCACTTCTCGATTTATTCTAACGGTCAATGAAAAATTCTTGTGTGATCGAACTGGTCACCCGAAATTAGAGCCTGAGATTAAAATCGATTATATTAGTTACTATTTGAATTAATAATTTTTATGATTTACTTATATTGAGAGAGATACTTAGACAACTGAATCGCTTTTCACTTAGAAACTTCCCATAAGAATATTTGGTTCATTCTTTCACTTAGAGACTCCCCCTAAGAATATTTGGTTGATTCAGAGAAGGAGAGAGGATGGGTTTGGTAGGAAGACGCTCCCTTTTGTTTGAATTCAAGGATCTAATTAATGTTGCAAGGCACCAAAGTCAACAACAAGACCTGCGCATGCCGGCATATAGAGAGAGATATTGTCGGCGCTGAAATTTCAGTCAAAATTCGTGCTTTGCCGGCCTATTAATTTTAATCGTAAATTTATTTAAGTAATTAGGTTTTTTAATTTTAAAAGATAAATTTATGAATTATTTCATGCCTATTTGACTGATGCATACCGACTTTACGAATTGTGTAAAGTCTCTACATCCCGAGAACGTGTGAAATCAACAAGAAGTAATCATTCAATCTGGGAATAAAAATTAAATAAGATTATTTTAAATAAAAATCATGTGGCAAGCGAATCTAGCCAATAGTGGACTCACGCAAATTATATTAACAATGCAGGTTTAAAAAATTAATGTACAGATCATTGTATGTTAATTAAATATTGATTCCGCCCTATCTTTGCCACCGTACGGACAGCCAGCGTGGCAAACGACCTGGTCAGTTTCAGGGTCCACGTCATTGTACGGGTAGCCAACTCGACAAATATCCTGGCCGGGCCCAGGGTCTCCTCCGGTCGGTCGGACACAAGGCGGCCAGTTAGAATAAGTATAGCGGTTCATCCGGTCGGTCAAACCCGGCCGACCGCATTAAGGCTTACACGCCTCGTCTAGCCGGGTATTTTCGCCCGGCCACATTAAGGCTTACACGCCTCGTCTAGCCGGATATTTCCGCCTGGCCGCATTAAAGCTTGCACGCCTCGTTCATCCGAGTGCATCCGCCCGGCAGTCCTTTACACAGGCTTGATATCCGGCCGGGCGTGCCGTCCCCGTGTCCACTCGGGCACTCTCTTGGAATCACCCTGGGATAAAGACAGAAGACACCTGCACCCGCTGCAGGTAACAAGCTATCACCATTCGTGTGAACTGACTCTCTGATTTACAGAAACCTGTCTTTGTCCTCACATAAGACAAACAGTATACGACAAAGAAAGTTAGTTACAAATCAACATAACCATACCATATCCTCTGACCCTGTCAGAGGATCCTGACACAGGTCAGATTCAAATCGACCTAACCATACCATATCCTCTAATCCTGTCAGAAGATCCTGACACGGGTCATACTCAAATCGACCTAACCATACCATATCCTCTGACCCCGTCAGAAGATCCTGACACATGTCAGATTTGGTCCTTTTACCCGGCTATATAAGCCCCTCCCCTCCTCATTATCAGGTATACACACGCGCGCATAGCTTCTTGTCTACAGTGCTCCTCTATTTGCTTGTTCATCGGAGTACTGACTTGACCGTCGGAGGGCCTTGCCGGGACATTTCCCGGCTAGGTTGCTAACGGTCATCTTCTCCAGCAGGTTCAGGTCATCCCGTCGGAGATCTACCGGGCCACTTCTTCCATTCGGTCGGAGGATTCCCCCCCCCCCCCCCACTCTCTGAGTCATTCTGGAGCGAGGACATCCCGTCGGCATCCATGTCACTCCTCTCTACACCGTCATCCGATTGCGGCTCCATTTCGCTCGGCGACAGGATCAAATATATTCATGCAAATTGATTTTAACATAAAGCAACTATTATCATAAATTAAGTTGACTCATAATGAGAATATTGTTGTTGGATCGTCACAATCTAAAGCTGCACATGAACTTGTTTATTTGCAAGGGCGAAAGAAGTGAAACGTAGAGGATTGCGACTTTTGTGTTTTCTTTTGGGCCTTAAGAAATATTTAAGAAAACACAAAATTAATGATTAGATATGTATAGTTTGATCATGCCGACAGTACGATAAGATTACATTCATAGACATAAAAGATCAAGTGAGTGTAAGTGACAACATTTTCCTTGCAACTTGTTCTTATGTTTTATCAACTCATTTGATTGCCGTGTTGACTTAGTCAAGGAATTGAAGAGAAGAAAGAGCTCGAACTACTTTCTTATCTCTAGTCGTTAAGGCCTAATAAATTTGATTTTTTTATAGGAGTGAAAAAGTATTATTTATTCTTATTCCACAATCACCTTATTATTCCAAATAAACAATTTTATTAAAACAAATTTAATCGCCCAATATTATTTGATGAAATTAAATACTAAAAAAGCCCTTTTGTTTAAAAAAAAAATCCTAATACAACATGATAAAAGCTAGTCTCTAAATGATTGGAATTAATGGGGGTGGCCAGATGATGATTGATGATGAATTTGGTGATAATTATGAATTAATTATGGATGGTTGGTGATGCATTATATATTTCTCCACGTGATTGAGTCTACTTATTGGATGGTGAGGATTTTGGAGGCTAGTTTAGAAGAGATAATGATGCTGAGCTTGCATATGATTAATGTTTTTAATAAATGTATGAAATGACCGTACACCGGTCTAATTCTTTTTGTTTATACAATATGATTTTTTTTTTAATTTCTGTTTGATTTTTCCGGTCATTGTTAGATGTCGATTGAACAGAAACAAAAATAATTAGGATCACTTTGAAGAAATTTACTATAACACAGTTGTGCATCAACTGTGTTCGAGATTTACTGCATATATTCACAATGTCCCCGGGTATAATCGATTTGATTATAAAATTATGTAAGGATCGAATCTTGATAAAATTGAATAATTACCTTCTCATATAATGATTAATTTTGAATTTTGATTTATTCTCTCTCAATGATATCTCTCTCAATGATATGAAATAGCTAATAGAGATCATCGGCGACAGATATATCAGCTATCTAGATTCGGATCTAACAACCTTTGAGAATTAACGAGGTTTTTTCAATCTCGGGAGACCGGTTCGATCCGACGGAAATTTCCCACCGACTGCTAGGTAAATCGGGCCCATTTGTATCTAACAAACCATAACATTTTTAGATTTAGATAGATTTGGCCCATTTGGATGATGAAAGAGAGACTATATTTGGGCCTTCATGTTCGGCCCATGTGTTTTGGGTCATCTAATCATGACAAAAAAAGGCCGGTTTAACTAGTAAGTTCCTCCTGGACCGGGTTGGCATAAAAGCGGCACTCGAGTCGTAGCGAACCGGTCCGAGAAAAATGGAACCGTTCGAACCCAACCGACCGCCGCCTCGTTCTCCGTCGTCGCTGGAGGTCTACACGGTGGACGCCGTGGACTCGCCGGAGTTCGCGCTCCTCCTCTGGTCCCTCCGTCGCTGCCCCGTCGTCGGCCTCGACGCCGAGTGGAAGCCTGTGCGATCTGTAGACCGCGACCACCACGTTCCACCTAGCGATGGATTGGGGCGGGATTCGCCCCCCGCCGCCGCCGACCTCCTCCCTCGGTCATTCCCGACCGTGACCATCCTCCAAATCGCCTGCCGTTTCCTCCGTAAGTCTACGGATCCAAGGGTCGGTGAATCGCCGGTGTTTTTGGTGGACTTGCTCTCCGTCCCGCTCGACGCCCTTTGGGAGCCGCTCAGGGATATGTTTGAGTCGCCGGATGTAATTAAGCTCGGGTTCAGGTTCAAGCAGGACCTGATCTATCTTTCTTCCACATTCTCTGCCCAAGGATACGATCCTGGCTTCGATAGAGTAATCTTTCTCCACCTATTCTAAACAGTGCCACTGCAGATTTTATTTTTATTTTAGTATTATTATTTTTCCATTTCATACATCGTAGATACAATTCACGGATCTTAGACTATTATAGAACTCAATGAGGGTACAATTATACTCATAGAACATGAGCAGTTTTTTTCAAGCCATGCACAACTTTGTTCAAAATCGTGGATAACCTGGTAGAATTGCTATGAATGCACATCTGAACGTATACAAATTACAGAGGACTAAAGTGTACAAAGAACAGACCTATGAATGCAACATTTTGCCACATGAATTGTGAAAAAAAGAGAATGAATTCGAGATTGGTAGGAAATTCATCATTCTTGTGATAGGAGTGTGGTTCACTGACTAGGCCAAATGTTCATACTGCATCATACATCACTCTGCTTTCAGTTTGACATTATTCATTATTTGTGAAATTATGGTTATTACATTTGACAAGAAACGGGGATTCTTTCTTTCAAGTTAAAATGCATTTTTAAAGATACACAAAGATGGCCTTTCTTGTGTTGGTTTTCATATATTTAGCCTACAAGCACAGAAATTTAATTGAATGCTGAAGTACATTGACATTGTTCTGAAGGAATGCGTTTTTTTTTTCTAACTATATTTCATTGAGATAGGTGGAGCCTTTTATAGATATCACCAGCATTTACTATCACCTAAAGAATCAGCACACGGGGAAGAAACAACCGAAGAACATTAAAAGTTTAGCAAGCATCTGCAAGGAATTGCTTAATGTTTCCTTATCAAAGGTTAGTTGAATTATTCTTTTGACTAAATGTCTAGTTTATTCTTTATCTTATTATGTTTTACTTTTTTTTCTTCTCGTGTTGGACTTCTAGTATCATCTAGACTTTTGTCGTTATTGTTTGCTGACATTATATATCTTGGTACAGGAACTCCAATGCAGTGACTGGTCTTGCCGTCCTCTAAGTCAAGATCAGATACTATATGCTGCAGCTGATGCATATTACTTGCTTGAAATTTTTGAAGTATTTCAACATAAAATCATCACCAAAGGTCTGTACCTTTTTTAGATGTTATGGCTATTGGAATATAACATGGTAGTGCTACAGTGTAGATATGTAACCACATAGATTAAGATTTAAGAGCTTGCATAAATTATAATATGTTATCGATCATAAATAAAAACAATTACATAGAGTGTGGAGCATGAGATATTAAATGTTCAAAACACATACCTTTTCTGCTGTTGTATTTGGTGAAATTATATATTGCCCAGTTTGTATCGTTATCCATGAAACACTGACTCTGACAGTATTTTATGAAGAATTATCTACGATAAACATGAATGAATTAAGTATAAAGCATTCACCTACCTCAGTCTCCCTTCAATACTGAATCTATCTACCAGGTATTTTTCTATCAGGACTGCAGTTTTCTCAAAAGCGAGCAAATTTCTCCACCTTAGTCGACCAGCAGTTACTACACTTCATTTGCTCAAAATATCTCTAAGTTATGAAGCACTATAATTTGACTGCACAAAAACAGTTTTTTTGCAGCATACTCTGATGCATAGTGCAAGCAGTGTAAACTTACAATGTTCTCCTTTTAGAAAATAGATAATATGATTCAATCCATTTATCATAATCATGTTGTGTCTTATCACTTTCAGATTTGTTAGATTATGTTTCAGGTTAGTTGTGTTATCAGGAGAGCCATGTTTTGAACTAGTGGGTTTGTTGTGCCAGAGCTAGATGTTTCTTGAAATGGTTGAGTCGCAACACTTGATTTGATGGAGTGTTAACAAGGGATTCTGTTTACAACTGGCTTTTTGGTTCTTTGGAAGCATGATTTATTTTCTTGTATTTTCGCACAACACAAAATTCTATAAAATGGAGTCATCTTTTGTTCTTTTTTAAGCTTATGTGATCATAGAACGGGAACTAATATGATATCTTCCAGCAAATAGTGCTACAACAACCAGCAGTGAGAAGGAAATGATTTCAGAATCAAGTTTCTCCAACATACTACCAAGTCCTAATTACAGTGAAGAACTTGATATGGTCAGGTCCATGATTTTTGAGCATCACCTTTCTAGATTTATCAGTTTCTCTTACCTCATGGCCTTCTTGTGGATTCATATTTCAGCTTGATGATTATCTCTCAGACATTGTCCATAGCTATGGTGATAAATTACTACTGCAAGAGTCAGACAAAAGGCCTAGGACTTCAAGACGCAGAGAAAGAAAAAGGTTAACTAGTCATGTTAAGAACACAGAGAAATTGATTTTTAATGAAGATTGGCAAGGTCCTCCACCATGGGACATATCTTTCGGCGGTGATGGAAACCCAAAGTTTCTCTGTGATGTGATGGTGTGAGACCTTTTTTCTTACTCTTTCTTATCTTTGCGTATTTTATGACTTCTGATAGTCATTTGCTCTCACAACATGACACTTATGCCATTCATCTATCCTTATTCTTGCTGGCATTCTGTGTGGAGAAATAGAAACATGTTCATAGTATTTCTACAGTATATGTTGCATATAACTGACTAGCAAAAGGTGCTTCCTACTATTTTCTGAATTTACAGGTAGAAGGGTTGGCGAGACACTTGCGCTGTGTTGGCATTGATGCTGCTATCCCATCTTTAAAGAAACCTAATCCAAGGTTAGTACTTATACATACGTAATTTTTTTTTAATTGATGTTAACTCCTAGTGACTGTTTTATTGCTCTATATTCTCCTACACCATTGTATATAATTCTTATCCATTTGTTATATCTCAGATATTTATTGAATCAAACGCACAAAGAGAAAAGAGTCCTATTAACACGAGATGCCAAGCTCTTGAAATATCAATATTTAGTAAGGAATCAAGTATACAGGGTGAAGAGTTTGCTTAAGAATGACCAACTAATTGAGGTACTTGCATCATTTGTTTATTATTCAAATTTCTTTCATAAAGTATTTTCATTGAAGTAGTTTGTTATTTTGAATAAGTTTAATTAATTACTCGAAAGCACAATTTACTATTTCTATAAGTTGCATTTTAGAAGTTTCTTCCCAATTCACATAATCCACACTAAAGGTGGCAAAAGATGATTCGCTCGCCTCCAGCGTCCCCGCCAATCCGTCTCAGGGCCAACACGGAGAGATAAATCACGGGGACTACTAGTCCGGATGTTGTAGCTAAAGTTATTTAATGTAAAGCTTCATAGGTTCAGACATATCTCAGCTCAGTTATTTAATGTAAATGAGCTCGCATGTTCCTAAGTTACTGCTTTGTTACCGACAATTATTCCTTACTTTTCTAAGAAATGAAGTTATCGCATAGGAGGACAAAATATGCAGTTTGTAGATCGCCTATCCACCGGAGAACCTGACCAATTTACAAGTTTTTAAAAAACTCGGCATAAACTACTTTAATAGGGCTCACTTCTTAATTCTTACTTAGTCCAACACTTGTTAACAGTTAGAAAGCCATCTAATGAACAAATGATTTTGTATCTGATCATAATGTTTGATTTGTCCATTCATATTTTCTTTTTATTTTGATTATGAATCTCTTAATAAAAATCTATTACCGACTTCATAAGGATGTATCTACTTCTAACAGGTGATTGAGACCTTCGACTTGAAGATTTCTGAGGACCAACTTATGTCAAGATGCACAAAATGCAACGGAAGCTTCATCCAGAAACCACTGACATTGGAAGAGGCCATCGCAGCTTCAAGGGGATTCCAAGTCATTCCTAACTGCCTCTTTGACCGGAATCTGGAGTTTTGGCAATGCACCGACTGCAAACAACTATATTGGGAGGTAATACTTATTACTGACTCGCAATGCATTTGCGAAGTATGGTCATGGCCTAGCTATCGGCCCACTGTTATTAATTGTAAGATTGTGGATGGAGTAAAACTGATCTGGCTATGAACATGGTTCTGAAAACTAGTTAGGTGGGATAAGCCCCCTTCAAACCCATCCAATGATTTTCAGTTCATACTAAAGATCAATAGTTTCATTATCTAACACTGAATTTTCTTCACGCTATAGGGAACCCAATACCACAACGCAGTTCAGAAATTTGTGACAGTTTGCAAGTTGAATGATTGAGACGCAGATGCCCGACTTCATTATCAATCACTCCGACCGACAATTCTCATCGAACAGGGTGGCTTTGCTACGTCACACCGTCTACCCTGAAGATGCCTTTCTGTAGACTATCAATATTTGAGCAAATGAGTTTGTGTAAGGGGAGGCCTGAGTTTAACCTTTATCCCCATGAAGATGCCTCAATTTAATTGTTCATTTCATGTCAATGAAAGATATCCTTGTTTTTGACTCCTTTTTTCATTGGATCTAGCTTGTCTTGAAAATTTTGACAAATCTTGCCAGAAGTTGACAACAAATATAATCCAAATTTTGAATTAGAATGAATTATAGGTAATAGTTAACTTGGGTAATCATTTAATTTATAAGTAATATAAACTTTATAGATTTAAATATACATATTTAAATTGTCAACCAGCGATAAGAACATCGATCCTAGGTGGTCCAAGGCACAAGCACCAACGAGCTGAGCTCCTTCATTAGCCTCGTTTAGAATTGTTGTACAGTATGACTAACACAGTGATTAATGACAAGTTAGCTATCAATTACATTTATTGTTAACTCAAAACATTATATTATATTATATTTATGATAAGTTAATTATCAATTATATCTTGTTCGTTTTCTGCCGGCTTTATAAAGTAGCTTCGAGATTCATATTCCTACCTGAAATGAGATGAGGTAGCTATGAATGATTCAATAGCATAGAAAACAAGTTTTTCTCAAAATAGATACATACCAGGTGCCTGGTTCTGTCGATAGACATCTCAACAATGTTCGCATGAGAGTATATGTTGAGTAATCGAATGTAGAAGTCCATTGACAATCTGAGACTATAGATGTTGGATGCAGCAGATATCCAAAATTCATCCACAACTCTTGTAGCACCAGAAGCAATTGAAAAGAAGCAGTGGTCTATCTCAACGACTTCTGCTACCACCCTAATGAAAGTCAGGTCCATCACTGCAGTGGTACTCTTCGGATCAAGTTGTTCTTGTTGTCAACTCGTTAGCAAATCTTGTGGGTTCTGATTCGTGCAACCTTGAAGGGGCACACTCTTCACCTGCGTTGAACCAGTTGAAAGAGTCATGCACGTGCATCACAAATCTGCAAGTGATCATGGAATGGCATGTTCAAACAATCTACAAGTTTCATAATAGCAATTAAAACTGAAAAAGGACCAAAGAAAAATCAACTTAACATAATTAAACATGATCAAATGAATAGGATATGGTCTTACATAAAGCTCGGCAGTTGATCAAAAGGTTAGAACATATGGCCTATTTTAATGCGATCATTTATGGCATCACCATCCAAATTCGAGAACCATCTAGCATGTGTATAACTAAATCTCTACCTAGGCCAAAACTTTTAGTGCATCTTAGAAATTTAATTAGTGTTCTAGAAAGAAATGAATTAGCAAATAAATTAACACCAACTTTTAAAAACTCTGCAGCAAGTCCTATCATTATGTAAGTAAATACCTGTAATCTTCATGAAGAAACTCCTCGCTCTTTCTCTACATGTTTTCTAGTTCAAAGTGTCTAAGTCAGAGACAAGAATACAGGAGCCACCTAGTTGCTTTTGTCAATAAAAGTACTTTGCAATCTAGTCTTTCCAAACTTTGCAAATTATTCAATTTCTTAATCAGTTAAATACCTCTTCTCATCTTTTGTATTAACAAAAATCATTATAAGAGAGAACTCATGATCAAACTCCTATGCTTGCAACTTTCTTTCCAAATTCCAATAGTGCAGTAGAATACACTTTCAAATTTAGCATGGCTTTCATCTCTATATTTTCCTTATCAATATTCAATAGCATCCAGAACATTGACTTAATAAATTGATTAATTTAAGTGTAAAGGCTAATAAGGAAGAAATACATTATATGACTAAACCTCAATCACAGATATAATTCTTATTATTAAATCTGAGATGAAATAATTACCAGACCTTTGCTTTCTAGGGCATACATTTGTTCCTCCAACCTTTTGGAAACTTCATGCATGCCCATATCACTGTATGCCCGGATCATCGTAGCAAATGTAACACTATCAGGCACACAATTCTTTTCCTTCATAAGTGCAAACATTTCTTCCATAATTTTCAATTCTCTAGCTTGCCCATATGCTGCAATAACACTGTTGAAGAATGGTGCATCCAGTACAACATCAGTATTCTCCGTTTGCCTGATGATCGCAGGAACCTTCTCCAGAAGACCAGCTTTAGTGTATCCACTGATTACCGAGCAGTAAGTAACAGAGTTAGGCTTGACTCCCTTAATTTTCATCAAACGGAAATAATATTCCATCTTCTCAATATTGCCAATCCTCCCAAAACATTCTATGATAATATTGAAGGTGACTGTGTCGGGAGAAAAGAAGCGTTTCTTCATAAAATTCATAACCAGCCCCATCTTCTCAAACATGCCTACTTTACCATACGACTTGATCAAGATATTGAACGTCTGGATGTCAGGCTCGATACCCATATGCTGAAATTCATCATACCACTTTTCCATGTCTTCTATCCTTCCATTATTTCCATAAGCCCAAACAAAAGAATTCATTGTATATATGTCAGGCAAGCATTTTCCAGTCTCAAGCATATTGGACAAATGACTCTCCATCTCCTCAAGCATCCTAGCTTTCCCATAACCATCTATAATGGTATTATGAGTAACTGTATTCGGCTCAATCCCCAAATAAGACATTTCCAAAAGCAATTGCGGAATCAAGTCGAAGCGCCTAAGTTTGCAACAACCGCTAATGAGGACGGTGTAAATATGAGCATCTGGTTCACAATCAGAAATTGCATTCATCTCCTCAAGTGTAGAAATTGCCTTGTCTAACAGGCCACTATGGCCATATGCACCAACAAGTGATGTGTAAACATCTAGCGTCGGTTTGAGGCCCTCGGACAGCATCACTCTGAAAAGTGAAGTTGCATGATCAGGTTGACGACACTTGCCCAGCATGGTTAGTAGCCTTGCATAGGTTCGGGAAATTGGCTGATACCAATGCTGTCTCCGAACCAGTCCAAAGATCTATAGCATACAGAAACCCTACAATCTCATTAGTCAGATGAACTGCAATGCTATCAGTTATATTACAACAGAAATCTGAAGAATCAAGATCGGTCAAATTGAATCCCTAGACAAGGGGCACAAATTTTGAGAACGTAAGCAATCGATTTCGCTGAAGAGGGGGAAAATTAGGGTTGGAGTACCTTGAGAGCGGATTCCCATTGGTTAGCGGATATGGAATTATCGAGCGCCTCAAGCACTGCTCTGGGCCAGAGGCGGGTGAACTTGGCAGAGCCGGCCTTGCGCTCGACTCCGAGGACGGCGGCCTCCGTCCTGAGGATCCGAGACAGGTCGAGCTGGCCGCTCTGCTGGAACCCCTTACGGGCGGTTCTCCTCCTCTTCGCCGCCCTGACGGAGAAGTTCCGCCGGCTAATCCGCCTCCACCTCTTCTCCAGCAAGAGAAAAGAAGATGTGCAGGAATCGAGGCGGTAGGAGGAGGAAGACCGAGGGAAGGCAGCCAATTCGAGCGAAGAGATGCCGACGGCCATGCCGACTGGATAATGCGTAAATGAAGCCTCGAGAGTGTCCTGACTTCTGATTATAAAGGGGATGTACTTTGGCGAAAAACTCTACAACATTTTACAATCTGGTAAGTTCGCAATAAATCATTTCACCCCTTCAATATTTGAGATCTTTAATTTTCCACCATTCACTCATCTAGACAAGATGAAAACAAAGGTTATACTAAATCCCTTCATTACCCTACCATTCACTCACAAATACAAGACATAATGACTACAAGTATTAGTGAAACATATTATTAGTATAAATGTTTGCTTCTTCATAAGAGGCTGATAATGTTGCTTGTGGACGTGTGGGTGACTTGCAAGAGTAGACCATCAAGATCGACAGGAAGCAGAAATTTTTGCAATAGGCAATTTGTGGAAATAGTTTCAGGTAGTGGAACAAGCACAAGCACATCGTTCTTTCTGTTCAGCATCCCCATCACAGTCAAGCAAGTTCCCTCCTTTATGTACCTGCGAGTCATGGGAAATTAAAGAAACAACATGGTAGTGCTAATGTGGGTATTACCACAGAAAGCTTATCGATACCCTTCTTCCAGACGCATCGGACGGGCTTCACATGATAGTCTTCTTCCTTGTAGCCATTTCTTCATGGTAGAAGAGAGATCTCTATTTGGTGCTGTTATGTCCACGAGTGTGTTTTCGTGAATCAGGGGGATTACTCTGGAATCGTGGCCAGCCTTAACCAAAGCTCTTATCCCAGATTTGGCATCTGTTATGTAAAAATCTGCTGTCCATCTCTGTCCAAGGTACAAACACCTCATGAGAACAATTGCACTATTATTTCTAATCAAAAGGAGAAAAAAATATCAAATAGAAATGAAAAATAGAACTCCATAGGCAAGGATTTACAGGTTTACTGTTCTTAGCTTTCTATAAACTATTCAAATGGTGGGACTGAAAGCAACTTAAGTCAAGAATAACAGAGATCCAGTTTGCAGCGGCAGGTTCAAACTGATGCTTCTTGTATTTGTTCGAAAGCTAATACTGTAGCCTCCATCACAATTGCAGCCCACAGCCATCCTTCGATGAGCTTCCAAGTTCCAATAGTGTATCAAGTTGGAGCACAGGTTTTGATGTTGTTCTATTTTCTGTGTAGAACAACACATCTCAGACGTCTTGAGCTCACAGAAGAAAGATGATTTAAATCTATACGAGCAATCACTCTCAGTAGTATTCATACCTTTCTTCCATAACCTCAGTTATTCATGTTAGCATTTACATTTCTTTGCACTTTATTCTGTTTCCAGACTGTCTAACACTAAGTCATAAAAAATTACTGTTAGTAGCATAGACTTCTATTCACTTAATTAGAGTTTACTTTGGTCTCCCTTTACTCTTTGTACCTTTAACGCTAATTGATCCAATTAGTTCAACGATAGTTCCATTGGTTATATTACAACATGCTTATAACTTTGCACCATCTAAACCTATTTTCTATCATTTATCATCATTGGGACTATAGCTATTCTCTAGCATATGCATCTTAGCATTCTCATCTCCATCACATTAATTTTTGCATGTGTTGTTTCCTTATTGTCCAATGTAAAGTATGGTGAGTACCACAAGCTTGTAAAACTTTAATTTAGTTTACAGTGTATATAACAATCACACAAACCTCCAAAAACTGCTCTCAATTTCAAATGTTCATTCTTTATCTTATTAATGATATCTTCATTAATATCTCCTTATTGGATATTAGATTCAAGAGACTAAAACTTGTACAAGAATTTCATATTCATTGATCTCAATTATTCCCTCAATTCTTTCTTAACAATGAAATAATGTTTAAGATCACATTCTTTCTCATACATGTTAATTGGCAATAATTACGAGGAAAGGAGAAGACGCTTACAGTCAATATATCTGTGTATTCCATGTTACGATTGGCAGAAATGACTTAGTCTTACCAATCAAATGACACAGTAATTCAAATTGTGCATGAAATTGCATTTTTTATATTTGGGTTTAATCCTACTTAACCTACAAGTTTAGTTTTATTTATTTAAACTCTCATCAATCTGCACAACTTAGCCTACAACAACAATTCATTAAGGAGATTTATCGTGAATATCATCAGTGAGTTCATCTAGAAACAACATCAAAAGATAGGAACTTAAACTTGACTCCAGATAAACCTACAATTAAAAGAAAAATTATTTGTAAAGATCCCAAGAAAAAACTATTTACTACATTATCATACATGCTCTTTATTAAATCAATATAATTATTATACATGTCCTGTCTTCTCTAAATCTCAACACCAGCTACCTAATGATTCTATTATAAGCTTTTTCTTAGTCAAATCTATATTGTTTTCATTAGTTGATTTATTATATAAATAGCACTGATTGATCTTGTTCTAGACATGAAACAAATTGATTTTCAAAATCTCTTAGTCTTTTCCCAATAACATTTTCCCAAAGTTTCAAGATATGCCTCATTATTTGATATCTATGTACTAAAGATCTCTACAAAAAAAAAAAATCAATTAAGCAACTCTCACACTTAATAACATAGACATAGAAATAAGAAAGGTTAGCTATCAATTCATATCAAAATTATAATCTGAGAACTCAAGGAGTGAGATTGTATAAGTTTTTTGCAGCTAATTAACTTGGCAAATCCTCACAACTTTGGAACGATACAGTAGTACTCTAGTATTTTATGTGCCATTCTGATAAATTTAAGCGTTAAACAGCTTTGAAACGATACAATAAAAGGACGACAAAAGTTCTTATTTTTCTGGATAAAATTGGGAACAGACGAAAGTCTGAGAAATATTTGAAGATACTGAACATTACTGATAAGAATACCTCAACGTAAGCTAAATTCCACTTGAAGCATCGGCGGTTAAGACAGGCTTGTTTTAACTGGCATCCACGATATTCATACAAGAGGGTTGATGTGTAAACACATCTTCCAGCCTTTTCATATGAAGATTCGAGAGAGAAATCTCCACAAGAAGCAAACTAAGACAATGGGAAAAAAGAGAAAATATCATAAGCAACCAACATTTCTTATATTTTACAACTTCAAAGAAATCCTATGTGAGAAAGTATCAAACTGTCAATTCAAAGTTAGATACCTAAAATGAATGTGTCAAATGCTTACACATAAGACTCTTCCAGTTTACCAGGAGTATAAGTTTTGTTTCCTTTAATGGACTAGCTTTATCACAAGAAAATAGAGCCATACCAATGACTATTACTGCATAAAGCATTTTGGATGATGAAATGGTTTCAAACTTTTCAAGATAAATGTAATCCCTCAAAAAAAGAACTTGATCAAACAAGAAAGACCAAATGAGCTAGGGAAGGCAAAATAACCTCATCCAGTCTCACTCTTCTGTCCTACCCTACCTGGCCTAAAGCTGACAGTTTCCCGTGCTTTTATGGACACAAATTATGTTTAGCCCCATCCCTACGCCACTTGGGTTCCATTTACAGTCTTGCCAAGACGCACACCAAAAACTTCAAACATGAATATTTTTTTATACAACAAAAAAAAAGAGAAAATATTGCATTCATTCATCAATGCTAGGTAGAAATTATTCCAAAGTGGGCAGAATAAACGCCCTGAGATATATCACAGTTGTGCAAAGAGCAAAGATTATTAGGCAAAAATCAAAAGACCCTTATTTTTGGAATCATCAAGATGACGCCCTACTAGATTTTTTATCAAACAGGCACCCCCACCCCCATGTACAACCCAATCACCCTCCACTACACTATTCCCATTTATGATCTCTCTCCTAGTTTTTCCGCCTAAATCAACACATTTTAGTAGCTACGAACCTATAGCTACTACACGGTTGTAGCAGCAATGATTTCATAGTTGTTACAATTGAGTTGTACAGAGTTATAGTAGCTACGATTTCTCATAGCTGCTACACAATTGTAGCAGTTACGATTTCATAGTTGTTATAATTGAGCTGTCACACAGTCTTAGCAGCTATGGTTTCTTATAGTTGCTACAACGTGAATATTAGATAAATTTTGAGAGACCATAACTTTTAACTCAAGTGGGACGCACAATATATCAAATCGAAGTTCATTATCTACATTTGTGCCGGATGTAACTCATAATGGCCTAGTGTTAGGTAAAAAAATGTCATTTAAAGCCTTTTCGGAGGCTTTGAAAAAATTTAGTCCTCTTTATTTAAGGTTATTTTCCATGTTATAGCAGTTACGGTTTCGTAGTTGCTACAACTACAACAAATTGGGGCAACCTTGTAGTTGTAGTAGCTATGGTTTCGTAGCTGCTACAACGTGCTCGATCGATTCCGGATTTAGGTGGACAATATAGGTGGGATAATAATGGGAACAATACTAGAGGGTAGTTGGGTCATTTTATGAGGAAGTGGGGTGCCCTTTTGATAAAAAATCAAATTGGGACAACCTTTTGATGATTTGGAAAAAAAGGATGCCCTTTTGAGTTTTGCCCAAGATTATTTGCATGACATAAATAGGTAAAGAAAAAAAAATAGTCAAAGGTAACTTCTCAAAAGTCGATTCAATATCACCGACTGTTTTGTAAGGATTTGTAACAGGGCACATCATAGAACAATGCAATCTATCACAAATCTTCTTACTAATGATCCATTTCTAACCTATACGAAAAGATTTATATCTGCAATGAGTATCACATATGCGGAACAGAAATGTGAACTCTAATTCCCGCTGACCTACTCATTTCCATGCTTCAATCGACTTCAAAAATTTTGGATGCAAGATTATTATTCACAGCCATAGTCAAAGCAAGAAATAATCCAAACCTGTACTAATACAAAGACACATTAGCTTAGACGTTTGACGTTCAGCGAGATGGAGAGCCCAAAACCAACATGAGGTTTTAAGTGTTACACGTAATTAAACACAGAACATTCAAACTATCACCAAATAAAAAGGGGAAAAGATAAGGAGGCATTACCCCAGTGACCTTGACGAGCTGGCCGTCGTTGGCTTTTACAAGATCAGTTTCCGGAAACTGTTCGAGGAAAAGGCGGATTGCCAAACTCCTTCGGTGGGCGCTGGCATTCCAAACAAATAAACCCAAGACGAGTGCGGCCACGACGAGGACTGAGACCAGGAGGGCGGCGTTGTGGACGACGACGAGGATGAATATGGAAACGCCGATACTGGCAAGGAAAAGCGGGATGAGGACACGGGGTACAGCGGCCGGGACGGGGGCCAAGTACCGCTGCCGGTCGGCGAGCACAGCAGCGGAGAGGTCGTTCATCTCTCGTCCTCCGTCTCCTCGACGTCCTCCGCCGCCGCCGCCGGCCGGATCGACGTTGCCCTCAGGCATCCACCGAGGTCAACAGCTATAAGAGAGGGGAAGAGAAGAGTGAGGAGGCAGCAAAGTGGAGTCCATTGCGGATTGCTTCCTTTTTGTTTCGCGTTCCGAGATTCTAAGAAAAGTGGTATCACATGTTAAGTGGTCATAATTTCACTTTGGCCCTTCGTTTATCCTTTTATTTATTTATTTATTTATTTATTTTTAAATTTAATAACGAATAATAATAAATATTATTTAGATAAATCAAAAAATACTCACTAACTGATACCAAGAGTGCCTCATCATTGTTATTTATGAATATTAATAAGTTGAAGATATAAAATTTATTTATTTAATTTAATGAATTACCCAAATTAGAGAGTTTCTACAGAAGAAATTAATTACGAGGAAAGGTAAAAATATAAGTGAAATGTAACCTATCAACCCTTACTACATGAAAGACTTCGTTTGTAAAAATATATTGGAGAGTATTTTCAGCCAAATAATTTTAATATCCAGAGAACCGTGGGAACCAATCCCGAGGATGATTATATTATTTGTAAATGTTATAGGATTCATGTGCAATAAACACTAGAGATGAAGGGGGAAGCATGACCGTTAGTGTCTCAGTTTTGGTGAGCAGGCAGTCCAGCCAATAGGGCGGCCCATATTTAAGGCAGTGTGGGGTAAGGAGAGGAAGGCTGTGTTTACCGTGAGGAAAGGGAGGGGAAGAAGAGGAAGACAAAAGTTTGTTAGTATAATCCAACAGAAGGATTTATCCCATCAGAATTGATAGATCAAACAAAAAATCATGTAAACCAAACACAACAAACTGAATCAAGTCAATGTGTCATTGGTCTAGTTGGCACATCATACCGGAACCCACAAACACAAAATCTATCTTACATAAATGGTTCGTCTCCGTGCACTTCGAAACCCAAAGTCTGGTGGGCTCTCAAAAACATTCTGAAATTGAGCAAACAATCTTAGCAGCTTACAAAGGGTTCGAGAACAAAATATGTTGAAACTGGGAACATGAACTCAAGACTGAATGGGTTTAATCTTGAAGTGCAGAGAAATCAAAGAAAAAACGAAGCACTTCAGATCCTGCAACAAACATAGAGACCAAAATGTTCATGTCAGCAATGCAATACAAAATCATATTTAAAAACACAATGATAATAATAATTGAGATGACATAATAGCATAATCGCATAACAATAAGAAGAGTCATCTACACGCGTAATGTGCTTTACTAAGTATATGTTGATTGTGTAACCAACTAAAATTAGAGCATCTTTGTGATGGCATCCAATGTGGTCAACTATTGCAGCTTTGCTTCCATTTCATTTCGTTGTAGTTCATCCTACCGTATCAAACATATAACATTGAAAAACAAAACCTTCAATTTAACAAGCATCTTTTCTGACACAAAATTTGAACCATAAATAAAATGTGTCAGTTCCAACTATTTGGGGATGGCTACACAAAACTTATTGCACCACTAAACTCAATTCTATGTTTTTGGTCTCTATCAATCCATTCTCCTTGCATCCTTAATTGACTCTACTTTTCCAATTATAAAAATATTGATCGTTTCACCAACTATTTAGGTATGGCTAGACAAAACTTATTGTGCCACTGAACTCGACTCCATATATGACTATTGCTGCTTACATTTAGAAATATCTTTTACTGTGTTGCGTAGTGTTTTGGACTCTATCGATTCATTGTCTCTTCGAAGTTTGATGCAATTATAAATATATTGATTGTTTCTCCACATGTTCATATCATCTCTATATTCTCTCCTTTTATTGAACACCAGTATTTTTTTGTTGTAATAATGTGCACAGATGAACTCGAGAGTGTTCTGATCAAGATGCTACTAGAGAATAGATTCAAATTGTCGGATAGGATCCTATGATCCCACAATTTAAATAAACTATATATATATATATATATATATAAATTCACTCATATAAATACATAAAAAAAATACAATGCAAATCTCAAAATGTTCCATCCTTATATGTTTTTATGCCTATTTGGCTATTTGAGTAAGGTTGTCATGGATAAATTGTAGCAACAAGTGTTGATCCCTTCTAGAAGAAATAAGGGTCCCTTGGGTAGTGCAATAATTTTCTTAGGCCTTAGTTCCTAGTGACCATCATTGACACAAAAGAATAGATGATTGTACTATAGTTTTAAAATTTTCTTTTGGCCCTAAAAGACACATGACAATTGCACAATGTTCTAGATGTTCCTCCCAGTGTAAGCATCCAATCTCTATCCTAGCACACATATCTTAATTACTGACTCATTTTTGTTAAATAACATACCAAAATTTCTAAAACTGCTCCCTGCAAATTTACTATCAATCTATCTCTTCACCTTTCTTTCATTGCTAAACATAATTTCATTTATCAAACTCTAACTTGTCTTAAACCATCAGTTTATAAAGTTTTTCATCAAAATTCATGCCTAAAATTTATCATATTCAAACTTTTATCAATTATTGCAATATTAGCATGCACCATAAATATTTATCCTAAACATGACTGATAAATCCATCTCATATTACCATTAAAAATAAGAGCTTAAAATTAAGTCTTAGTGCATATCTACACTTACAGTAATATCATTTTTATTTTCCTAATAAATCTAACACGTCATTTCAAAATTATTTGGAACAAAATTTAAGCCAGCCTCAAAATAGAGTAATTTTTTGACATATATTTCCAAGTATATCTATTTAGATGCCTGAACTCTCTATAGGCAATTGGAGAATGAAGAAGCTAATAGATTTTAGATTACAAGTTGCAAACCTTAAATGCTTGGTTCAGCTAGGTGGATCATTTCTAACATTGAACTCTATGTATAAGGTTAGGTCGTTGTGAAGCCCCATGACAAAAGTTGCTTTAATAACAACTTTTAATAGGCATCATGTTATGTGCTTAATATAAAACTGAAATCTATATTTAGTGTTGGATGATAAGGCATGATGACGATTACAGGAAGGGGAAGTAGCACGAGATAAGCATGAACAATGTAAGAAAGATATCCTGATCATCCTATTCCATCTTCGGAAGAATTTAAGAAGAGGCTAAGGAGAATACAGGATTGATATGTCATATCTTGGCAAGCTAAGTCAGTCCACTCATTAGTCATAATCTTCTTAATTCTACCGAAGCTAAGGAAAAGTGTGCAACATTTGCAGCATGAGAAACCATTTTTTGAATCCACTGATGGAGAATACAAAAAAAAAAATTTAGTGACAATGGGCTGTTAGTCAACCTTTCAAAAAATATGATATTAGTATTGATAGAGAAAGCATCAACGTTTCAGTGATGTTCGGATTTGGTTTCAACACTAAAGCTAATAGAGTGTAAATATCCTTTATCAGAATAATTGCCCGTTTTCTTGTCCATGAAATACTTACAAACACAACTATTAGATTTTGATCTCAAAGCAATCAAAGAGGGCAACAGGAAAAAAACATAAGGTAAAAACAATACAAAAAGGAAGCAATTTTGAAAAGAATGCATAAGTGGCTGCATAAAGAATATTACTTCAGCGATAAAGAAAAGAAAAGAAGATGAGTCGGATGAAGAGAAAAAATTTGCAAAATTTCTTGGATGTATTATTCAACAACAAAGAGAGATTGGTGAAAACACTAATGAAAGGGAAGCTGATTTGTTAAAATGAAAAGTCTTATTGGAGAACACAAGTAATCTATGGGATTGTCATACTTGCAGAAAATACTGTAACGACCTTCACCAACAAGGTAAATGCACCAGAAACTGTCACAGGTAGGTAGGTTGGTAGAGAAATCTTAAGACATGAAACAACCAACTCTATGGAACTCAGGAAAATAACCCCATTACAAAAGCAACAGAGGCACGCCATATCAAACATAGCTTAACCTTCGTCAAATCAGAGGGATAAAGGATCTTAGTAAGCGGATAAAAACAGATGAAAATGCCTCTTGTCTCATATTCATGGTTTTGAGAAGGATGAATATGCAAGGACCAAACAACAAAAATTATTGAAGCAATTATAGAAACTTTTTGGAATCCTTTTAATTATCTTGTAACCCTTAGACTAACATGAACATTTAACAAAATATAGCAGTCAATGGTGCAATAACAACAAATAATACACTGAAATTAAATTAATTGTAAGTTAGATATGGGGATAACAGATAACTAAAATATATCTATATAATTTGCAAGGAATTAGGTATAGGCAAGAAACTAAGTTAAGATGACATGGATATGATTAAAAAAAAGAAGATAATATTCAATGGCCAATAGGTCAAATTAATTTGAATTAAAAGTATGTGAGTATAGGGAGGACCAGATAATTTTGCTTAACCTGACAAATAGTGACCCATAAACTACCAAAAATCAGCAGTTTGTTCTCCATAGACAATTTCCTAATTACTAGAAGAGGTGTAAACTATGCATATGCTACCGTACAATGGGAAGGCATTTTCATGAATCCAGATTGTCATTCACTACACATGACTTGCCACAATTGGACAAAAGTACAAACTGCTCCATGGTCACAAAGCTGGGTAGAAATCCCAGACCTCACCCACCTTCTTGTCAAGGAGCAAATAGCTAGACCCTAAGCTTCTAAACTAAAAGCCATCAACGGGCAAGTAAATGATTTTGTGACACACTGAAGAAATTCCTTACCCTTTTCCTGCCTCAACCTGCAAGGACCCTCTGTGTATATGACGACCAGGCCTAATAGGGCTGAAAACAAGATTGTGAAGAGCATTTCAGAGAAACTTACCTGGACGAGATAATAGAAAACACGGAGCCCTTCAGGGTCCTGACTGCCCTGGACGTCGACGAGGGATCCGATCTTGGAAGTAGTAAACGATATGTGCTCGTTGTTCATCACGATCTCCAGCTCCTGCCTGCCCACACGGTCCGGGGGCGGCCAGTTGTTATCATCCTCCTTCATGATCTGTGATCCAGCGATCAAAGCAAAAAAATCAAATGGAAACCCTAGAACGAAAAAAAGGGTACGGATGTAGACAGCGACGAAGCGAGACGGACCTCGCTGTCGGCAATGATGCGTCGGCACTCGCGGAGGACGGCGGGGGAGACAAAGACCTCCTTGCGGATCATGGTGTCGTTCTTGTAGTTAGAGTTGTTGGCGTAGCGAAGCTTGCCGTCGGGGCGGAACTCGAACTCCAGAAACTCGTGACCAAACTTCCCTTTGTGACCCACGTAGTACCGGAGGTAGAACTCATCCTGATCGCCTCCACCGGAGCCTCCCGTCGCCGCCATCGATCTCGAACAGCCGCCGCCGCTTTGCCTAGCCCGCGATTCGAACCACACCTTCTTCCGATGCACGTACTTATCACGGGATCGCTAAGATGGGTGGTAAGAATAAATAGACACGCGGTGAAATCTCATTGGTTTTTGGATCGATACGAAATCAAATCGTTTATCAAAAAAAACACACTCAAATTTACGAATTTATAAAAAAAACATATTATACTTCGTTTGCTTGAGAGTTTATTTTATCCGTCAATCATTTCGTTCGTTCCTTACTCTCTCCCAACTCCCATGTATACAATTCCTCTTCACTTTTCTTTTATCTCAAGAGTTACATGTTAGTAGGGGTCCTAAAATCAATTATATAATAATTAACTAGAGATTTTTTATATCATATTATATCATTAATAAAGACAGTTTTAATTATTATACTTACTTTATACTTTTATCAAATAACTAAGTATAATAATGTCCTTGAGTAGTAGGATCTTATCTACATTATATCGATTGGTTAAATCGATAGTGAGATAATGTAGAGAACACTACACTAAATCATTCCTAATCAAGAATTAATATTCAATGACAATATTAATACATGGAGACAAACATGTAGGTCAATTGATGACTTGAGCTCACAAGTCATGGATATGTGGTATCAAGTTAACACATGGGTATACATTAAAGAATGTGTACTGAATTTACTCGCCATGAGAAAGTTTCATAGATTGTCATATGAGTGTCATAAACTTTCTCATGAGACTATTAGTATGAATAGTCCTTAGACCTGAAGTCACTACGGTTTCCTACATAAGGAGTTATGTACTTTGGTATTGTCAAACATCGCTCGTAACAAGGTGAACTATAAAGGTGACCACTGGGTATGTAATGAATTATGCGGAGGGATGTGAGTGATGTAGATAAGATCTATCCCTCCCATATGACGGGAGTGATATCTGTGAACCCCTTGATCGAGTAGGACTACTAAAACGCATGGTCATACTCAAATGAGTCAATATGAGATATTGAGCTCATCTGTTTGAGTGAGTCTACTCGGGGATCAAGAAACACATAGATTGATCTAGGATGACATAGTCTATACTTCATTGGTCAATCTAGATATCAAGAATAGAAGGACAATGTCATACATTATCATAGTCACGGAGATTAAGTCGGATCTCGACTTTTTGTTACTTAGGTAGCAATGATGCATTGCTAGATGCCGCTCATTGCTTATGTGTCTAAAGCGTTTTAGACACATTACCAACGTCACGAGAACCTATTGGGTCACACACTAAGGACACGATACTTCGGGAGGTCGAGTTGAGAACTCGAGAGACTAGGTCAGGATCTCGAGTTGGGAACTCAGGAGACTAGGTCGGGAGCTCGGCAGACTTAGTCGGAAGTTCGAGAGACTAGCTCGGCAGACTTGGTTGGGAGCTCGAGGACTTGGTCGACAAACTTAGTCGGGAGCTCGAGAGACTAGCTCGGCAGACTTGGTCGAGAGCTCGGGGACTTGGTCGGCATACTTGGTCGGGAGCTCGGGGACTTGCTCAAGAGACTTGGTCGGGAGACCTGGTCGGGAGCCCGAGAGACCCTAGTCGGAATTGCGGGAGAAATTCATTAAGTGTTTAATGAAGGAAAGAGAAAAGTCTCTCTTCATTGAATGAAGAGAAGATGAAGAGTCACATGAGAAGATGTGCTCTTTATTGGCTTTAATGAAGGAAAGCCAAAGAGACAAAAGTCTCTTCATATTCATGAGATGAGTATAAAAGATGACCTAGTCATTTTGAAGAAGAGAGCTTTCCTTTCTTCCCTTCTTATCCTCTTTCTCTTCTCCCTCTTGGTCGAAACCCTCTTGGGGTTCTTAGTGGTCCTATGAACTACCTCAAGTTGCTAGCTCAACTAAGGTAATTCTTCCCGAAGTTAAGAGATCATGTTCGTGTGGATACGCATAGAGGCACAGACGCGTGAACGTGCAAGAGATCCGGCAGCACTTGGACGAGCGGGATAAACGTAAGGGCACACTCTAAAGGTTTACACTTTAAATAGAAGATGAACTTCGTATGAATTTTCTTTCGCATGGATCGCTCAAGGGATCTTGTTTCCGCTGCGTTTTGTGTTTATGTCGCCGGGAGATCCCAACAATACGTACATACTCGCATAACACAAAACATGATATGAAAAATATAAACATACGTCCATATCAAGGTCGCGTTGGGCTTGATATAGAAAAATATCAAACTCACATTGGCCTAATATGATTTCATATTAAGCTCAACCTGAGTTTGATATGAATGGATTATTTTAATTAATTTTTTCTATAAAATTTTAACACCTCTGGAGAAATCGAAATATACAATGGGCGACACTATTGAACCCCTTACAACCTCAAAAATTCACAAGACTTGAAATGATTACAATCTGAGATCTCTAATTATTTTTTTACTCACGACGTACGACGTTTAAGGTTTAGTTGATTTTTTATTAAAATTTAATACCTTCATATATGTCGAAATAAATAAGAAATACCGTATTTGAACTCCTTACAATCACAGAAATCTATAGGAGCTGAAATAAATATAATCGGAGCTCTCTAGGTTCATCAATAGCACGGCTAAGAAAGAATCGACAAAAACCCATGTTAGGTTTTGATGGGGTTGAGCAACCCAGGTTTAACACGCGGTACGGGGAAGCTACGTGTTCGGGTGCCTAAACCCGACCTCCGAGGTCGGACTCCCGAGACCACCTCTAAAGGAAAGGCGCCCGAGGTTATACCGGCCCTTAGTCTCCCGAGATCACCTCGGGAGGACATACCCCCGAGGTCATTCTGAGTCGTAGACTCCCGAGACTACCTTGGGAAGATAGACGCCCAAGGCCCTCCCGGGAGGGGATACCCCGAGACCAACTCGGGAGAGCGGAGCCCAAAGCTCAATACTTCAAGTAACTGTTCTTCTTTCTAGATCAGGAATGTCGTCGGATAATCATTGTCCGCCACACGTGACAATTAAGGCCGTAATAATCACCGCGACCATTACCTAAAAGTTATTATGTAACCGACGATCACGGAACGTGGAGGAAAATGTGATGACACGTGTGACTAAGCCCTCAGATATATAAAGTGCTTCGGCATCCAAGTAAAGGGGGTACGCTTTCCGAACTCACACAAATTCTACTTCCTCGTTGTCCTTCTAAGATAACTGTGATTCCTGACTTAAGCATCGAAGTGGACTCCGTCAGAAAACTTTCCGGTGTGTTCCCATTAACGCTCGTGTTGATCTCGCAGGGCGCGATCGTCTTCTCTTCGTCGCCATCCTCCTGGGCTGCACCTCGGTGACTCACCGTCCGCGTCGATTCCTTTCCCAAACAGGTTTGATATTTTTCCATATCAAGTCTGACGTGAGTTTGATATGAATGAATTATTTTAACTGATTTATTTTTTTTTCAAATTTTAATACCTGCGGAGAAGCCGAAATATGTAATGAATGACACCGTTGGACTAAAAAAAATGATATTGTTGGACTATTTGCAACTTCAAAAATTCACAAGACCTGAAATGGTTGCAATATGAAGTCTTTATTTAATTTTTTTAACTCACGATATATAACGTTTAAGGTTTAGTTGTTTTTTTATAATATATTAATGCATACGTAGAAGTCGAAATAAATAGTGGATATTATATTTAAACTCCTTAAAATCTTAAAAATTCACAGAAACTGAAATGGGTATAATCGGAGTTATCTAAGTCTATCAGTCGATTTCGACTGAAATCCACTGATGAAAAAATAGCATATCTATGTTGGGTCTAATATAGAATTATATCAGGTCCAACATGAGTTTTTGTCGATTGTTTCTTAGTCGCGCTATTGATGAACCTAGAAAGCTTCAATTGCATTCATTTTAGTTCTCGTGAATTTTTGAGATTGCAGGGTGTTCAAATATCGTATCCATTATTTATTTCGATTTTTCAGAGGTATTAAATTGTTATAAAAAATCTATGAAACCTTAAACATCGTACGTCATGAGTCAAAAAAATTAACTAGATACATAATATTGCAACTATTTCATATTTTATAAATTTTTAAGGTTGCAAAGAGTCTAATGGTGTTGTCCTTTATATATTTCGACTTTTCCATGGATATTAAAATTTTATTGAAAAAATTAACTAAAATAATTTATTAATATTAAATATATATTAAATTTTATATTTTTTTTATCAGGTCAAACACGAATTGATATGATTTCATATCACATCTAATATGAATTTATTTTTTTTCATATCACGTGATATTGTTCATTTCAGATTCTAATGCGTGTATCCTGGTTCGAAATCACACCTTGTTCCGATGCACGTACTTATCACGTGAGTAAATCGTGGTAAAAATAACTAGATACGCGGTTGGCTTTGGAATCGGCTCGAAATCAAATAGATTTTCTTTTTTCCCCTTTATTTATCTACAGAAAGTGAATTGTTTTTCATCTATAAAAAATATTGAATTTAGTTTTAAATTCAAATTAATAATATGTCAACTATCTCGAAAATCAGCTGCGCGTGATGACTTCAACGATGACGTCAACTCCGCATAACTTGCGGACAAAGTAGTTGACAAATGCATTTTTCAAATGACCAAAAAGTCTCCTTTTTTTTCTAAAATAAGACCTTATCGAGATATAACATCTTAAGACACGAAATGTAAATTAAAAACTTTCTTGGAGAAATATATAAATGTAGAAACAACTTTTTATTATTAATAATAATCTATTCATTGGCGGTGCTTCGACGCTTCAATTGCGTGAAGAGATAGTAGAGGTCAAATAATTGAAGACAGATCGCTATTACAAACCACACCGGAGTCTCTCAAATATTTCGAAAATGATATTTTAATGTCTTCTTAATTTTTAGAGCCATAGGATTATTATCATTTTGCGAGAATAATTAAATTACAGAGAGCAAAACAGCGAACTTCGGAATGTGAAATGACTATAGTACCCCGCCCATTTTTCTGGGAAGAGGGTCGTTCGCGCCTCATAATGCACGACTTAAAACGCGACTGGAGGAGGGGACGGTAAATTTACTTGCGCTGGGGCATCGCCGCGACGGAAATGGCGACTTCAACCTCGATGTTATTGATTCATTGAATCTGGACACCTCTTCGCCTATTTATGCCCGTCCCGTCTGCTGCCCGAATCGGATACGAAGTCAGTTAAACGGTAGGGCGCAGAAATTAGTCCAGATTCGACGATGGCAGCGGCGGGTGCGTTGGAGGTGGCAGAGCTGCAACGGCGGAACAAGCAGCTCGAGCGGGCTGCGGCGGAGGGGCGGGACAGGGAGGCGGCGCTGGAGCGCGAGCTGGAACGGACGCGGCAGCGGCTCCTGGCGACGGAGGAGGCGGAGGAGCGGCTGTGCGGCCAGATGGGGGAGCTGGAGGCTGAGTCGGTGCTGCAGGCGAGGGAGTACCTCCGCCGCATCGAGGTTCTCTCCCGCCGCCTGGCCGCCGCCCTCGACCTCCTCTCCGCCGCCGGCCTCCACCTCTCCCCCGACTCTAATCCGATCGCCTTTGAATAAAAAATATTAACGGATCTGTTTAAAATGTACTGTAGATCCGAATATCGATAATCATCCCGATCGACATCAGTTTGTGGTTGACAGTTGATTATTTTGTATGATACGGTGTGAGTTAGATTCCATAAAATTGTGTGATTATTTTTTTTTATATCTTGCAAATTAATCATTTTTAATTATAATTTATTTCTCAAATTATTGAATCTAAATTTTTAAGGAAAGAAAGTGTGAAGAAGTGATTTTAGAAAAAAAAAATCATAAATTATAGCTCATGCATTACGATAGCTCCGGTCAATATTCAATAAAAAGTTGATTGGGACTTATAATATAAAACAAAAAAGTTTTGGATGTATCTTCGAAAGTCGTATTTAATGTGAAATTAATATCAACAAAAAGAAATTGGATTTATTATTTTACTATTTCTTCTGTAATTTCCAATAATTTTTCAAATGTCCTGTGAATTAGGGTAGTTAGTTCATATAAAAAGTGTCATTAATAGATTGAATTGATTTTTAGTGAATTTATCTTGTCTAATTAATTAGAAAGTGATATTAATTTCTAGCGGATATATTCTCGGAAAAAAAACTCTTCGGGGCAGTTGCTATTTGATCATGATAAAGTAGGTATAAAGTGAACATAATTATTTTTTATTACAATTTATTTTTTACTGCCCATATTTTTTTAATTTGATTTTCATCAATATTGTTAATTTATTATTTGTATTTTATTTTTATTAATTTTCTCTTTGTATTTTAATAAATAACTCGACTAATTTTATATTAATTCCGTATAATTTTAATCTTTCACAATTAATAGTTGCATTAAAATATTTATAAATACAATTTATGAATTATTAATAAATTTATTTATTAATTTATCTAAATTTTAATATAAATTTATTTATTTTATTTAAATATATATATTTTTTAATAAAATTCATAGATTTTTAGTTTGAATAGTTATACCTATTCCTTCGGTTTAGATCCGGGAATCCGCTACCCGTTAATCCACCTCTAACGCCCTAGCCTTCGCCGCTTCGTGACTTGGGTTTCGCCGTCGCCCGTCTCTCCTCCTCCTCGCCTTTGCGCATCTGCAGCCCCGCCGGGTGATAACGGCAACTTTCGCCTCCCTCCACGCGTCCGCCGATCCCTCCCTCTTTTTCTTCTTCTTCTCCCCTGCTCCTTTTCTTCCAGCCACCAAACTGCAACCCTTTCTCTTCTCAAGAGTAGCAGCCCTCCCTCTACCATTTATTTTGTTGTTTTTTCCATCCGACCACAGCCACCACATCAGCCTTTGTTTTCCTCTTTCCTTGCTGTCCTTGCATCTCAGCAGCAACTGCCGGGCCCGCCGGCACTAACCGAGGCCACCGGCGAAGAGGGAAAAGGTGCTCCTTCCTTTTCTTTCACTGTCCCTGCAGTTTTCTTCATTTCTGTTTTATTCATCCCTGCAAGAGGTCTCCTGTTTGTCCAGCCAACAACTAGCTCGCGAATCACCTTTCTTCCAGTGAGCCCTTCGTTGCAGGTGCGATCCTTCAATTTATTGTTTCCCTTGATTGTCTTGTACGACGTGCATCAGTGCGCCAATTTCTGATTTTTGTTTGATTCGATACGATGCGGTTTTCCGGGCTTCTGCAAAATAGTGTTTTTTCAGTGGGTTTTAAATTGCGTATCAATGAAATTTACATGTTGAATCTGCAGGTTACATAGCTAGTAGATTAAGATGGTGCAATTCAAAAATAGATATTTGGTGATGGAAATATTTATACATGGAGAAAGAGACTTCATTGGAAGGGATACACCGAGGGTTATTAGCTCAAGCAGTATCTCCAAAGCAATCAAGGAAAGCGTTCAGTTAAATTTTGGGGAGTGTGGCCTTGCGCTATTACTTGGATCCCTCCAGGGTACTCATTGATTTTGTCAGTTAATATAGGAAATGAATTCCTGGAATTTTCATGGCTCTAAAATGGTGAATTTTACAGTGAAGTATGTCAATGCTACAACAAAGATATGCATCATCAGAGTTTCTCGTTCGGAGTACCAGAAAGTTTGGTCTGCTATTACAATGATCAGGAGCATTGGGAACAACCCAGCTACGTTTAATTTGCTTGATCTGAGTGGTGAGCAAACTTGTCTTCAAAATTTGTTTTAGAAGTTGAGTTTTACGTGAGTTTCAGCAAAATACTACTTTACCTACTGACATGCTTGTCTACTTTTCTCATGTTATACTCCTAAAAATTGTTGATGGATGCATTCGACTTAGACAACTAGTTTATTTGTATTTACGAACATAAATATGACTTTTTTTGTGATATAGGCTTATGTAGACCCAATGCTGGTAGACAATGGCACACCTATAGTTTTTCTTTTTCATGTTGACAATAGATAAAATCAATACTTTTGAAAAAAAAAATTATCATATCATAGCCTAGAAATGGTCCAACTGCCTTGAATTTGAGGTTCTTGTACTTTTTCCAGTAGTATGATTGGCCAAATGCCTTAATCATATGATGGTTCTCAAACTTGTTGATTATAGTGCAACTGAACTTTTCTTTCTTCATCGCCATCATTCGACAAACTCTGGCATCTTTTTCATCACAACCACTTCTTATACTTATTGGATATCTGAGTGGTGAGCAAACTTGTCCTCTTCAAAATTTGTTTTAGAAGTTGAGTTTTATGTGAATTTCAACAAAATACTACTTTACCTACAGACATGCTTGTCTACTTTTCTCATGTTATATTCCTAAAAATTGTTGATGGATGCATTCGACTTAGACAACTAGTTTATTTGTATTTATGAACATAAATATGACTTTTTTTGTGATATAGGTTCATGTAGACCCAATGCTGGTAGATAATGACACCTATAGGTTTTCTTTTTCATGTTGACAATTGATAAAATCAATACTTTTGAAGGAAAAAAATTTATGATATCATAGTCTAGAAATGGTCCAACTGCCTTGAATTCGAGGTTCTTGCACTTTTTCTAGTAGTATGATTGGCCAAATGCCTTAATCATATGATGTTTCTCAAACTTGTTGAGTATACTGCAAGTGAACTTTTCTTGCGTCATTGCCATCATTCGACAAACTCTAGCATCTTTTTCATCGCAACCATTTCTTATCCTTATCAGAGATATCTGCTACAACATGTAAACCCCCTTTGAATAGATTTATTTAACAAATGTTTACATATGCTCAATTTAGCATCTTTTTAATTTACCGTAGTGGTATTAAAAATTTGCAACTTTCTCCTTGATCTTTCCCAGGGAGTATCAGAGCCTGTAAGAAAGCTGCCATCAAATGCGAGGAAGCTAAGTATGAACAGTATGTTTTAGCTACCGGTGATAGTGTTAGCTTGAATTTTACCAATGCTAGAAAAGATAGCATTGATAAAATCAATGCTTTGGATTCCTAACACCACCAGGTCAGCTCCAATACATGAGTTCATTTATACCTCTCCATTCCTTGTATTATAACCTCTTCAAATCACTCCTATTTCTATTTTGCTGTGTATGCTAGTTCAGACTTTCGCCCTTGTTCCTTGACAGAGCAATAGTATGTACCTTGCCTTAACCCAAATCTGCGCAATAGTAGTCACTAAACTTGTTTTTTTGCTGTCATATATCGTGTGTTCATCAACTGTTCATTATAGTTTGAGTATGCGTTCTAATCGAAAATACAACAAATATGTTGGGTAGTTCTTCCAATTGGCTTAGACCTCAGTTTTGGGAATTGGCTACCGAAGGTCAGCAGCTTGACTGCGAAGTGTTCATCCAATGGCGATAACTTTCGCGATGAATCTAGCCTCTATGTTGCTACCTAGACGCGGGTTGTGCACTTGTTGGTTGTGCTTGACTCACTTAGATTGATTCATGTTAAAGTAAATGGTCGCTCAATTTGGTACACTTCAAAGAACTATCCACGAATTGAATATTTTACATCAATATATATGCATACATAAATACTTAATCTCTCAAAGATTATTTAAATAAAAAATAAAAAAATTATACTATAAGAATCTGTATATCCCCCCACAATAACATTAATTACACTTTCCTCTCACACAAGCAAATGGAAATTTAAAAACAAAAAAAAATTAAATAATTAACTTCCATCGATAAATCCCCTTTAAGTCGGACCGAGTTTAGTGGTTGATGAGCGATCTTGCCCGTCGAACGGCCTGATGGAGGCCGAGTCCATCGGCCAGACCTTGAGTGACTTGCACGTGACGTCGCCGGCGGTGGCATTGTTGAAGAGGAAGAGCCGTGCCGCCCCGTAAATGGCCCTCGTCGGGTACACCCTTGACGTTATGCACCTCCTTCCTCCTTGCGCAAAGCTCTCCACGATCGAATGATCCACCTTTACCCATTCAAATTCATCGAAATTTTAATATATTTTTTTAATGTTAAAATTTTCAATAAGTTTTTTCTGATTTGTTAATTGGATTACTCACCATTATCCTTAATGACAAGGTTTCGCCATCAAGCACAGGAACTAAGCTCCCGTAAACTCTCTTCACCAGATCACTCGCCACCGACGACCTAAATATCGTAATTGCACACGAATTCATATAAATAAACGGATCAAAATGAAATAAATAAATAAATTTATCAACTAATTGAATGTTCGTGCCTGAGCTCGTCCTGGCAGAAATGGGTGCTGATGCCGCCGTCCGGTCTCCGTCCGACGTAGAAATAAACCGCGGTCTGCTCCGATCTTTCCCGATCTGCCAACACGAGCAAGCCGAATGGACCGAGCGCGCCTCGGCCGGCCGCTCCATTGCTCGTGCTGCAATTGTATCCAATGTCAGCCTCGATCGTGTTCGCCAATGCCGATTCATTCACTGTGAACTCGGCGACGATGTCCAACTGCCCAAACATAAATTTGATACCATTCAAACTCTTCGGATAAACTGAAAATTTACCTCTAAACTAATTTAACTGTAGTTAATGCAGTGCTAAAAGGGTCTATATATATACCCGTGTGGCTTTTCCGACGTCTAAAGGCACGACGGCGCCGGCGGCGACAGTGATGTTGGCGAACTCTGTTCCGTTGAGCCTCAGCTTCTCCACCTCCTCGACCGGCCACTGGAGGAGGTTGGCGCCGGTCTTCCGGTCGAACACCACCGTTCTTGGAATGGCCTGCAAAGATAGGAAGGATATAAATCCAATATTGGGATTTCGGACAGATCGAGCCAATCCGGTCACGTGGAGGTCGGCCCCACTACGTGCCGAAAATCGCACGTACTTTTCGGTAAACTTTCTGCCACGTGGATTGCCTGGATTTGGCACTGTTGTCAAATCCAATCACGGGGAGGCTTCTCGAATCGAATCCACACGCGTGGCTTGATTCGTGAAGGATCTCGTGCGGTAATTAATAAATAAATAAATAGATAATTCAAAAAACAAATAGCCGGAAATCCAGTGACCTTGCTTTGCAGCGTAGTATTACTTGCCGTGAAGGTAATTGTTTTAAGATTAAAGTTCCTAATTAATTGAAATAATGAAGGGTTACCTGGAGGGAGGCCCAACCCTTGGCCAGGTCAGTCCGTTCGCTGTCGGTCTCGCCGACCCAACCCCAAAGCACTCGCCTCTTCTTGGTCGGGTCGAAGAACGTCTTGGACGCGTAGAACTTGCCGTAGTCGTACCTCAGACCCACGCCCACGTCGGACTCTGGGTCGTCCGGCGTCCATGCGTTTCGCGTCGCGTCGTACGTCCCGATCGCGTAGTAGTCGTGCTTGTCGTCGTCGAGGCTGGCCTTGAGCACGTGCTTCACGCCGGGGGCCGCCGGCGTCGACGTGTCGAGTCCCGCCGACGCGGATTCCGCCGTCGTCGCGACGGGGAAGAAGTCGAGGCACTCCCACATCCCCGTGCCTTCCACCTCGTGCAGCGCGCCGGGGAGCAGCTCGTAGTTTACGAAGTCGACGGTCCTGTACACCAGCGCGATCCCCGCGTGGCGCCACCGCGAGTCGTTCTTGGATCCGACGGCGACGAGCCACGCAGCGTCGTCGTCGTCGTCGTCGTCGACGCGCCACGCGGTGGTCGGGTCGCGGAAGTCCTTGGGCTGGACGCCGGGCGGGGGGAGGAGGACCGGGTTCGCCGCGTGCTTGACCCACGACAGCAAAAGCGGGTCGGTCGGGTCGGCCGGAAAGGCGAGGTTCTGGACCTGGACCGACTCGGTCGTGGAGCCGGTGTAGAGCACGGCGAGGCGGCCGTCCGGGAGGAGCGTGGCGGACCCACTCCAGACTCCGTTGGCGTCGTACCAGTGGTCGGGAACCATCGCGAGGGGCAAGTAGAGCCAGTGGATGAGGTCCTCGGAGACGGCGTGGCCCCACGTTATGTTCCCCCACACGGCGGAGTCCGGGTTGTACTGGTAGAACAGATGGTACCATCCCTTGTAGTAAACAGGCCCTGCCATCCATCCATCCATCGATATTTCAGTAATCGGGGAATTACTATTTAAAGCCCGACCGACCGAGCCAGCGTCGACGTCAACTCACCGTTGGGATCTGATATAATCGGATACGCCGGCCATCGCATGCAACAAACGCACGAAGAACAAACGGTCAAGAAAATCAAGGACGACGATCGATATATAGAGAGAATTATTAATGTTGAAGGAGAGTACCATTCATCCAATTCTTCTGGGGTTGGAAATGGAAGGAGGTGCGCTGCCAGAGGAGCATGTTGCTGGTCCAGGGATACGACGTCTGGGAGAAGAGCGTCGCGGCGGTGGACTTCTCGGAGACGCCGGCGGCAGGACCGCGGGAGAGGGGGAGGATGGGGGACTTCTCCGGCCCGGAGCCATTCGCGTTTCCGGCGGAGTTTCGGGAGGCGAGGAGGCAGAGGAGGAGGGCGGCGGCTCCGGCGACGAGGAGCCAGCGGAGAAGCTTCTTCTTGGAGAAAGGAGCGGGGCGGCGGTCCGGGTGGAGGAGAAGAGGATAAGAGGAAGGGAGGGAGGGGGGAGTCATGGAGGTGGATGGATATTGAACAATGAATTGAATGCTGTCGTTGTATGGCGATAATTATAGAGGAGGAGGTGAGAAGGGAAGAGATGACTGATTAATTCCATTTTCTTTTTAAGTTTTTAAATTATGTAATTCAATTTTGACTTTTATTTCTATTTATTATTTATTTATTTATTCGTGTGGTGATGGAGGACTACGACGTGCTCGTCACGTGGGTAGTTTCAAAATAAAGTAAATGAAAGCTAGCTCGCAATGTTATTTCTTAATCAATTTTGTACATGAATTATGTATATAATTTCGAGTTATTTATGTTATTATAATAATAATTATTATTAACTTAATAAAGTGATCCTTTTGTTATAAAATTTAACATTCTTGTGCTTGGTTTTGATAAATTAATTACTATTATTTATTTATTTATTTTTATTAAACTCAACGGGTAACATATATAGACTGGAATATTAGATGTACACCTTATGAGCATTATGGGTATGTTTTTTTAATTATTTAGATTTAATACTATAATTCAAATCCTAAATTTTAAAAACTAATTAAACCCTAAATTCTAAACTATATATATATGAAGAAAAAATATAAAAACAAATGTTGATATTAATAAGTCGTGTACGTGTCTATGTGGTGGAGGATTCGTATACACGAAGTAAAATAATATGGGAGACTTTTGATTAAGCCAAGCCGATCGATCAATATTCCACGCAACTTATTTAATTTCTTGGTCTAAATTAATTCGCTGACAATTTTGAATTACAATTTTTCTTTAATTGAGAGAGAGAGAGAAAGAAAGTGAAACGAAAACTAATTCAAGAAAAATATGAATATATCCAAACACTAGTGTTGATATTGTTGGAGTGATCCAAACACTTGGGTTGAATATATCCAAACACTTGTGTAAATTACTTTTAAAATAAATTATGATCTATGAAAATATTGATCACGTTTGTTCTGATATCCGAGATGAGAAAATATGTTTTAAATAATATAGTAACAACTAATTATAAAATTATTTTAAAATTTTAATTAATTTTAATTATTTATTATAACTCATTGTGATTCTTAATTTTCTTATTGTAGAACAAATTATTTGACCTTCAGAGAGAAAAAACATGGATGTTCAATTATTAGAAAAGGTTGGTGAGAAACCTAGTTAAAGCATGCCATAATTAGGCTCTATTATTATGCTCTGTTCATTGCAATTATTGAGAACGATTGATGTAAATATTCACTGAGATTCATTGTCGTGAGATCATTTTTTAAATAATTAAATATTTATCATTATTCTTTTTCTTTTGAAGTTGAAACTATGCTTGACTTTGATAAAATAAGAACCAACACTGCTATAAAATCCTTAAAAAAAGGAGCAAATAATGGATTGCTTTTACAAAAATCATTTGTGAAATATATATAATGCATAATTGGTAGAAAAAAATTAAAAAAATATATGTTTTTTATTTGCACTACACAATCCAAAAGACAATTAAGTATGAGCAATAATTCATGAGTTGTCCAGCTAATGGTAGAGCCCAGGGTGAGGAAAATTAAAAAACGTACCACAAATCGTAATTTCAATAATATATGAGAAATGCTTGGTTGCGGATTTCACGCCGCGCGCCCGTCTGCGATGTTATTCGAAGCGCCTTGCATATGACGAAAGGCTTCTCCAGTGTTTTTTTAAATTTTTATTTTTTAAAAAATTAACATTTCCTTCTACACATCTTAAATCTCTATAATATAAATATACCTTGTGAGCATCTAAATTCTTTTCGTTTCAACATTATAATCCAAAAGAAATGACTAAACACTAGAAGAAAATCTAATTAACATAAACCTACTGTAATCTAACTTCTAAATCTTAAAATTTTAAACGTTAAATACCTATAATATGTCCCGCGACCATCTAAATTATTTTCGTTTGAATATTATAATCTAAAAGGGATGACTAAACCCTAAAAGAAAATCTTATTAGTTTAAATTCACTATAACCTAACCTCTAAATCTTAAATCTTAAATATATTCCAAAGATTAAAAAAAAAAAAAAATCCACTACATGAAAAAAAAAAAAAAAAAGGTAACGGAAGGCTCCTTCTATGCGATGAGAGGTACCTTCCATCAGTGCACGGAAGACACTTTTCATCAAGGAGTCCACAGCGAATGATTCGTAACTTATCAAATCTATATTTTCTTAATATTATTATGTTTTATACTCACGGACTGACATTAATGATTCGTATAAGGGTATTACTGGTTAATAGATGTGAGCAGCAAATACGAAATGTTTCACTAATTTCCTCAACTCTTTCTTACATACGTTGTTGGATAAAATTTTCATGAATTATCCTCTTTTCATAGGGCGAACCACCCTGGAGGGGTCATCGAGTTTATTACTAAGTATATTTTCTTAAGATATTTTTTCTATTTTACATGGAAACTTATTTTCAGGAAATTAAAATCACTTTATATATTTCATAATTTTGTTATTTTGCATGGAAGAATCGAGCGCCACAAACAGTCCTTTCATTAATTTTGTTGGTATATTTTCACAGAGATAAGATTTGTCTTATATGGTGTATGAAGGGCATTACACTCCATCAACATAAATAATATTTATATATTATTAACCCAAATGATGTGTATCCCAATCCAATTAAATGAATAAAATGATCACGAGAATGTATTATTACAACAAAAATTGAATTAATTAATGTCAGTTTTTTGAAAAACATATCATGTGGAGCAGATTCATTGACACTAGTGTTAAATAGTATTCCAACAATTATTGAGATTGTCTGCCAAAATTAGGAAAAGAGAATCTTATTTTCTCAATTATTGAGATTTTGTCTGAAGTTTTTTTTTTAAAAAATAATGCATTTAATTAAATTCACGTGTCTCTGAAGATTAAGTCCAGGTGGAGGCTTCTCTTTCACATGGACATGATACTAAGTGGATAGATCCAGCTGAATCTAAACATGCTTCCAACTTTGTGGGAAAGCTCAATCTAAAAATTTTCAGGCAACAGCCAACCGATTTTAATTCGGCAGCAATTTCACTTTAAAGATTATTTTCGAATTCGTGTTTATGCATTCAAAGTTCGTTATAAGAACCAAAACCTTTGGATGAACATATTTGAAAGTTGAAGTCTTAATTAGTTGTCAAGTCATACTTCTTAATCTAGTAAGATTGAAAACGTGGTCATTAATTAGTCAAATGGTTAAATTGGAATTAAGGTTGATCAAGTCCAATTACAATTGTAAAAATTAATTCTTAGTTGAATAGATTTGTAATCGATTCAATCCGTGGAACAAATAAAATGGAAACTTCTCTTTGCTTAGCTGATTTTGAATTGTGTTTAATCTCTTATTCCACGCCATTAATGTTTGAAATCGAAGCTTTTACTTTGACAATTGAAGGAAATTTTGTTTCCAAAATCTAGAACATATAATCTATAAATCATGTGTTAAAAAATTTATGTCATTGATTTACATGACAAAAATTAAAAAATGTATAATAAATAAATGTCAGGGTTGTGCAATCGGTTCAAATCGAACCAATTAAATTCAAAACCGAATCGATCGAACTTTTTTTTGAACAAACTGAACCGGACCAAACTTTTCAAAAAATTGAACCAACCGAACCGATAAAACATCGGTTTATTCAATTTTTGACTGAAATAATCGAATTTTTCGGTTTGATTTGTTTGGTTCCGATTTAATTTTTGTTTGATTCCAATTTGATTTGATTAATTAATAATATCGATTTGATTTGTTCTGATTTGATTCATTTCAACTCATAATATAAATTTAATTTAGTTTGATTTCGATTTGGTTTGATTTCAGTTTAATTTTATTTGATTTAATTGTTATTTGATTCGATTTTAATTTGGTTCAGTTCAATTCAAAATATTAGTCCAATTGGTTTAATCGAATTTCAATTTTCAAAATCGAAACCGAACCGAGAAAGCTGATATTTTAAAAAAAAAAATGAACTTCCGAATTAATCAAATCGAATTTTTAAGTTTGGTTGGTTAGTTCGGTTTAACCGACCGTTTGCACAGGTCCTAAAATGGGCTGTTAAATATATGTGCATAACAAATAACAGTATTTGCCAATAAGTACAAAACATCTTAACTTTACTAAATCTTTTACAACGATCAAGACAAAGGTACAAACCTAACTCACAAGTAATATAATAATCACAAGTTCATCGCAAAACAAGAGGGAAATAGAAACACAAATGTTTACTTGAGAGTGATGGTCAATTTATAACATTATACCATCTGTATATATACATTTTGGATCCAACAAGATTCACTTAAGATTATTTAGCAGGACAGCCACTCATGAAATCTACTAGCATGGATTTACAGCAGCATGTTCTATATATATTTTTTTTACCCTACAACCAATGGCAATCAAAAAAAATAAATGCCACAGCAAAGAGGACGACAACGAAGAGGTCATATGAGCAGAGTTCATGAAAACCAACTTTTCTCCTTTTTCACGGATTTGAGCTGCATTACCAGTTGCCCGCGCTGAGCCTCTACTTCCGCGTACTGGAGGCTCATATGAAGGTACCGCTCTTTCATGTCTCTTAGTTCCAATTCTAATGAAGAGATTGTTTCTGAGTTGTCGTGGATGACCTTCTTGAGAGCTTCAATGTCATTGGACTGATTCTGAGAGATGACTCTGCAAAGTTCATAGCTAGTGAGAACAACTTTATCAAATGGAAGGAAGAGGGAAGGAGGGCAATCAACCACCTCTGGTAGCTTGATTAATGTAATGACTTGTAGCATAACTGCACAAGTTATATGAGTTGGAGATACATTTAAAGAGACACTTTGGATATATGGATTTTTGCTGTTTATGTCATCAAGTCTAGATGAGAAATGAAACAAACCTACTCGAAAAGTGCCAGACTGATCTACCAAGTGTCAGCACAAGTAACAACATTTGCTGGTACGCTATTCTTCTAATTTAACCAATCCTTGTCTTTGTGTGAATTGTAAATAACCACCGGTGGTAGGTATAAGATTGTAGCATTCTCAATCATATCCAAAGCAAATATTTTCCATCATAAGGTCAAGATTTTCCCTCAACTGGTGCAACAGAGATGAACCATCGTAAGCAGTAAGCACTCTATGTTTAATTGGATAGCAGAGAGAAGACGGAGAGGAAAAGAATAAAAAGTTTCAAGTGTAGAATTCGGGGGAAGAAAAGTATTCTATTACTAACGAGATAAAATCCATTAGAGCGTTTGAAGTATGAGGTGGGATAAAATCCACTAGAGCCTCTGAATAGATTTGTTCAAACATCAAAACTTTGTGCTAGAGTTAGTAATTAACCCTTTGAACAATATATTTATTACTTCCAACTACTTTCTTCTATTAAGTAAGAGACCAATTTGGTTTCTCATAACTGATCAGCTTCAACCACATCTTTTTTCTACAATATTTTCTGATGAACACTAGCCTTGGTGCAGTTCTTTCAAATAGGAATTTCATCATGACAGTAGACAGGTATCATGGTTGTCCAGGATCCCAGGTATTGTATTTCATTAATTTTCTTTATGAGGATATCGATCAGTAGGTAAGTAATAAAAAGTAAATCAAATAATATCACAGCTAGAACATAAGATAGTATATAGAGAAAGAGTTGCAAGAATGATTGCCTTCCAAATTCCTCTTTGTGCATGTTATATTTCTCCAAAAACTCAGTTTGTCCTGTCCCAAGTGAAAGGGTATCCGAGTGATGATCAACTTCATTGCTGATGCACGCATCTTCAATATGGAAATTTGAAACATTTTTATCCTAGCACATCCAAACAAATGAATCAAGAAAATTAAGATTGTTCACTACATAGAGTTTTCTAAAGATAACAAACTAGATTATATACCAATGAGAAACTAGAACCATCATTACAACTAAACAACTGTGAAACATTTCTCATGCTTTACTGATATCAATTTCCATAGTTCAAAAAAATCAGTGGGATATTTCTTATACCGACATGCATGCTAGATGATGAAATTTGGAATATTCAAATATGCTTCAGTATATGAATCGTTGTGCCAACCATAAGCCAAGTTTATTATTTCCAACCAAGGGTGAGCTAAGAAAGCAGCAAGCCAGTAATAGAAAGTTGCCACTTTTTCAAATTGACAAAGTCCCTGTCATTAATGATGTCATCTTTTGTTACTACTAGTTCTTTCAACAGGCTCGAACATGGCAACATCAAACTAAAATCTTGTCATGCAAAGTACATATACTTTGAGGATATAAGGTACAATAATTTGAGTTAATCCTAACTTGACCTATATAACTGGGAGACCAGATGGGTTGGTAGTTATGACATTGACATGTTTTAGATTGTCCCTCTTAAAGATGAATTAGTTTTAGAATTAAATCTTACCAGAACATCTGGTAAACCCAAATCTAATCATAACATGGGTAGACAATCTGTACTTTAGTAATGGTGAACTAACGGGTTGTCTTCAACAGGTTGGGTGTGATCATGTCAGTTCAATTGAACAAAAACTTGCATTAAAAACAAATTACTTATGATGTTAAGTACATGCAATGCAGTACCTGGCTATTCATTTCTTCATCCTGAGACAATCTTCTCGACATTTTAGTCTCCATTGATTGCACTTTCTTCATCAAATCAACATTCTCCTGCTCAAGATTTTGAAGCATTCTTTGATACTCGCTGTTTGTTCGCTTTACTCGATTAAGTTCATTCTTCAATTCCACTTCAAATGCACATGATGCTTCTTTTACTGATAGGTCATTTTCCATCCTCAAAAGTTTTTCTTGCAAAGCTATCCTACCGCGCTTATCATCTTCAGCATCACATAAAGCCCTCTGCATGTTGGAAAGCTTTTCAGTCAAAGAAGATTTCTCTGACATCAAATTTTCATGTTCTTCTGATAATGACTTCAATATCTCTTCTAGTTTTCGCTTTTCAGAATTTGTTTCGTCAAGAGAGTTTTTAAGGTCCAACATTGTATTTTGAAGATGAGAGAATTTCTGCAATTGAACTTTTAACCAAGAAATTTCTTCCACTAATTCTTGTTTTTCATAGTCTGAAGCTTTATGCTTCAACTCTAAAGTACTCACCATTTTCCTATGTTTCTCTTCACTAGATCTGACACCCTCCATCACTTGTTTCATATGCTCAATATCAGCCATTAACATTTCCTCGCTCTGTTTGGAAGCATTATGCAAATCAACTAACCCTTGGATCTTATCCTTGGACTCTTTCTGCTGTTTTTGTAAATCAGCCTCATACACCTTAGCTTTTGAACTCATTTCCTGCAGGCTACATTCAAGCTTAGACTTCTCTGATCGCAGAACTGAAGCTTCATGAACTGCAACTAGTGCTAGTTTTTCCTTTTCATCCTGACTTGATGTCATTTGTGCAATAAGGTCAGCTATCTCTTTCTCAAAGTTCTTAACTTCAACTGTTTTCTCTTTTTCAATCTTATTCAACAAAATATGTGCCTTCCCTATTCTTTCTTCATGTTCCTTGAGATCTTGAAAATTTTGCTCAAATTGTGAGAGCAGCAACTTCTCCTTAGATACGATTTCCTTCTGTAGCGAAGAAAGTTTCAATTCTAAAATATCAACTTGCTGATGAAAATCAAGATTCTTGTTTCTTGTTTCATGCAATTCAACTTCAAGCTGTGTAATATGCTCATGCAACTCCACTTTCTGTCGTTTCAGGTCTCCTGTTAGTTTCTGAAGAGAGGTGCAGTCTTCATTGAGACTCTCAATTGTTGCTTGAAGTTTTGAATTTGATCTCCTCAAAACATCTGACTCTTCTAGTGTTTCTGATAACCGCTTTTGTGTCTCCAGTAGTGTTTCTTTAAGTTCATATTTCTGAACTTCATTTTCATCCTTATGTTTTTCAACTTCATACTTCAAATCTGCTAGAAGTGATCGGGTATCTTCTAGTTCCAATCTTTTGGATTCTTTATCATCTGTTATATACCTTAGTTTGGCTTCTAAGCCAGATACTCGTTCAGACAAATTGATATTTTCTTGTTCAAACTCAGAAATTTGCAACTCTAATTCATTTTTGCAACTTTCAAGTTCCATTGATTTTTTCTCAAGCTTCTTGTTAGCAGAAACATGAAATTCCATGCTACCAGTAATCTCTTTTAAATCATTCTCCACATCTTCCAAAATTTTAGACATTTCATCATTTTGTTTTCTTTGAGATGCCAAATCTTCCTCCAGTTGATGTTTCTCTTTCCGAAGGCTGGAAATAAGTTGCTCAAACTCATAAAAACTTCTAGAAATATCATCCACTACATGAGGACTCTTCTTCTGATTTAGAAGACCTGTACTCACAGGGGAAACATTATGATCACCAGCAACATAATTATCCTTAGTAACATCTTGCATATCTGACAAGCTGAATGACTCAACTTTGTCAGACACTCTCATAGAAGCAGCATCAAAACCTTCCAAATCATTTTCAAGATTTAGTTTAAGTTTTTGATGCAGATTGGACAGTTCCAAGTTTTTCTCCTTAATTTCCTTGTGCATTTCGCAGAGCTTTGCCTCAAGGCCACTCGTTTCATCCTTATAATGCTGCAGTTCTATTGCAAGATCAGCAGAAGCTTTTTCAAGGTCCTCAAATTTAGCTGACAAAGTTGCAGTTGTCACTTCTTTCCTTTTAAGCTCATCCTCAAGTTCACAAATTCGAGATTTAAGGACTACATTTTCATATTCGCACTTGTTAGTTGAAATTTGATAATGAGACCTTTCAGACATAAAATCATGGGATGGGCCTCCTTTTTCAGCATCCTTGCTTAACTTCTTTAACTTGTATAACAAATCAAGATTTTCTGCTGTTAGCTCAGCACAATCCCTCTCTAATTCCTGTACTTTGTTTCTGAGAGTCTCATGTTCCCTTTCTAGACCAGAATTACTTCTACTAGATAGCATTTGCTCATCCAAAGACTTGCAACTCCTATCTTCTACCTCTTGCCCATTTGGACTGCTCCGTTGCGAAAGGTTAGCTATCTCCAGTCTCTGCTTCTCTGTGATCTCATCCAGTTCTTGAAGTATTCTGACAAGCTCAATATTTGATTCTTGGGTTTGTTTCAACTGTCGAGCTAAGTTGCCATTGGATTCTTTCTGAAACTTCAACTCCTGCAGTTCCTTTTGCACACTATCTCTTTGTTTAGATAGTGACTCCTCTAATTCTGCTTTTAGTTGCTCAACTTCAAGCTTTAAAGAGTCATATTCTGTGTTTGCAGCTGAAATCTGTCCAACCAGCTTTGCCTCATTCTTAGATTTTTCAGAAATTTCTTTCTTTAAACTCTGAATATCAAGTTTCAGTTGCCGAGAATGCCTTTCCCACATCTTAACCTCATCACGGAGTTCCTCTATCTCTTCAGCAGCTTCAAGAAGATCCTTTGAAGAATCAGAAGGCCTTAATGAAGGCATCCTCACTCCACTTCCAGAAGCTTGTGCAGCAGTATCTTCCCATTGATTAGTATGAACCGAGGAGCCTGAGGTCCTAGAGTTGAAAGAAGATTGATATGATCTTAGATGTTCATCTCCAGGAAATGTGCCATAATTTGCATTTTGGCAGCCAGATGAATCTTGTCTTCCAATGTACTGCACCCCATTTGAGTTTTTTTTGGGAGAAAAATATGTCCTGCCCAAGCTATCAACTGAATCAGAACTACGGTGTGAGCCTGACGCCGAGAAGCTTGTGTCCTGTAAGAAAGATGTAAAATACTTGTTAAAATAAGAAAGGCGGTATCCATTTGAAAGTGAAACAGACTCCGAAAAGGAACAGAACATTATCCTTAGTAAAGTACAATATATTCTCAAAATGATACAAATTCCATGACAAACAGAAATAAGGGAGAGCATGAAAAAGGCAGCAAATGAATGTTCCTACTTGTTGAATAACTTATTTTAAGCACATTGGTTAACCACATTCACGATGATAGAATGGTAGGAAAACATGAGAATGGTGCACTAGTATATCACCCTATTTCCATGTTCGTCTGGGTGGGTGTTGCTCAACTGATTGCTTGAAGAACCATCAGACTTGCCATCCAGCTCATCGTTATTATTCTGATCTTCAACATGAGAAGCTTTTTTCAAAGATTGCCCGATTCTGCATTATATAAACCATTATCAATAACATCTAGTGATAGCACTGGGATATCAAACAAATCACCAATTGACCTGAATTTTGATTTCGGAGGAAAAACACTGAACCTTGACCTGCACAGGAAAATAGAAAATATTGTCAATTGAACAAATTGAAATAAGTTATTTTGATACTGACACTTCCTATATGGAGCAAGAAGCCTGTGACTCAATCAGAGACATCATTCTTGAACACAAATGGGCAGCGTTCATATGAAAACTTGAAAACTTATATAAGCATGCAAATAGAAAATAAGAGAAATTAGGAGAAAATAGCTTCTTGGATTAAGTACAGTTGACCATGTCGCCCATCTTATCTTCTCCTTCGAGTTATAGTCTTTTTGTTTGAAACAAGAACCCCAAACAAGCCATGCATCCCAATTATATTGGTTGGCTGTATCAATCTTATATGCCTAGTCAGCAGAAACTATCTTTAAAAATTTCTATCAATTATACAAACCAAAAACTATCTGGCCTTATGGACTATGCTCTGGCTGATTTTTGTTTAAACTTTAAAATACTAATGGGAAAAAAAACTTTGAAAATGTGCATATATTCTATGATGGTATTTACAACATTCTTTGTGTGAGACTCATTTTATATAAAATGCTGCCTTCAATGAGCCAAACAGGAATATCTACTATAAAATTAGCTAAACATTATTTGGTGATCCTTTTTGACAGGAGATTATATATCCTATGTTTATAATTTATGTGATTATCGCTTTTGTCATGATTGACAACAAATAAGCTCATTTAAAGATACTAAACATCACTAGAATCTTCATAGTTTCAGTTAGGGAATGCAAATTAAATAAAGAGTAAAATTACTTGTAAAGTTGTCCCAGAATCACAATTCTTCAAAGGAAGGAAGAGAGGGGCAGCATCGCCTGCACTTGTATAATCTGCTAGATTTAAGGTAACCTCACCAATGATCACAGACCTAGCAGAAGCCTGCACAAGAAATCCATTCTAACATATATAGTCATAGCTTATAACCAGCATAAACTACTAATTTCAGCAAAAGAAGATTTTATCTAATATTAACATATGAAATTACATATAGAAACATAGTGATTTTTGTATCAGACCGGCGAAACAACAATCTTAAAATGGCTTTCTTCAAGCTCTTTTGATGTGTTATCTTGGGACACCCATATAGACTCTGCATCAGTCCATTGACAGTTCCCGTTTCTCACTGTAGCTTTGCTAGTTTTAGCAATTGTTTTTCCAGTCTCCACCGATACAATAGAAAGAAAAAGTCTGTCCCATACTTTAGGAACCTGTACGTAAAAAATAAAATCAAACAGTTATTTTCCAGTCCATTTATTTTATACCATAAAATAAACAAGTAGTGCAAAATTCATAAAACACAGCACAACAAGTGATATTAAGTGTTAGACAGCAGAGGAATCCAGCAACACTACAAGATGTGGAAAAGTGGCTACCAGTCTGAACCTGAAAACTTTGGTGCCCTAATAACGAATTGGGATTCAGGATTCAGCAAGAACATTAAAGCTCCTTTACTTCGATCAGGAGACTCAAATGTCAAGTTACTGTTAGACTATGCAGAATGAGGGGCAAAAAGAAAATTGATAGAAAAGGTACCACTAACTTGCATTCTCCAATGAATTTAACGAAATTCAAACATTTTACGACTAACTTTCTAGAGGTCACCATCATGAGATCAAGAAAAAGCATTTTTTCTGGAGCTACTTAGATTTACCGATCCAGCACTTTGTTCAACAACAGGTAGCACAAATTTCGTCGAAGTTCAACCTGACTACCTCAAGAACATCTCTTTTCATACGTTACCCGCTATTGCAAGTAAAAAAATCAAACGACGGGCCAGTACAGCATCAGAGATTAGTGAAGTCAAACAAAAGATTCAACACCCAAATCGAAAGCATACAGGGAAGAATATTCACCTTGGTAGCCTGCAGATTGGAGAGCTTAAACTCGATTTTCTCCCCGAATCTTTCACACTTGTGGCGATGCAACTTGAACATCCTATCCCCCTCCTTCACTGCTTCCTCCTCGAGATGATGCTCTCTGCTATTTCGACAAACTAGAGGAATCTTTGCTGCTGAAAACCGAGCGATTCCCCTCGCTCCCCTCTCGTGATCGGGAGAGGTCGGAGACGAGAAAGAAAAGCGACCCCTTTTTTTTTCCCTCGCTTCACTCGCTGCTCGCCACTGCGTTAATATCATTGAGCGATTCATTGCCGTGGTCGCAGTGTCGCATGTCAAGCAGTCGGATCCCCTCCAACATTCACAACGTCCAATCCCTCACTTCCCGTGTGGTCGACGGAGAAGATTTCGGTTCCCAGAGCGTTAGTATCATTGGAGTCATCCAGGCCTTGTTTCCGATCCCCACTGGCGACAGCTCGCCGTTGCAAAAGATTCCGTCAAACGAAGCCCGTTGGAATGGAGAGCGATTGGATTGAGATTTAGCGATCTACTTGTCGAACGAGGAGAGTGACTGAGGGTTGTTCACGGATCTGCTGCAAAGCTGTTTGCTGGATTGCTTTAATTTAGCTACGTTTCTGAAAAGGTCCCCGGGTGTCCGTCTGTCCAAATTTAATTTATAGAGAGATAAATTTAAAAAAATATATCAAATTTATTATCATTTCCTATTTCGATCCTGACACATGTAAATCTATGATTTAGCCATGTTGGCAGATGCCAATATTATGCATGATGTATGTAATATATGAATACACGTGTTAGTCATATATCCAAATTGAATTGAGATGAATAAATTATTTTTATCATCGGCTGTAAATTAAATAGAAAAAGTAAATAATTTATAAATACGATCACGGGCATCGTTCCACAAGATTTGTGTCAAATCCATAAGTACTTGATTCTAACTATTTCATAATAAAATAAATATATTTTGTTATAGGCATCATACAATAATATAATATTATATTCATATAATTTAAAATTAATTTAAAAGATTAATACCTTTTTATATGGTATAACTTAGTTATTAGGTGAATTCTGGGTTATTATATTTTTATTTGATTTGGTTATAGTCTAGAGTTGGTTGGTTCGTTAAGCTTAGTTAAGTCATCAATCAATTTTGCTTGGTCCTAAACTACCTAATTTGAGTAGTTTTAGTCCGCTGACTAATTAGCTGCCATGACGAATGTGTTTGTACGATTTAATTCAAATTTTATAACTGACTTATGTTTTAAAACTGTTTTGATCACTTTGACTAACCTATTTATCTTCGGTTTCTGCTTCTTCAGTCAATCAATCTATTGGTCACTTTATTAGTTGACCGGTAAATTATCCAACCCAATTCGGTTGCCGATCTACCTCCTGTTGTCAGGCCCACGCATTCAAGGGACAGAGATGAAGAGTTTTCGATAAAATTTAAAAAAAAAATCCTATTAGAAACTTTCTCTTAGGTTTCACTCTCCTTTTAATTTTTTTTAAAGCTTCCTAATTCTTTTTTTTTCATTCCCTAATATAAAAAATATCAGAGAGTAAAAAGAAAAAATTGGGGAGGAATCCTTTGGGAATTTTTAAAAAAAAATCCGAGTGTTTTGGACATCTCACTGAAAGATTAAGTTTATAAAATCAAAAAAATTATTAAAATAATTTAAATCAGGTAGAGGTGAGATTTGTAAGTTAAGAATAGTAGTTAAAATTTAAATATATTATTTTTGTCTCGAAATAAATTGATATAAAATCCATGTAACCATAAAATTGTTGGCGTTACAAACGTTAATCAATCGAAGACGTTACTAACCTTCGTTTTGAATGTTGACGTTACCTCGTCTTGAATGCTTACCATTGATGAAGGTAAGGAAACCGTCTTCTTCTTCTCCCTATAAAATGGCGTCCAATTGCAATCCATGGGGAGACGTGAGTAGGAATCGGAGCTTCGAATTGCTGGGTTTTGGTTTGTGGCTTAGTGAAAACGGTCCGGTAACGTTCTCTCGACAGTGAGCAGAAGGAGTAGAGGAAGAAGAACATCAAGAATCACTGTAAGTCTTAATCTTTGCAAATCGAATTCATGTTTAGACACCAACAATGGTATCAGAGCAATTGTAAAAGCATGATTTATTTTTTTTCCCTTTGCGATGAACTGTCGATTTTGATCTGTTGATGGAAATCGCTGAGATCGCTTTCTTCAATCTCGGCGTTTTCACTCCCCTGGCCGACGATCGCATCACGCGTGGAATGCGCTCCGTCGCCGTCGGCTGGATGCGTCGATGGAGGCAGCCGGCGTTGGTGATGAAAGAAAAAAAGTCGGCTGAGGGAAGAAGGAGAGGCGGCTGAGGGAAGAAGAGGAAATGACTGCGATTAGGTTTTGTATTTTTATGAGATAAGTTGGTTTTATTAAAAATATATATATATATTTCAAAACCTAATCTGCAGCTGAAAAATCGCAGCTGCCACGCTGCTGCCCAAGGGAGGTTCAATCCCTTGACCTCCCGGTGAAGGCAAACAGGCTCAACCAGAAGAGCTATTCGATAACTTGTTTAAGAATGGTTCAATTTATTTAAATTAGATTCTAGTTTGGTTTAAAAAGATTAAGTTGGTCAAATCGGTTTTGATTAAATCATTAGTTGGTTTAACCAAACCAGTTTAATCAAATAATCTAAACTAAACAGACTAATTTGATCATTATATTGAATCTCAAATTTAAATAGGCTTAATTGTAGCTACAAACAAAAAGGAAACTTATATGTCTTTATCTATTTGTGTTGTGAATTGAATTGAACCAGTTTTGTTACTGGTTTGTCGGTTTTGTACTGACATTGTGTATTTCAATTCCAGATGCCGAGATTTATTACCACAATGACTCGTACGGAATCATTTGAGGGAACAGATAGAGGAGATTGACTTCCTCCCACACCTAGGCATCCAAGGGCATATAGGAAGGCTTGATCGTCTATTTTGGAAACTCGAACAGGAAGAGTTTCCAGTTCTAGATAACTACCGGATCGGGGCATTGATTAATTCATTGCCAAGGCGTGCTGAAGTAGCTGCAAGAGGTATTTGGGGATGCTACGAAGGACGTATCTCTTATACCGAGTTGCGTAGAGAACTACTTCGCCAGAATTTTTCAGAAGAGGATCTGGAAGATTCTGAAGACGATCTGGAAGAGGATCTGGAAGATTCTGAAGAGGATCTGGAAGATTCTGAGGACGATCTGGAAGAGGATCCTGAAGAATTTGAAGAGGATCCAGAGATGGATCTGATTGAAGAATTCCAAGGGGATCCTGAGGAAATCGAGTGGGATCCAATAGTGGATTCTGAGGAGGACCCAGAGGAAGATCCTGAAATGTTCGAGGACAATCCCGAAATGCCTGGGGAAAACCCTGAAATATTTGAGGAAGACCTTGATATTGAAATGATCGAGGAAGATCCTGAAATATTTGAGGAAGAACCGATAGAATCTGTGGAAGATCCCGAGTCTGATCAGATTGGCCGATTAGAGATGAACGAGAGAGTGATAGCCACTGCCATAATATTTTTTATTATGGGAATGATATCAACTTATCTAGTTCATTGAATTTTGTTTGTTGTACCTACTTATTAAGCCTATTAAATAAAGTTATGTTATTTGTTAACTGACTTGTCAATGATTAGTTCATTATATGATTAGTTCATATTAAATGATTAGTTCATATTAAATTTTTCTTCTTCCCTACTTATATTTCCCAATTTTTTGATGTGATCAAAGGGGGAGGAATAATATTAAGTTAAGAAGTAGAATTTTAATTTACTCGAAATTTAAGTTTTTTTTAACTTAAACTGTTTACATTATTATGTATGTTTTTTTATTTTGATTACCCTAATTTAACTCAGATTGATGCACATCAAAAAGGGGGAGATTGTAAGTACCCCTGGTTGATTTTGATGTGATCAACTAATTTAAGTTAGGTCCTGGTATGTTTAATCCCTCTGCTAAGTGTGCAGGAGCTTAGGTACGGAGGAAGTCGAGCGTAAGACGTAGCGGACGAGAAGGATTGTGCGGGGAAGTGAGCCGACGGGCTCGGTACAATCCGAGGGACGCGGAAGCTGCGGAAGAGTACGCCGGTGGAGCGAGAAGGACGTGCGCGGTGTCCGAGGGACGAGAAGCCGGGAGGAAGGACGCTCGAGGGGCGAAAGGCCGGAGTCGGGTTCGGGTGAGCCTAACTCTGGTTGGCCGGAAATCACCCAGTAGATGAACCAAAAGACTGGTTAGTTTGACCAAGTCAAACCAGGCACCTGAAATAAAAAAAAATTTATTTGTTGCTGTAAAGATTCGAACCAGCAACCTCGCTTACATATATCACCAACCTTACCGACTGGGACAAAGAAGAGATGTGATTAAAGTTGTTGCGAGCAGATGATAAAGTTATTTATCTGTTACGAGCAGAAGACAAAGTTATCTCTTAAAGGATAACTTTATCCTTTAATCAGATCCAATGAATGCAGTTTAATCTCATCCAAGATCAACCATCCAGATTACATCCATGGATCAACGGCCAAGAGAAAATTCCTCAACAATCAACAATCCAGATTTATTCTCTTAGGCTATAGATAGGCTTAGAGTTTCAACCTTTTCAATCAATTAATTCTATTGTAACTCTCTCTATAGTCTAGTGTGCTTTTATTGTAAGGCTTCTCCGCCACAAGGAGATTTTAATTGAGCGTCCACTGCCTTGGAAGCAACGTTCTCAGTTGCGACCAAGTTCTTTTTTAAAGACGAGTGCCTCCACTACTTTTATTTTATTAGCCGTCTATTCACCCCCCTCTAGCCGGTCCAACCCGATCCAACAGAAGCTGGTGCTACAACTGTGCAGGACCCAATCAAGAAGACTGGAAAGAAACCTAAGGGCAAGCTTACTTGCTACAACTGTGGCAAGAAGGGTCATTTTGCTCGGGAGTGTACTGAGCCGAAAAAGGTAAATCCATGTTTGTCTTCTTTTCATGAGCTTTATGTTGCTAGTTCGGTATTGTTAGCTGATTCTTATCCTTTGTGGATTATAGATTCAGGAGCAACGAACCATGTAGCTCGTGATCGAGCTACATACGTGGAGTACCATCGTGTACCAGCTGGCAATAAGTGGATATATGTGGGAAACAATGCAAGAATTGAAGTCAAAGGAATTGGCACTTGCAAACTCAACCTTCGTGGTGGGCGTACATTGTTTCTGCATGATGTCCTGTATGCTCCTGAGATTCGACGGAATCTGGTTTCTGTGAATTGTCTTCTTGAATTGGGTTATTGTATGAATTTTTACAGTCGTCGTGTAGAACTTAAAATTGACTCTGTGTTAATTGGATATGGTTTTATATCAAACGGTTTCATGGTTCTTGATGTAGAACCAGATGTTAATTGTGGAAGTGATGGTTGTTTTTCAAACATTGCTCTTACTAGTGATGCTAATGTTAATGATAAAGTTTGGCATGCTAGATTGGGACATATAGGACAAGAAAGAATGAATAGATTAGCAAGAGAGGGTCTGCTCGGCACTCGTGCTAAAGTTGACTTGTCTATATGTGAGCATTGTCTTGCTGGAAAAGCAACTAGGAAACCGTTTGGTAAGGCTATTAGGGCTGATTCACCATTGCAATTGTAACGCCCGAAAATTCTCGAAACTAATTTTAGAAATATCTTAGAATTTATTCCGAATTTATGGATATTTTTATAGAATTTTTCCATAAACGAAAATGGCAAAAAGGGATAAAAAGGAAAAAACGGTTAAAGGGAATTTGATCCCTAGACCTAAGCTGGAGAGGAGAATGGGCGGAATGACTAGGATGGTCAGCTTTTGTTGAAATAGATTAGCGGAAACAATAGATAAGGTATAATTAGTTAAATTTTTTCCATAAGTATAAAAGGGAAACTTAGAGTTTTTTTTATTCATTCTTTCCCTCACATCCTCTCACCGCCGACTCCCTCTCTCTCTCTCGCGATTTTTTTCTTCCTCTCACCCTCTCTCTCGCCCAAGACAAAGGAGAAGCCAAGGGAAGGTCTCAAGAGGCCCTATTCTCTACGAGAATTCTCGTAGACTCGAGGAGAACGCCAAGGAGCAAGAAGAACGTCGAAATTCGACGTTCCCTAGGGAATTTCAGATTTTATTCGTAAGGAAAACCTAGCGCAGGATGTAAGTATCCCTCATCTGCAGTATAAGTAGTTTCGGATGATTTTACATATGCTTTATTTCCTTGTATTTATGCATTACGATTAGAAATCGTAAATTTTGAACAAGCACACACATTAGGTGTTTGTTAAAATGTTCAGTTCAGTTAATGCTATAGAAAGCATTAAAGAATAGAAATTCTTGCTCCAGTTTATGATGGGGACCAAGGTCGAACGGGATGGGCTCCTAGTTGCCCCTAGGTTTAGATAACCTAGTAAAAGCAAGAATCAGAAAAGAAAAGAAAAGTATAAAAGACTATTTTATTTTCAGTTGGCATTGTACCGGACTTCGGTCCAGGGATAGGCTCCAAGTTGCCTCTAGGTTTAGATAACCTAGTATGGGATGAGCTCCTAGTTGCCCCTAGGTTTAGATAACCTAGTAGAACCCTAATGGATTCGGGATTTGCTACCTCGAGTTTATTAGGGATGCGCGCACAGTTGGTACATTGTCGGGCCCACAACAGTTGATTATTACTTTCACCTACTATATGTATTTAGTTTTCAGAAATTCATATTCGCATGTGGTGAATTTAATAATTAGTTTTATGTTAGTTAGTTTCAGTTCCAGTTCAGATATATATGTCATGCTATAGCTTACTTTTCAGTTCTAGTTTAGTATGTGTCATGTCTCAGTTATTTGCCATGACATTTTATGACATGTATTTTAGCATGAGCATAACATGATTGTTTATGAACATGAGCGTGTATTTGCATAGCATGTTTTGAAAAACATAATCCGAGATTTTATAGTTTTGTGAGGCTAGATGGTACTTACTAAGCTTTATGCTTTTAGTTTGCATTTCCTTATACTGCAGATACAGGTAAAGGAAAGCACTAGTAGCGGAGGTGGCGGGCTTGATGCAAAGTGTGTGTGATGGTGGAGTTGGAATAAAAGTCTTCGGAACTTGCAAAGCATAGAAATAGTCTTTATTATGCTTCTTTAGTTATTCCGCAATATATTATGTGAACCATGTATGAACTTAATTAGACTTGCATTCGTGGTGCCTAGTATGCTTCTTTAGTTTTCTTGTTTATGCTTCTTCAGTTATTTCGCGATATATTATGAGAACCATGTATTAACCTGTCTAGACTCGTTATTTGTGGTGCCTAGTATATTAAAGTAGTTTATTCACCTGTGTTAATACTTGCTTAGCGAATGTTGAATGATATGAGTTACTACTTGTAATATGGTAATTTAGATCCATGCTTAAGCTTTAGAGATAAGAACTTAACACTTTTGATTTACATGCTAAATACATAGGATATGCTTCTTTTAAGATATATGCACCATATAGAATGACATGTAGTGACTAAGAATGCCCTTAGATATGAATAATGAATGGTTTCAATAAGAAATTGATACAAACTTGGCACATTTATATTATGCTTTTACATGTCGTTGTTGAGATTCCTACCAAGCCTATAAAATTAAAGTTTTGTTTTATTTTGGCTGGTTAGTACTTTAAACATGAGTATGAATGGTTAGTTCAGTGAATAGCGAAATAAGAAATTTTAAATTCTCCTAGTTGATTTAGCATTATTAGAAATCATTAATCAGTCAGCCAGTCAGTTAGTTAGTAGCGATCCGCCTTAAAGCTTAGTACCAGAAGGCGGGTCGTTACAGCAATTGATTCATTCGGATATTTGTGGTCCGATGAACATGAAGGCTAGAAATGGTAGTTCATATTTCATTACATTTATTGATGATTTCACGTGTTTTGGTCATGTGTATTTGATTTCTCATAAATCTGAAGCATTAGATTGCTTTAATCGTTATTTGAACGAAGTTGAGAATCAATTGGAACGTAAGGTTAAAACCTTACGCACTGACTGTGGAGGTGAATACTTGTCTGATCAGTTCAAGACAATATGTAATGAGAAAGAGATTATTAGACAGTTAACTATCCCTGGAACTCCACAGCAAAATGGAGTTGCTGAAAGAAGAAATCGAACTCTTCTTGAAATGGTTAGGTCGATGATGGCTCAAGCTAATTTGCCTATTTCCTATTGGGGAGATGCATTATTGGCTGCAACCTACATACTTAACTGGGTGCCTTCTAAATCTGTTCCATCTACTCCATATGAACTGTGGACAGGCAGAAAACCAGATTTGAGTAATCTGAGACCATGGGGGTCAGCTGCTTATATTCATGACAAGACTCACAAATATGGAAAGTTAGGACCCAGAGGTAAGAAGTGTATTTTTGTAAGATATTCTGATACCTCTAAGGGTTATGTCTTTATTGGTGAGCAACAAGATGGAACCATCTCTGAAATTGAGTCAAGAGATGCTACTTTTCTCGAAACTGAATTCCCAACAAGAGGTGAAGTTGATAAATCAACTCCTCTATTTGCTATAGAGGTGGAGGATAATGTTCCTCCATTAACAAATCAGGAATCTCAGGGAATGCCTGAATCTAGTCAACCTAGTGGGAGTGAATTGTCTATAAGTGAATTAGTTTCTCAACAGTCAAACCTGCGAAGAAGTAATCGTAAGATTATTCCTCGGAGAAGGTTTGACATTGAAAATGAGGCATTAATGATTCTTCCAGTTGATGATGAAGAACCTCGAACGGTTGAGGAAGCATTGAGATGCTCAGTTAGAGAAAAATGGAGAATTGCAATGGATGAAGAAATGGAGTCTATGAGAAAGAATCAGGTTTGGGATTTAGTCGATCTTCCTCCAGGCCGAAGGGCTATTGGGAATAAATGGATTCTCAAAATCAAGAGGAAGACAGATGGATCGATTAATAAATACAAAGCTCGTCTGGTTGCAAAAGGATATACCCAAATGGAGGGTATTGATTTTGAAGAGACATTTTCCCCTGTTGTGAAGTTTGTGTCAATACGTGTCATTTTAGCTATAGTAGCACATTATGACTTGGAATTACATCAGATGGATGTAAAAACGGCTTTCCTTAATGGTAATCTTGACGAGAAAATCTATATGGCACAACCAGAAGGTTATATTGCTGATGGCCAAGAGGAAAAAGTATGTAGACTTAAAAAGTCTATATATGGGCTAAAGCAAGAGTCAAGACAATGGAACATAAGATTCAATGAAGTCATTTTATCTTATGGTTTCGAAATGATCAATGAGGATCATTGTGTTTACCTAAGAAAGGATAAAGGAAAGTTGGTCATTTTATCATTATATGTTGATGATATGCTGATAGCTGAAAATGACTTAAAAGTTGTGATTGAGGTCAAGTCTTGGCTTTCATCACAATTTGACATAATTGACATGGGAGAAGCTGAGTATATCTTAGGAGTACGGATCATTCGTGATCGATCAAAAAGACTTTTGGGTTTGTCCCAAGAAGCTTATATTACTAAGATATTACAACACTTCAATATGTTTGATTGCAACGTTGAACAAACACCTACAGTGAAAGGTGTTGTTTTGAGCAAAAGTATGTCTCCCAAGACTCATGAAGAGATAGCCGAGATGAAGAAAAGACCATATACTAGTGTCATTGGTAGTTTGATGTACACTATGTTGTGTACTCGTCCTGATATAAGCTATGTTGTTGGCTTAGTTAATCGTTTCCAGTCAAACCCAGAATCGAGACACTGGAAAGCGGTAAAAAGGATATTCAGATATCTCAAAGGAACGGCAGATTATTGTCTCTGCTTCCGAGGGTCAAAGTTGAGCTTGAAGGGCTACGCAGATGCAGATTGGGCAAGGGACCTTGACGACAAAAAAACTACATCTGGCTATATTTTTATGCTGAATGGAGGTGTCTTTTCATGGAACAGCAAGAAACAGGCTTGTGTAGCACTGTCGACAATGGAGGCTGAGTATGTGGCTTGTGCAGCGGCTGTACAAGAAGCTGTCTGGTTGAGAAGGTTCCTAAAGCATCTTAAGATTGTTGAAGACAGTGGGAGCCCTGTTACAGTGTGTTGTGACAATCAAGCTGCTATAGCTTTTTCCAAGGATCCTAAATATCACAGCAAAGGCAAGCATATAGAAATTAAATACAATTTTGTAAGGGATATTGTTGACAAGAAAAAGATAATTCTTGAGTACATCCCTACCCGAGCAATGCTTGCAGATCCTTTTACTAAGTCATTGACTAAAGAGTCATTTAATGAACATGTGAAGTCTTTAGGACTACGCAAGATGTAACACATTGTAAATGTATTTGTTACATTTATATAAATGAAATGTCATGATCTATTCAGTGTAAATGTATTTGTTACATTTGGAAAAAGTCTCAATGAGCATGTTGGCAGGCTGAGATTGGTCCACTCACATGGACAATCGTCTCTATCTGTTGAGTATAAATAGAGGTAAGACCATTACTTATGAGACAGCTTATGTAGTTGTGAATAGAGACATACTCATAAGTTGAGGTCGCCTTGATTTTGTATCAAGATGAGATCATTTATGTAATGATCGAAGTAAATGCACCCACCATTTACTAAACCTGTTTAAAGCCAGATTGGAATTCATAAGTTGAATTCGGATTAGACATTAGGTATGTCTAGATCAAAATCTGTACGATGTTAAATATTTGAGAAAAACATGCACTCTTTTTGGTAAAGAGAAAAACATCTTAGCATGTGATTCATACCACATGTGCTATAGCGACAATAAGGATAGTAGGAGAATGGATCCCTGCTTCTATACTATGTGAGACCCTTGAGATTATTAGTTAATCTCAATCTTACCCTAAGTGACTATTTAGCTGTCTACTTGAAGTTTTAATCAGTGGTTGCTAGTTTAGTGTGTGTCCTATTGACTATGGATAATTCGGTCTATGGAGCATAACTAGGAAAGCGACTGATTAGAATGAATAGATTCTAGCTGAAAAGGAAGATTAAAATTGGTTTACACCTGTAATACTTATTCACTGGTCGACCAGTTACATTTTTTGTTAACTACTTAAAAATGTGATTGTGAATAAAAGTATTGATTTGAGATATCGAACATGCTCTTGACATAAATGTCATATGAGGGATTAGAGATGTTCAGATGGATGTAAATATTTAATCTAGGGTAAAGGCAAGTTATTGATGTCTCTGATTCGTTCTATAGAGCAGTTAAATTAAGTGTAACAACTTTCTTAGCATTAATTGCTCAGTGTGCTTGCTGTCGCACGAACCATTTTCCCTGAAATATGAGTTGAATGCTCCTATATGGTCTTTGTGACTTCCTTACATAATCTTAGTGACTAGATGACCTATATGGATAGAATTGGACGAGTGGGAGATGTTGGCGTTACAAACGTTAATCAATCGAAGGCGTTACTAACCTTCGTTTTGAATGTTGACGTTACCTCGTCTTGAATGCTTACCATTGATGAAGGTAAGGAAACCGTCTTCTTCTTCTCCCTATAAAATGGCGTCCAATTGCAATCCATGGGGAGACGTGAGTAGGAATCGGAGCTTCGAATTGCTGGGTTTTGGTTTGTGGCTTAGTGAAAACGGTCCGGTGACGTTCTCTCGACAGTGAGCAGAAGGAGTAGAGGAAGAAGAACATCAAGAATCACTGTAAGTCTTAATCTTTGCAAATCGAATTCATGCTTAGACACCAACAAAAATAACATATCATAAATTAGAAAAAAGACCTCATTAATTAAGACTATTGGAAATGTCCATATGCATTTTTTTTTTTGCTCGATCAATGGTCCGATGAGAAGAAACACTGGCACAATCAAAAAAATAATACAAAGCAAATATTTTATCATTCGACTTGCTTCATATTCGTTATTTATGACATTGCATGACTTTTACAAGCAAACTAAGAGGACAAAGCAATTAATGTCACAGAGCCTTCAAATTAGGGAACGAAAAGAAGAGGACACATTTTGCCCCATCCATTCGACCTTCATAAATGGACGAAGCTTCTTCCAGAGACTCACAAATAAATTAAAGACAGATGAAGGCGGAAGGTAATTGAAATCAGCAACGCTTCCACCCGCTCCGCAAGCGTTTGGTTACGCTGGAAGCAGCGGAGGTCGAGAGAGACAGTAAAAGCGATCGGCGAGGAATGACTGCGAGACAAAGAGAAAACTATGCAACACGGTCAAATGCAAATGGACTTTAATTAATTACCCTTTTTTTATTTTTTTTTATTTTTTATGGTGCGCTGAATCAATCGAATATTCAGCAGTGGGTGCGCCGGAGACAGTGCAGGGCGCCGGCGCCGGAGGTGATGGAGCCAACCATGGAGGAAGATTTGGCCCCCAGGCTGGAGGCCTTAGCATAACTGCCCGAGGCTCCGGCGCCAGAGGGGGTGAAGTAGGCACCGTTCAATAGGAGATCGCCCTCTGATCTCCAGTTCCAACCCTTCCACACACTTGTATCGGTATCCACTCGCTTAGTCACCTGTCGTTGTCGGATTAGGCAATCAATTAACATGAAATAGAGAATCAAATTATAATCAGTAGTTTGCGTTCATGTGATTAATCTTTAATCAATTACCTCCTTTGCGAATGGGTTCGTCGGGGCAAGGTATCTGTTGCCTTGGCTGTTGATGGTGGGATCGCCACTTCCACCGATGGCGTACATCTCCCAGTGAGTGTAGTCATTGTTCACTACATGGAAGTAGCCGTGCCGACATCTGTTTTTTACCCCCATGTTTTTGTTTTTGAAATTAATTAGTTAAGCTTGTAATTAAATTAAACGGATCAACGAATAGGCGAAGAGATTTAACTGATTAATTATATTATATACCTAGGCATTCTTTGTATGAGACCTTCTCCGAAATGGTTGAAGGCAATGGTTACTTGCATGGCTTTGTCTCTCACATAAGAATCACTGTGACCTAACAGCATCACCTGCATCAACCCATGGGTGCAGTAGTTGAGCGATCAAGATCGTGATATAGACAATTATTGTAATTGTTGGAGATATGTTTGAACCTCGTTATGGTTGGTGAAGTAGTTGTTGGAGATGGTAATGGCGGTGGATCCCATGATGGCGTCTATGAGGCCGTCAGCGCAGTTGGAGAGGGAGTTGTGGTCGACCCAGATGTGGCTGGCGCCGAAGATGGAGACGCCGTCGCCGTCAGCGATGGTGCGCCAACCGTAGTGGGAGGGGGAACTGCGGACCATGGCGTTGCCGGTGGGCTTGCAGTCGTGGATGTGGAGTCCGTGGACGATGATGTTGGTGACGAACTGGATGGTGATGCAGGCGCCGTAGGCGATGTGGACGTTGGTGCCGCGGCCGTCGATGGTCTTGAAGCTGTTCATGATGAGCTCCTGGGAGAGAGTGATGACCATGTCGCGCTTGAAGACGATCCAGAGCGGCTCGTCCTGGATGACGGCGTAGCGGAGGGTGCCCGGGCGGGGATTGACGGGGTCGTCGTCCCCGGGATCGGTCACCACGTAGAAACGCCCTTCGCGGCCGCCGATGGCATTGCGGCCGAAGCCGATGCCGCAGTCGGCAAGGCGCTTACGGTTGAAGTGCCAGTCTGGATCGCAACGCCAACAGTCGTCGATGGGATTCCCGGTCCCGCATGACAAGTAGCCAAGCTCCTGACGAGCGGTGCTGTTGTCGATCAGCCTGCACCATTTAATTACCAAGTTACTCCCAGTCGAAGCAAAACTTGATTAGTTCAACTTCAAGCCAAAATTAAAATATTTGCTAAGGTGTACTTGTTAAAATTTTATACCAAAATAATTAACCATAAAGGAATCCCCCTCAACAATCAAAACAAGGGACTGTACTTACTCCGTTAAATCATTTTGTTAATCAAATCAGCACTGACGAGTGAAAACGTGACGAAAATATTGAACGTAACGTGGGGAAAAAAATCAATGAACAACTTGTCAACTCCTATTAGAGCGATTCGTTTGAATGATGTCCAACTTGTCATTCAATTTCGTCCAAAATATAATCTATCATGAATATCAACAAAAATATATATGTGTGCATAATTTGAAGATTACATGCGGAGTAAACAAGGATTAGACAAAAGAATCGTCTGATTTTAAAGAGAGAGTGCAAATATTCTAAGAAATGAATTGTACTTGTAAAATACAATTTCATAATTTATAAAATTGATATACGTGGTGGCAAAAAAATGATTCGTTCGTCCCAATGTCGCCGTCAATCCGTTCCAGAATTAACATGAAAGAGATAAATCATGGAGATTACTAATCCAGATATTATGACTAGTACATGAAAAAAATAAACATATTAATTTTATTAAATTTTAACTTTTAAATTTCATATAATAATACTTATTAATCATCATCCAACAGCGAGGATTATAAAATTGATACATCTGGAGCATGTAAAATCGTAGAAGGAAACGCAATTAACAAGAAGAAACCGTGTAAATGAGACACACGTGCCGATGGACAGCACAAGCACACAAAATCTAACCCCTGGCATAGCACGTGGTCCCATAGGGACACAGTCCTTCGGTTTTTCGCGAAGCTAATCGAATTAATTGTTCGAGGTGTCGTCCATTATGAAAATAATAATAACAAAAATTATCCACACGCCACCGAAAGATATCTGGGTTTAGGCTGCATACTCCCGGAGGCCAGAGATAGTGACAGGGAGGAAAGAGAAAAGCGAAGTGTAATTTTCAAAATTAATTTTTACTCACAGTGCTTACCTATCCAATCACTACCAAATTAAGAGTCAATGTCATTAACTTTTTTTTTTCCTTTGCTTTATCATTGCTATTGATCCCGCCCCTCTAGTACTTATGCTACCTATATTTTTAGATTCGATCATGATTTAAAATCGACGAACCAAAATCATCGATTTGATATATAGTTCATATCAAATAATGCTTAATCTTAAGCATGTAAAATGATTATGATTCATATTTTGAAATCATCAACTCACAATTCAGTTCATAATTTATCAGGGTTTAAAATTATTATTATTTTAAAAATTATTTAAAAAATCATCGACCCACAATTCAGTTCATAATTTATCACGATTCAAAATTATTATTATTTTAAATTATATATATATAAAAGAAGAACTTATCATTAACAGCAGTTAAAAAAATAAAAACTTTCCTCTTCTCTCCTAAGGACAAAAACTATTGATTTAACTGATAGAATTATTTTTACTTCTTTCCTCTAAATCACACTAATTAGTATAAACAAAATATTACAAATTTAAAAGAAATTATTATTTTACTTGTTTATTTTTCATCAAAATGTATTAAAGAAAATTATTAATTAATTATTAAATAATTAACTAACAAATAAAAATGCCAATATATTATAACTTGGTTGTTAGGATACTAAGTTTTCTCTCAAAAAAAAACCCACGGTTCAATTTTAGATAATAAATTTTTTAAAATAAATTTTCATATAGCAGAGGACAAAATTAATCTTTAACTCACAAAGGGAGCCCAGTGTGGCGCAGTGTTTGGCAGACGAGATTTAGGTTCCAAATTGCATCTGTAAAATCGCTATGGGTATCTTTTTCTCCTAAAAGTTTCAGTGAAAATAGCCTCAAAATATTACTTTTCTTTCTTCTGCTATCCTGGAAATTAACCGACGCAATCTATATCTAAAAATTATAAGGAATATTTATACAACATACATATATATGAACTCACAGTCAGCTCCTATTGACCGTGTTTTTCACAGCCGCTTGGCAGCCGTGATTTCATGGCCAGATGCCTGTGATTTGGCAGCCAATCAACGGTGATTTTGCAGCCAAACAGCCACGAGCGACTGATTTGTTTTTTTTTTCAGTAGACATGTGTAGGGATATTTTAAAAAATTAGTATGCTGATTTAAAAGTTAAGGTAGATAATTTGAATAAACCAGTTGTAAATTGCCCACTTATAATTATAACTGATTACAATTTTTTTAAAAAGTCTCTACTACTATAGGTCTCCAAAGCAGTGCTTTGAAATTGGACCAGACCGATATGTTCAACCAGTGACGGTCCGATCCAATTACGGCTGCCAACATTCTATTATTCTGCAATTCAGAATAATTAACTACTTAATGTATGTACATATTCTGATCTCCTCTAGTCTACCTAGTAAATAAGAATGTTAGAAATTAGCTTTTGATCGATATAGAAAGGCTAGTTAAATAGTATATTGATATCATGAGACAAATTGAATGAATTGGAATAGTTTAACGATGAACATGGCAAATAAAACTATTGGCTTTAAATTTGGAAGAAAAGTGCCGTAAAAGGGATGACGATGACTCACTCGTGCACCTGAGCTGCGACAAACTCCGGATCGTCGACCGCGCCCACCGCCACATCTCGACTAACACTGTCCAAAGAGTGAAAAGCATTAAATCAGGCATCGGAAGACCAATTTGACGCTTTGAAATTGAATTAACTACTGGACTGAGGATGTAATCGCCGCTTTTTGCGGAGAACAATACAGCTCGAGGCGGTCGGTTGCCTTCTTCGTAATTAAACACAAAAAAGGAAAAATAGAAGCGAATGAAGCGCAAATCACAGTGGGAAAGAAGGCGGGCTGTCGCTTTCCTCCAATTTGACCGATATTCCACGGCGAGTTGTGGCATCGAATGTTTCGACGAGGTCAATTCCTCCACTTCTCCTCTGTTCTCTTTACCGACAAGAACAGCGAAAGAGCGGCGCAGCTGAACCAGCGGCAGTGGCATACTGAATTCAAAGCCCGGGGTTACACGAGTCAGATCTGGGGTTTGCGCCCAGCTCCGAATTGAGCAAAGCCAGATCTGACCGCTTATGTATCTCCCCAGGCAACACCGAAGACCCAGATCGATTTAATAGAGGGAGGAGGAGAAGGAAAGGTTTCGATACTTCACGTACCTCTCCAGTATACTGGAAGACTGGTTAGCTGCTACACTTTGTCTCAAATTCCTCCTCGCCACTGCCACCTCCCCCGACGCCGCTCCGACCCTACGAAATCAAATTTCATGCATCACAACTCCATTTAATTCGAAGAAACTCGATTTACAAGAAAAAGAAGTTAGTAATCCACAAACACTCAAAGAAACGAATTCCCCTGTTTCAAGCACATTACTTCGACAGGATCTAAAAGCCCATTAAAACCCTAAATCCAACCAGATCTCACAAATGTACCTCGATGAGGCGATCTGTTCGACTCCAAACCACCCGACGAGCACCCAAAGACCGAGAGCCAGCAAGCGAGGCCACCTCAGTGATTTCGTCGCCATCCCCGCCGCCATTGTTGTTCCTCCCTCTCTCCGTCTTATCTGATTTGTTCTCAGATCTACCCTTGGGCTCGGAGGAGGTAAAGCTAAACGAATTAAGCGGAAGGGAGGGAAGGCGACAAGAGCAAGAGCTCGGCGAGAACACTCGGAATCCAAAATGGAAGCGCCATTCTTATAGTGCGTTAGGCAAGTCTCGTTAACCCCGACCTAACCGTGGTTAAATGTTTGTTATTCGCTGCACGATTCACGACGTAACCGTCAGCAACCAAGCCGTTAACGGGGACGAGGGCACCGACGGACGGTGACGGCAACTGGCATGTGTGCGGCACGTGCTTTCTGCCCGCATGGCTCCAATCGTCCGGGAATATCATTTTAACGTCGCTAACTTTTCTGAATGCGGACCTCTATTTTTCATAAATGACATTTCGGTCCTTAATAACAGTACCAACCATGCCTCTTTTTTTTTTAAAAAAAAAATATATAGTTAAAATGAAAGATCTCCTCCTACTTCCTTCAGCCTCACAATTAATGTAGCCTCACAATTAATGTAGGAACGAGGGAAGGTAGAGAAGAGAAGACACTAATTAAAGAGGACTCCAAAGTCTCTATGAGGAAGGGTTTGAACTTAAAAGGAAGCATGGTGTCACGTGGATTGTAGTGGGAATTAAGGATAAAAAAAATATTTTGTGAAAAAGATCTTTTTTATAATATATAATACAACCCGCTAAAATTTATCGCCCTAGAAAATGCTCCTCTCTTAGATAAAAAAGATGATATTATTTACTGCAAATAGTTAAGCGATAGTTAAGTATCATTGATTCCATAATAAGATACAGACACGGGACACAAATAGAATATGCTCCTCTCAATTTTATAATTTTTAGCATTGCAAAATTATTGGGTACTTGAAGTTTCATGGAGGCGTGACTTTAGGTTTTGAAGTAGGGTTAGGCAACCCTAATTTCTCATGTCGCGCTTATATCGAGGGAGGACAGTTATGACATTGGAGGAGGCTCGAGGGCCTTGAATTATCTTTGTCCAAATGGAGATAAGGGACAGCTAAGGACTGTCTTGCCCTCCTTAATTCATCATGTGCTTGGTCCAATATCCTGATAGATCTTAGATCTTGTTGTATATGCTCCCTATAGTATTTATTTATCCGAACATCTTTAAATGGACACGAAAGGGCTTACAATATTTAATAATATACTATTAATTCTGTTTGGATTTGAAATATGATTAACAAATAATTAAATGTTAAAAATGACACGATACAATATCATTCCATTGATGATGTAATTCATATGGAGAGATCTCTATAGAGCCAATAGTGTAGAGATCCTCTTATCCATAGAATGAATTACACGATCGTTGAAATGTTTTATCCGGACGTCCCGGGCACTTAGTCATCCACAGGTATCGTACACACCCGAATGTGCAAATTATAGATATATATTAGCTGTTATATAAAACTCTATCCATCTATTTATCCATGTAGGGCCTAAATAATTGTAGTCATTGAGCTGTCATTGCGTGTGAGGGCCACTGACTATTTGTGAAGATTTATGATCTATCTGTTGAGTCAGGAGAAAGTGTTTTAGCTTCGTGTTTCATTTTTTTTTTTTTTTGATTCTTGTTTTCTGTTACGGGAGGAACAGAGATGCAGTGGAAAATTACTTCATCTTGTGTTGATTGATAATTGATTGAACAAATTTTGAAAATATAAATTGAAACAACTAAGTAAATAGTATTAACTGACTGCAAAAATATTAGCATATAAATTAGTACTGGTACAGTTGGCGTAAGCCAATATTTAAAATTTAGTTTGGTGTCATCCTTCTTATAGGTGAAAAAAAATCCCAAAAATCAATATACCATAAATATCATATAGAAATTTACCGAACCATTCTGATTTAACAATATATCAAAAATTTCGATACGATATTATACCATACCAAAATTTTCAATATCCATGTTGGCATGAGATTTATATCAAAAATTTTCATATACCATGCAAATATCGAAATTTTACTATAAACGATATGAAATTTATCGAAAATATGATATGTTGAAATTTCAATACGGTATCGATAAAAAAATTTTAATGCCGAACTTTTCAGTACGATATACAATTTAAAATTCGATATACCGTACCGAACCACCCTTAATCTTCATCCACTCGGTCGGGGTTGCAAATGGCAAAAGGCGATTCCCTCACCCTCAACGCCTCCGTCAAGCCATCCCAGGGCCAACATGAAAAAAGTAAATCAAGGAAATTATTAGTCTGAATGTTGTGACTAGTACGTGGGGAGGGCTGACACACTGGCTTTGTCAAATTTTAACTCTCATACCTTAAGATGATAACACTGTATGTGTTAGTCATCGGTCCATCCCATATAACTCGGCCGGGGTTGTAGTATCATGCCATGGAGGTCGTCGGATGAGGGGATGAAGTTTTGGGGGAGCTTGGTGTGATTGACATTGACAGGGTCAGGTGGTACTTCAATGCAATCTGGGAAGTGTATTTTCCTAAGGATTTAACCTTAAGTTTGTCCTGCTAAAAGAAAAGTATAAGATTCATCATCAACAACCTTTGGAGGAATTTGTTTTCAAATTTGTTATCCAATTTTTATAGTAGAAATAATACTATTGATATCCAAGTGTGCTCTATTCTATCTAGTGCTAACAAAAATATAAAAGTGGATATCTAAGTTCAATCGAACCATTCACTGAAAACTGATTCTAGTATTATAATTGATGCTGTCACATAGTGATGTGAGGTGGACTCCCAAGAACGAAGAAAACCCGAGTACCGTTGATGTTGGCTCCAATCTGTAAGGAAATGACCGTTAGCAACCCGCAGGAAAAAGTCCCCGGCAAGGCTCTTCGACGGTCAAGTCAGGCTCCGATGGAAAAGTAGGAAAGCAATGGAACAGTGGACGAAAGACTCGTGCGCGCGTACCTGCGAAGGGGAATGCGGAGGGGCTTATATAGCCGAGGGAGCTGGCAGCTCCTGTCTATGTCTACCGTCCTTCTGTACCTGGCGAAGATAGGAGCATGAGCACTGTTAACTCGCAAAATGGCACCGATCGGCGTCGCCCAGTCTGACACAAGTAAGGGGGGCGTGGTGCGGGGTACCCGGGAGTACCAGAGTGTGTCAGGGAAGTATAAAGTCTGCGGGATATTCGTGACGTGGGCACGATCGAGGTAAGGTCTCCGTCGATCCTCGTACCACAGCTGCCAGCATAATGTCAGGGGGCGGATGTTATAAAGAAAGGGTCAAATCCCGAGCTGGATCGCCGACCCGAGCAAAATCAGGTCATGCAATTAATATCTCAGAGTGATGCAAGATACTCCCCGAGTCAAGGAGTATTTGGGTTTGATCAATCCGTCTAGTCTCGGGTCATAAGATTAAGGCGTCGAGAGAACGCCGACTGGATGCCCACCGGCTGTGATCCAGATGACCTTAGGCTCAACAATCGATGCCTCTTGCTAAGGGTTGATGTAGCAGGTGCCTCAGGTGTCAGACGGGATCGGACACTCGACGTCTTTCCCCGGGGTTCGGGTCGGGGTACATCCACCTAACCGCCTGGTCAGGTGCTTTGTGCTGAGTGGGCTTTGAGCTTATAATCCTGCCAGCTGGACCAGTCCTCTCGCACCTGGTGGGCCTAACCTATCCTTATGGGGTACCAGGCTGATCGACCGAGATACACGTGAGCTAGGTCGGGATCAATAATAATATGTGGAATATGAGCAACTCTCATTTTCAATAGAATTTTTGCTCCTTTAAATCATCACTACGTGACTAGACAAAAGCGAGATAGAAATCTAGATAGTAATGAATCATTTAATTGAACAACAAAATCCTATAACTAAATGAGTTTGTTTTTCAAGTAGAATAGGTGTACTTGAATAACAAAATCCTATAACTAAATGAATTTGTTTTCCAAGCAGAATAAGTGTCATTCAAGTGACATGAAAATAAAGCTAACAAACATATAGTAGGCAAATCTAGAGAGATCATCTGATACATACCACCATCCACTTCTCTTTTCACTGTTGCCATTTGTTTTTCTTTATCCAGCACAACCTACCAAAATAAATTGGCATGGGTGAAAATAATAAACAAAAGCTACTGACCTTAAGAAAGATTCTCCAAATAAATCACCTCCGAACTGATCTACTATCAAACAGCAGATCAATGAGCGAAAGAAACTATAGATGATAAAAAAAATGAGAGAGTCCCTACTACTTGCTGTCATTAAGAGTTAGATGGTCTTGGCCAAAATAATGTACTTGTGAAATTATTAAATCAAGTTCTATTCTCTTATATGCTTTTCTGGAAGCATTAAACTTGCCACCAGAAACCTTTTGTAATGAATGTATGTTGCAATTGGTCCAGACAGTGACAGTTTGTACCTGGTCCCAAGGTTCTCCTTGTAAGAACAGAAGAAATAAATACATTTTTTAGTTCCTTGTAGGAAATAATAATGCTGAATTTCCGTCTACTACAGCAGGAAAGAACCTAGTTCATGTCTCTTCATCACAAAAGTAGTACTGAAGAAAAATGCCACGCAATGTAATGTTTGTTCACAGATGACCTTCACAAGCCCCTCGTGTGATAAGCATGCAAGAAGTGAACAATGAGACACATTATAATTTTATCAATACTCTAGGATTAATGCACCCTATTTGATGTTAATCGCTAACTCACCGTATTTGTCAGCCCCTATGCGCTCTACCCCTCACTGTGACCAGAGTGAAATCCTTTTCAGCGATAGGGTAAATGTGCTTTCATTGCAAAAATTTGATGTGTACATGAACTTAAACTGTAGGAGTGCTTAATATCTCATTCCATTATCACTTTTAACTTATAAATCTCTCGACGAATAGCACAACAAAATCAACTATGCAACATTGCTAGAGAGCAGAATAAAAATTGCAAAAAAATGCAGCACTGTCTAGAAAAAACAGAACAACCAACTAGTTTCTGAAGCGGATTTTTGTACTCGGCAATCAAATTTTCAGCAGCATGGATCCCTGAAGAAAATTGAAAATTAGGGGTACCATAAACAGTTAGATTGATAGTTCTACCAATAGTAAACCCTTCACATCGAATATAATGTTTCTCAGGATATGCAAGAAGTGCCATTCCATGTACAATGCAAGACTGACAGTGTAGAAGAAGAAATTGAAGCAAGTGACTCTTGAAATTGATGCCAATAAGAGGTGGCTGCTCTTCCCCTGGATGACCGCATTTTGGCAGCACTTCCTTGAGAAGATTAATTATTGTTTATACATATTTCAGGTTGTCAAATTGTTGTAAGTTACATAAATATCATTAGTTATAAGCTGAATATCAGTAAGTCATTATCTGTATATGATCGAATTGCAATTTCTGACCTTTGAGGCAAAGGTTCCTTGTGGCCATTATAGTAGTCCATCCACCATTTGTCCTGTTTGGTTGCAGTCATAATCAATCGCCTGATGCATACAAAAAAGATAAGAGGAACGCAGTCATCATCAATCACCTGATGCATACAAAAAGATAGAGGAACTTAGAGACAGGTATCAAGATAACTAGGATAGATATTAAAACAACACCTCAATTACAAACAATAAGAATTTCATTATCACTAAAACGTGGCCTAAAACAATAAGAGAAGCCTTGATAATATATAGAATTGAATGGAGGGATAAAATTTGGGTGGCTGATAAATTCTTCAGTTCACGAGTCATCGCTTGTTGTTCATGTTGCAATCGAAATTTTACAGTAAATATTCACCCAAATGTATAGTGCAAATGCAATATGCAGTGGCAAATGTGATATATATTTAAGAAACATTGAGATCTAATATCGAGATAAATGACAACAATAAATCCAATGAAGTATACTAATGAATCCATCTAATTCATAATTCTACCAAGAAAAAAAATGTGTCCATTATACAGCATAAAACACAAATAAAACTGACAATGTAGAATATGCCAATATTTATTTGCAATATGTATATAATTAATATCTAAAGAATTTATCACTTGCAAACGCTTACAAGTTATGCCCTACCACATCAAAAACATAGTTCAGTCTTAATAATCATGACAATTAATATTCTTTAGTGATCCCGGCTTTGCCAACGGGTAAGCCGGCCTGTTCAGCCAGCCAGCCTGGCGCCACGAAGGCCCATCAGATGGGTCAACATGGACGCCCTCCGGGGGCCCTCCAGCTCGGAAGACCCCGGGACATTATTCGACCAGCAACGAGCAGGGTCGGTTAGGCCGACCCCCAGCCTCTCCTGATCCGGTCACCTCGACCCGTTTCCCGACCTAGATCTAGGTCGTGCGCTCTAGTCGGACGCGTGGCGGCCCACGCTCCCATCACACCACCTGAATCGGATACTTGACAGAGTCAGTTGGGCATGTCCCAGTAAACCTCCGACTCAAGGCATATTCTGCGCCTCAACACTCCTAGTCAGACGCGTGGTTGCCCACGCTCCCTGGCCAATACCCGACCCGATCCTTGACACCTGGACTCGCCGGTCAGCGCTCAGGGCCAGGACTACTTCGTCCCTAGGCCCCCTATCTCATCGTAACCAGGGAATGACCCTGATGTCGGGGTACCGCACGCCTTACTCTGCTCTGACACATCTTGCGGCCAGTCCGCCAAGCCAGTACTATCGTACTGCCTGAGCACCCCGCGTCCTGTCGCGCAGCTCTTTAATACTTTAGTACGGGCTGACAGACACCACACCCTTGTCTCGTCAATCACAGACAAGGGTTGTCAGTCCTCCCCGGCTATATAAACTCGATACTCCCCCTACCGCAGGTAGGCGCACGCGAGCTCTCTAACCTACTGCCTCATTTCAATTCAATTCCACTATTGCGCCTGCGGATACTGACTTGACCGTCGGAGTGTCTGACCGGGGAAACCCCCGGCGGGTTTACTGACGGTCGCTGTTTTGCAGAGCTAGGCCGGAGCGCCGCCGGGTCGTTGCCACCTTACCAGCTCGTGCCACCCGGGAGACCATCCGGCCCTTGAGATCGCCACCTCGCTTCGCGACAGGATTATTTAGTAAAGAATAATCATCACAGGAGTACATACAATGTACCATATTTAATTCACAAGAGACCTAGACAATGTAAAAATCGAGTCAACGCCTTTCAAGATCTGAGGTTGTGTAAAAGCTTAAGAGATGAGATCACTCGATCACGCAGAATGGATTCATCGACATCTTTACCTTGCTGGTCTCGACCCCGCTCTAGCAGGAAGAGGGAGGGCGACGTCAGAACCCTAGAATAAAGCATGGAAGGATCTGACGAGAGGAGAGAGATGGAGTCGCACCTTGGCACTTTGTCAGGCTTCACGCGGATCTTGACGGCGTAGTCTACCGCCCGCTTGACGGAGACCATTACCTTCATCCTGCTCCGGCGTTCGCCGTCGTTTAGGCTCCGTCGTCTTGTGCTCCGAAACAACTACGCCGACCCCTGGCGCTGACGTGGCTTAGACATGCTGTAAACTCTGACGTGGCCTATTTGTTTATTTGAGTCGGCCCATACAGCCTTTCGATCTATTCAATTTCCCATAGCCCAGTTCACATCCAGCCCAATGTAGTTCATCAACCGAATATATAAATTATTATTATTTTTTAATATATATATTGATCTAATCCAGGTAATTAGATTATTAAAACAATGTTTTTTTTATTTTATTTTACTTTTTAGCTCGAGATTAAGTTAATAAAATTTTATCTTTATTGGTTCAGATTTCCCGGATTAAATTATAATGTTTCGGTTAAAAAAATTTTAGATGTTTATACGTACTTAGGGTTTATATTAAAAAAAATGTTTATTTAAAAAATTGAATTGAGGCGAATAGATAACCCGCATAAGTTATTAAATTTTATTATCTGCTATATTAGCATCCATATTTAAATATAAAATAAAAATCACCCAACAATTATTGATTTATAATCTCAAACAGTTACACATTGTACTATAATTCTCAAATAAGTTTAGTTCACCTAAAATTTGTTCACTAATTAACTTTTTTTTTTGGCCTTTTGTTATTGAAGTTGACTATTTTTTAGGGTCCTTTAAATTGCACTCCTGCTCCTTGGCATTGCATAGAGTGAGCAGATGCAGTGAACTTGGATATTGTTCTGAAAATGACTATTTTTACAGTAATATAGCTTTCAGTTTTCCAATCAAGATCAAAGGAATTGTGAATATATTTTTTTTTAAAAAAAAAGGAGATAAAAAGAGTGTGTGAATCTTCGTCCTGAAACATTGAATGACAGTGATATCCAAGAATGTTTGAGCCTACAAGTTAACCTAATGGTTCGAGTGAGTTGGCTAGTCGTTTTTATGACGGTTAGCTTTATGACTAGTACTACGAGAGGTTTAAGATGATAATTGGTCTTTTAGTTCAATCATATAGCGAAGAACAAAATGAGCAACAACTTCACTTTTATAGCATCCGACGATCTTTCTCGATCGAATTGCATCTTTCAAGCCGCCCCCACTATATCTCTTGCGGCAATCGGGTCTCCCTCAAACAATTACTACGAGGAAAAAAAACCCTAATTATTATTTTCGATAGGATGATATCACACTCATGGTCCCCAATAATGATAATCCACTGCTAATGATTTAGACAGATTCCTACAACTTTTATCCTGTAATAAAGAAAAAACAAACGAACAAAGAATATGAAAACAATTTTTATCATCTAGAAACTATAAGCTCGATTAGCACTAAAATTGTCTCATTGCTACACAATCGAAGTACAATATAATTCGTCATGAATTGATATTGACTCCTCGGACACTGAAGTCTCCGAGATTCTTGAAGAACATATCACCTTCACCATGGAAAAGTGCAAGCATCACAAGGGATGTGGCTAAGAAATAGCGAGTCCTTGTTCTCTGCATCTTATGATGCATTGTATGGATGCTGCCTGCCATAAAGCCCATTGTGTTCAAAGAACCACCTGTTCTTTTCCAGAGGACTTGAAACACTTGCAAAGGCAAAGGGAAGCGCGAGGTCTACATCGTCCTCTTCTGAGTCTCCGATGTCGTCCCCGAAAACAGAAAGATGCTAGAGGCGATATCCTTCATCCAAAATCAATTGATTCGGTTGGATTCATCTTACTTGTCTGTCTATGATCGTTTAAAAGAATAGTGCAAAGAGATAGCATGATCTAGATACTGATCTATGTTATTGATGATCCACCTCTTAATGACAAAATATGTAGGCTAGCAAATCAAGAAAATTATTAGTACGCCTTGTGACATGGAAGAGTCGCATATTAAATGAATATAAGAAAAGAGAGTGACGGTATGGAAAATAGAAAGGAGTTATCTGGTTCAATAAGCTTTAAAAAAATAAAAAATAAAAGAATTAATTTCAATATAATTATGTTCAACTCGGCTTTTACTCATTTATTGCTGGACCGGGGATACAATTTTAGTTCGAAGTAGGTCAAGTCAAGATGAGGAGACTTTCCAAGCCTATGATAAACAATCAAAACCTATGGTAAGCATCGTTTCTTAAAAACAGATTAAAAAATTGACAACTATTCATCCTATCCCTTAAAAGACTATTAATGTCCCCGCGGGCATAGCACGATTGATAATAACTCACTTGGGTGATCCCTCACTTATCGGATTCGATTCCTCCTTGGTAGAGCGTGCAGTATGTTGACGGAAGAAATCGTCACAAGTTGCTGCGTGGTCGGGCCATCGGGTACCGATATCATCAGTGGTGAAGTCGTCACGTATCTCCGTCCCACGATTTACCCTCGTTGACTGGTGGGGACTCTCGTTGAAGGTTGTGGGGCAGGGCTGGTCAGCCTAGCAGATTAGTTGGGCGCAAGCCTGGATACCCCTTGTAAATAAAAAAAAACTATTAACCGCCCTCGGGGCTATGGTGTAGCGGAAGTAGGGATGGTAATGGGGCGGGTCGGGGACGAGTTTGCTGGGTTTGTTGTCGCCATCCTCGTCCCCGTCCCCATCCCCACCTCCACTTAATTGGGGAATCCCCGTCCCCAAGCCCATGGGGATTAAACTCCCATTCCCATTCCCGCCACAGATATATCTCCAATAATAATAAATTAATAATAATTATTAATTTATAATTCGTATTAGATTTTTATAAATCTTTAATATTATTAAAATTATTTTAATAATTATTATTAATTTAATATTATTAGAGATATTGGGACGGGTTCAGGGATGGGGATAGCATCCCCATATCCGCCTCAGTTTGTTTCGGGGATTTTAAAAAATCCCCGAATCCGAATCCAAATCCGATAATACCTCCCCAAACCCGTATCGTTTCGGATTTTCCTCGCAGGTATCCAAATCTGCGGGGAAAATTGTCATCCCTAAGCGGAAAGGTGACTAGTCATTATCCCAGGTATTTGCGGTTCGATTCTCAGCTATGATATATTTGTGGGAATTTTTCCTCCAAATGGAGAGCGAACCTTGGGACGCTGGGTTTCTGGATCACCTGCCGCGAACGCTTCCCGATTTATTCTGGCGGCCGGTGGAAAATTTCTGTGAGGCTGGACTGGTAAACAGAGGTTGGAAAAACCTCATTAATCATTTTTTCCTTGAAAGACTATTAACCGCCCAGTGCTCCCACCAACCCGTCCCAGGATCAACACAAAGGAGATAAATTACGAGGGCTACTAGCCCGGATACTGTGGCTAGTGCGTGGGGAGGGCGGACATATTGACCTTATCAAATTTTAACTCTCAAATCTTATACTGACAGTATTCATATATTAATCATCAATTCATCCGGTGAAAATTATATACTGGCCACTTGTACTCCCATTGAATCAAACTCTATATGACGACATCATTGTAGAAGAACACTAATACGACGATTTCAATTTTTTTTAATTTATTTTTACTTAAAAGACTACTAATCAACTCTCATTCATGAATCAATCATCTGTTACACTTGGGTCAACTGGATTTTAATACAACCCAAATCTAAAATCCAAATCTAAAATGATAAAAACAATTCTCATCAATTTACATGTACATAAAATAGTAATTTAACACAAACCAATCTAAACCTAAAATGACAAAAAATAATAATTTCTCATCCATTTATATTTTCATAAATACTAATTTAACATAAACCAATCTTAATAACATAAATCTACAGGATTATTCTCTTCTCAATCCTTTAAATCGATTAATCTAATAATTACTAATGAGATCCTATGTAAATTTCTCATTAGCCATTAAAATAAATCTGAAAGTGTTTATAGTAGATGATCCAACCATCCAACATCTCGAATTTATCATCTACATGAGTGAAATGTCTTACACTAAACTATATGATCCTGTCGTGAAGCGAGGTAGACTCCCAAGAGCACGTGGTCTCTCGAAGATCACGGACTGCTAAGGCTGGTTTCGATATGCAAGAAAGAGACCGTTAGAACTCGTCGGGAGAAGTCTCCGGTAAGGCACTCTGACGGTCAAGTCAGTCTCCGGTGATGGAAAAACTGCGAAAGCAATAGAACAGTAGTGAAAATACTATTGCGCGTACCTGGGGGACGAGGAGTGAAGAGACTTATATAACCGGGGGAGCAGACAGCTTCTGCCCTGTCTGCCACCTGTTTGTCGTATACGAGGACAGGGTAAGGCATAGCCAGGGTGGCAGGGTATAATGTCGCATACCGGAATAAGGAAAGGGGTCAAAAGTTAACCAAACACTTGGTGAAGAAGTCCTGACAGGTCAAGGTTAACCAGATGCTAGGAAACGAAAAATTTCAGAGTCATAGATGACTTGGGAGTTGAGAAAATGAACCCTAAACTTAGGTTCAGAGTTTAGGTTGGGTAATCCATTGGTGCAAGGCAATCAATTGGGTAATCGATTAAGAACTATTTTTCACATGAGAACAAAAGGGTTTGGAATGGAGTGAGACAATCGATTCAGACTTCACCAATCAATTAAGGTAATCGATTGGAGTATTTCATCATAGCACAGTAAGTGCTGGAATCGATTGGGTAATGAGTACTGTGTTGGAATCGATTGGGTAATGATTGAAAGGTTTTCGCGAAGAGCACATAAGGTGCTAGAATTAATTGGAGCAATTGATTAGCAGAGGTCAATCAATTACGCTAATTGATTAAAGTATTTTGACAAAAAAAACAAAAAGTTTTGAAATTGATTGGTATGATTCACTAATTGATTAGACATGCAAAAAAAAACATTTTGTAGGTTTAGGTTTTGTATGGTTGTTTTGGTCGAAATGACTTATCCTAAGTGGTAAACATGGAGACATATGCTGCTTAAGGTTCTGGGTTCGAGTCCTCTTTGCAACAAATAAATCCCCCCCCCTTTGAGGGGTCTGTTGACTAAGGTCTTGTCTTGACAGTGGGACCTCTTATCAACACAATAGTACCGTGCCTCCAAAAATCCTTTAGGGCGTTTCTGAATATGAGACCGTTTCGACGGTGAGGCCGATCACTATAAAAAATTTACCCGGACAGTTTTGCGTGGTTCGATCCTCAGCTACGACGTATTTTCAAGAATTTTCCTCTAAATGGGACGCGAACCCTGGGACGCTGGGCTTCTAGATCACCCACCATGAACACTTCCCGATTTACCCTGGTGACCGGTAGGAAACATCCTCGGGGTCGGGCCGGTCACCCTAGGTTCGCCTGCTACCTGATCCAACATTGTATGGTTGATTTGACGTGTTAATTGATTGGGAGTAAGGTCAATCAATTAAAAGCGTAAGTCGGCCCTAAAATAAGGATTTTCATGAAGGTTTGAAGCACAAAAACTCGCGCTAGTTCTTGGGTGTTTAGAGAAGAAGTGATTTTCCACCACCAAGAGGCAATCCAAAATAAAAAAAAGAGCAAGCAAAGCAAAATCCATGTTATAAAGTCATTTTCGATTCCCTTTGTAACCTAATTTATGTTTCTTGGTTGTATTTCTTGTGCCTGAGCTTACACGAGATTTCTCTGTTTCCGAAAAGTTTCTAAGATGGAGACATAGTTGTGAGTGTGAGGAGTGACCCTTGGATTAATTATCACAAGGAGGTAGATACCATGTTTGATCCTGTCGCGAAGTGAGGTGGACACCCCAAGAGTGAGATGGTCCCCCGGGGATCACGAACCGCTGGGCTGGCCGCAAAGCTCGCTCCTAACTTGCAAGACAAGGACCGTTAGAACCCGTCGGGAAAAGTCCCCGGCAAGACACTCCGACGGTCAAGTCAGTCCTCGAGAGTCGAAAGCAAAAGGCAATGCAACAGTAGCCAAATTACTATTGCGCGTACCTGGGTCGCGTGGAGCGGAGCGACTTATATAGCCAGGGAAGTTGACAGTTGCTGCCCAGCCTGCCACCTTTTGTCTCGTAGCGAGGACATGACAAGGTATATCCAGAGGTGGCAGGGTAAGGTGTCACACACCGGAATAAGGAAAATGACACTGTCAACTTAATGGCTAGCGCTGTTGGGTGTCGCTCGACCTGACACAAAGGTATGTGATCGGGGTATGGGGCTCAGGATGTGGCAGGAAGATCATGGTGTCAGCGAAATGCTTGCGATAAATGCTGGGATGATGCTTTACCTGTGCCGACCCCGTATTCCTTCTACCAGTCCTGTGTCAGGGAGTGGTTGTTCTGGCGAGTCACGACGAATGTCGACTGGGGGCATAAGATAAGGAGGCCGACTGAGGGCCTAGAGTATCGGTGCTGACTGAGGGCACAAGATAAGGAGGCCGATTGAGGGCCTAGAGTGTTGGTGCGATTCAGTGATACATCAAGTAAAGCCTCCTCTGGTTCGGGCTTACCCTAGGAGCGTGAGCAGCCACACGTCGGCTAGGAGCCAAGCTGTCGAGAGGGGTGCGGGGGCAGGCCCGCGATAGTCTGGATGCTTGGTCAAGCCGATTCTGAGGAACGTGGGTCGCCACGCGCCTGATCAGGGACACCGAGCCGAGTGACGTGTAAGCGTATGGTGGTGTATGCCTTGAAGATGCTCTGAGTTTGAGGTTCCCCCGACTCGAGAGAACTGAGATTCAATGACGTTGTGAATTGAGCCTCCTGGTGTTAGATGTGTATACTGAAAGACATGACTTTTATTATATGAACATCTTTTATGAAAAGAGAATCACACTACACTAGGTGTATGCTTATAATAGTACATACACGAAGTCCCATTGCTTAGCATTGTAGATAACATGGTGTGTGGTGTCACACGGAAGATCATGTTATCAGTTCCTTACTTAGCATAAATAGAGGCTCACAACCTAGATGGAATTGGACAATCCATTGGGATGGTTGTAGTGTAGTCAGGTGTGGTTGACCTTGACCATATGACTACACTAGTGTGCTATAAGTACATTGAGCAGGACCGAAACCCGAGGTTATTCGATTTGTATATAATCGAATAGGACCTCAGTTGTTATTATGGAGGACGATCCCTTAATCCCGAAATAATATTGGGCATATATTATTATTTATTATTTCTTTGATTTATTAAAGGGCGAGATCTATTCTGTTAGATCGACAGACCCGGTAAATTGAGAAATAATATTAATAATATGATATGCCGATGATTATTGACGGAAACCGTGTCCTGGTGAGTCAGGATGATGATGCCCCCTTGATGAGCTCAAAAGGTTCATCGTGTCAAACCCTGCAGGTGGATTTGATCCGGCACGCTGATAAGGTTGAGTGGTACTAATCAAGGATTCAGAAGTTAATTAATTTAAATTGTCAGTAATTTAATTAATTAACGGGCATGCGCGATCATAAACACGGGGGGATGGACGACTCGTAATATGTGGAGCCCATATGAAAATATGGGGGTTGGTGAGGTGAGTTCAATTAGGATCCTTTAGTGGAATGTATCCTAATTAATGGATCGGGTTTCGATCCATTAGCGGGCCAAGAACCAACTCCTCCTCTTGGTCTCTGCCTTAGCCCTATAAATATCCTATGAGATCAAGAAACCAAACCAATTAATCAAACCCAAGAGTCAAGGAAAAAACCCTCTCCCTCTCCCTCTCCCTCTATCTTTCTCTCTCGGCGCCGAATAGGGAGAAGGGTTCTACCTTCGGTTTTCTCTATTCCTCCTCCACCAAGCTTCAGCCGAGACTCAAGGAACCAAGGTAGGAATCTCTTCTACCTTGCTTGAGGCTCGGGAAGGGCAGAGGAGGCGCCGGCGAGGAGAAGAAGGCGGCACAAGGGCCACCTTGCGGCGGCGGCGCAAAAGGGAAGAAGGAGTTTGAGGGCTTTTGTGGCTGAGAAGAAGGTTGTTCCTTGTCTTCTTCTTCTTCTTCATCTTCCTCTCAAGGTGTACCGCTGATCCGAAGGGCTTGGAGCCAGCTCCGGCGGACGACGGCGGAACGGGAGGGGAGGAGGTCTCGACGGCGCAAACCCTAGGGTTTAGGGTTTTGCGTCCGGTTGAAGAAGGGGTTTGGTTGGGGCTTTTGGTGATCTCGGATCGTGGTAGATCGTCACCCACACGACGTCCGCGAAGGGAGGGACATAAGGTAGAAGACCGCGAGGTGATCGGAAAGGTATAAACTTCCATAAACTCCTTTGTATTTCCTTATGTCGTACATGTGTTGTGTGGATATGTCTCATCATTTTATGTGTAAGAATTTTATGTTTTGCTTGCAAAATATATTTAATAAATTCTTAACTGGACCCCGACCATAAACACAAAAGTCGGTGATCAACTCGTCGCCTTTTCCGCGGTCGAACGATTGAGCAAAGTGCAAGGTCAATTTTGGTAATTGGCTAAGTTGCAGCTTTGGATCATTCGATATGGCACGAGACGGTCAATGGAAACGGCTCTCTATTCGGATAATTTTTAATCCGTAGGTATAGAGAGGTCTCTCGGATTGACCAGGTATTTGCTTAGAAAACCCGCCAAGCCATACCCAACACCTGGGACTCGGGCCTTCCAATCCAGACCTTGCTGGACCCAGGGGCCCTTTGGGGACTTCCGATCCCCTTAATCGAGACGATTACCTTTTACCCGGGCCTATCCTTCTTGTTCTCGAGGGAACTAGGCCGAGCTACCCATACAAGCCTTATATCCCATGGGCTCCCGGAGCCCATAAATCTACCTTCTGCTGACGAGGCGCCAGGCTACCGGGCCAAGCCACACGTGAGCTGGCCCGGGATCATAAGCGTCCCCCTCGAGTCTAGTCGAAGGAGGCGTTAAGTCCGATTGACTGGATTGCCCTTCTTGCCAGAGCTTGGGGCACCTGAGTGACTGGCTCCCGCGGCTGACTTCCTTAGTCAACCCAGAGTTAGCGTTCACTTGGATAACAGGCTGTCTCATCAAATGTCTCTTCCAATTCCCGTCGCAGAATCGCTGCGTATCCCTTCGCTAACTGCGGCCTTAATGCCCAGGGACACGTGTTCATCAGTCATTCGTTTTCCGAGTAACAAGGAGTATGCCGCTCCTCTTCGCGAATGTTCGACTCGCATGTGTGGTCTGCCATTTCAGTAGCCATCCCGAGCTCGATCGAACGGTCTCGGCTCGAGCCTGCCTCTTTCCCCCTTGCCATCGGACGACTGACGTCATTCTTCGACTCCTATAAGTAAGCTTCTTGCTCCGCCTTCTTCCCTATCGCGTTTCAATCTCGATACCATCCCCTCGCCGCCTCGAGCTCTGCTAGGGTTTCAGCGAGTCTTCCTCTTTCGACTTCCTTCTCCGACGACCTTTCTTCCCGGGTTAGTTTCTTGACCTTTCTATTTCACATGGATTCACCTTCTTCGTCCTCCTCCCCCGCCTTGCCCTGGTACTCCGTCATGGTGAATGACCTCACCGCCCATGACCTGGATCAGCTCCAGTCAGACTTCTTGATTCCCTACGACCACCAGCTCCGCTTGCCCAAATCGTCTGACCACCCTGACTCGGCCCCTTCCGACTATATCACCTTGTCCCGGGACCACCTACAGGCAGGTCTTCGCTTCCCCCATTCATCCGTTCATCTCTTTTGTCTGTGCATACTTCTGTATTCCTTTACCCCAACTCAGGAGCGTAGGCTTCGCTTCCCCGTTCATCCGTTCAGGCTGATTCTCAGGAGCGTGGGCCGCCACGCGTCCGATCAGAGACACTAAGCAGAGTGGGGCACGGAAGCTGGTCCGCTTATAACTCGCTGGCGTGGCGAGAGTCTGGACACTTGCTCAAGCCGATTCTCAGGAGCATGGGCCGCCACACATCTGATCGGAGACACTGAGTAGAGTAGGGCATGGAAGCTGGTCCCCTTATAACTTGCTGGCAAGGCGAGAGTCTGGACCACTTGCGAGTGGGGTGAGGACCACGTTTTTCCACTATTATTGCCTATGAGCCGTACATTTATATTACAAGCTTTCACTCGGCCTCTCGATAGGGTTGAAGGTGGATCGCACTCCATGGTCGATCCAGCTTCTTCCCTTGCTCATTTTCTAAGTAGTAAGCTCCTGAGGCGAGCTTCTGAACGACTTTGAAAGGTCCTCCCCATTGTGGCTCCAGCTTGCCGACATCCCCCACTGGCTTGATTCTTTTCCAGACGAGGTCTCCGACCCGGAATGTTCTCGGCAACACCCTCCGATCATATTTCTACTTCATTTTCTGCCGGTACGCGAACATACGAGCGGCTGCCTTATCCCTACTCTCGTCGTCCAGGTCCAGCTCCAGGCGCCTTCTCTCGGCATTATCTTCATCGTAGTCCGCTCGTCAATCCGACTCACAGTCGACTTCGACGGGCACTACGGCTTCGCTTCCATACACCAGCTGGAACGACGTGCTTCCTGTGGTTTCCTTAGGCGTGGTGCGCAGGGCCCATAAGACACTGGGGAGTTCATCTACCCATGTTCCTCCTGCGTGATCCAGTTTGGTCTTTAATCCTTTCAGGATCTCTCGATTGGCTACCTCCGCCTGGCCGTTGCTTTGTGGGTATGCCACGGAAGTGAAGGCTTGCTTGATACCATACTCCGAGCACCATTCCTGTATCTTCCGGCCTTGAAACTGCCTCCCATTGTCCGAGACGAGTTTATGGGGGATTCCATACCGGCATAGGATGTTCTGCCACATGAACTTGATCACGGCCAGCTCAGTAATATGTACTAGGGCCTCAGCTTCTACCCATTTGGAAAAGTAGTCTTCGACCACTAGAAGAAACTTCTTCTGAGCCACGACGATCGGGAATGGCCCCACAATGTCCATGCCCCACTGGTCAAAGGGGCAGGAAACCGCCGATGCATTCATCATCTCCACGGGTCGGTGTGGGAGGAAGTGGTGCCTCTGGCAAGACAGACAGGTGGAAACCAACTTGTCCGCGTCTTTCTGCAGGGTTGGCTGGTAGTAACCGGCCAATAGTGCTTTTCGAGCCACGACCCGGGCTCCGGCGTGGCTTCCGCAAACGTCCATGTGGATTTCCCTCAATACATAGTCTACATCTTCTTCACCCAGGCACTTGAGTAGGGGTCGGGCAAAGGACCTCTTGTAGAGCACGTCGCCGACCATGGTATATTGAATTGCTCGCTTCTTGAGCAGTCGAGCTTCCTCCCGATCATCCGACACAACTCCCTTCGTGAGGTAAGTGATGAGCGGAGTTCTCCAGTCAGATTCCAGTTCTAGCTCGGCTTGCCTCTCTATCTACATGATCATTAGAGCTGGGCCGCCCGGTTGAGGAAGTACCCAAGAACCGACCGAGCTGGCTAATTTAGCCAACTCGTCCGCCTTGAAGTTGCTTTCTCAGGGAATCTTCTGAATCTGCACCTCCTAAAACTCAGCCTTCAGTTTCTCATAAGCCTCTATGAAGGCCTGCAACTGGTCGCTGCTGACCTCAAATCGACCAGCCACCTGTTGTGTGACTAGCTGGGAATCAGAATAAAGTATCACTTGAGCAACTCCCACATGCTTGGCAGCTTGTAGTCCAGATATGAGGGCTTCGTACTCGACCTCACTATTTGTAGCCTGGTACTCCAGCCGGGCAGATAGATGCAACTGCTCCCCCCTCGGGGAGATCATCAAGATGCCGATCCCGCTATCTGACCGGGCCGATGAGCCATCAACATAAATCTGCCATGCTTCTTCAACCTCCTCCGAATGCAGCTCACTCAAAAAATCTGTCAAGGCTTGGGCTTTGATGGCTGACTGAGTCTGGTATTGAATGTCATATTCACTCAGCTCGGTAGTCCATTTGATCAACCGACTTGACGCTTCTGGATTAGAGGCCACTCGACCTAAATTACTGTTGGTCATGCCCACAATGGGGTGCGCCAAGAAATAAGGTCGAAGCCTCCGAGCACCCAACAACAACACATACGCCAATTTTTCGAGTGTCGTGTAGCGACACTCGGCTCCTTTCAATAGGTGGGTGAAAAAGTACATTGATTGCTGCTCGGTCCCCTCTTGACGGACTAAGACCAGACTAATGGAGTCAGACGAGGCAGCCAAATACACATACAGAATTTCCTCGACCTCGGGTTTGGCCAATACGGGCAACTCGGCAAGGTACACTTTAAGCTCTTCGAACGCCTTGTCACAGTTGGTGTCCCATTGGAACTTGGTTGCTTTGCGGAGGGTATTGAAGAATGGAAGCGCTTGCTCATCCGATCGAGAGATGAACCGGGACAGAGCTATGATCCGCCCGGTGAGTCGCTGTGCCTCTCGGAAATTTCTTGGTGGGGGCATGTCCAGCAGGGCCCTGACCTTGCTTGGATTGGCTTCGATACCCCGCTCGGTCACAACGTACCCGAGAAATTTTCCGCTCTGAGCGCCAAAGAGACACATAGCAGGGTTCAGTTCAAGCATGTATCTGCGCAGTGTCTGGCACGTCTTCTCGACATCGGCTACCAGGTCTCCCGCTCGGGTGGACTTGATCAGGATGTCATCCACGTACACCTCAATGTTCGGCCCGATCTGAGCCCGGAAGACTTTATTTATCATTCGCTGATATGTAGCTCCAGCGTTCTTTAAATCGAATGACATGACGGTGTAGCAGCAAGTACCGTCCGCCGTGATGAAGTTGACTTTCTCTTGATCGTCAGCGGCTAGGGGCACCTGATGATACCCTTGGTATACATCCAACATCGAGATAAATTCACTGTCGGCCGTCGTGTCTACATCTGATCTATTCGGGTCAGAGGATAGCAGTCTTTCGGGCATGCCTTGTTGAGGTCCCGGAAGTCGATGCAAACTCTTCACTTATTGTCTGGCTTGGGCACCAACACTACGTTGGCCAGCCAAGCCGGGAACTGCACTTCCTGAATGTGGCAGGCTTCTAGCAGCTTTTCTATCTCGGCTCGGATCACCTTATTCTGCTCGGTGCTAAAGTCCCGCTTTCTCTTCTTAACGGACCGAGCATGGGGATATACGTGGAGGTGATGCTCCGCCACCTCCGGTCGAACGTCTTTCAGCTCTTTGACTGACCAGACGAATACGCCTTGGTTTCGAGCCAAGCATTCCAGCAAGGGCTCTCTCAATTCCTTGGGCAGCCCAGTTGCGATCTTGACTCGAGCTTCCTCCCGGTCGGGAAGAAGCTGGACCTCCTCCTTGTCTTCTCGCAGCTCAGCCCATGGTGAGGGCTGGCCCATATTGCAGTCTGAGAAGGGGCGTGGCGCCTTCTGGCTCTCCACCCGGACGTCATCGACATAACATCTCCGGGCCACCCTCTGGGCACCCCTGACTTCTCCTAACTTATCCCCGACCGGCAACTTAACCTTCAGGTAGAAGGTGGAGGTGACGGCTCGGAACTCGTTAAGGGCCGGTCGGCCCAGGATGACGTTATAGGCTGATGGAGCATCAACCACCAGGAAGGTGGACCATCTAGTCCTCTTCAGCGGCTCCTCGCCTAAGGAAATGACCAATCGGATCTAGTCGATTGGCTGCACTTGATTCCCCATGAATCCGAACAACGGGGTCGCCACCAAGTCCAGTTGGGACATTTCTATCTGAAGCTGGTCGAATGCCTTCTTGTACAGGATGTTGACCGAGCTTCCCGTGTCCACGATGGTTCGGTGGACTTGGTAGTTAGCGATGACGACAGTGATGACCAAAGCGTCATCATATGGGACCTCTAGTCCTTGCAGATCTTGGGGCCCGAAACTAATCTGGGGCCCCGCTGCCTGCGACGAGCTGGTGCCGACTTGATGAATTTCCAACCGACGCACTTGTGTCATCCTGTCTCGGTTGGAGTCTCCCCCGGTTGGTCCACCCGAGATGACATTTATGCCTCCCCAGACGGCGTTCTGCTGGTTGGCCTGCTCCTCCTCCATCTCTTCGGCCTCAGCCCGGTTCCCCTGAGGGAACAGGTTGTGAGCAACCGGGGAGTTTTCTCGGAGTTCCTCGGTGACAGGGTTGATGGTCTGGCCTCCTCGGCTTGAGTCGCGCCCCGGGGATGCTTGTCGTCCTCGTCCCTGTGGGGTAAGAGCCCGACCTCGACCAGCCTGCCGACACTCCTCTGTGGCGTGGCCGTGGCTCTGGTGGAACATGCAGTATGGTCACCAGCGGGTCGGGAGACACCCCTGGTCCACTTGTTGCACGTGTCGCCTTTCTCCTCCCACTCAGTCGATGGGTCCGCGTGGGCTACAAATAGGTCCGCCTGGAGACCTAGTGTTTTGGGCAGGGTTGAGAGGCGCAGGGTTGACCGACTCCTTTTTCCGAGCGGCCTGGGCCTCCTCGACGTTGATATATTTGACAGCCTTGCCCAACAGACTGTTGAAGTCCTACGGGGGCTACTTGATCAGCGAGCGAAAGAAGTCTCCCTCCTGCAGTCCTTGGGAGAATGCGCTGACCAGGACCTCAGGCGTGGTTGTGGGCACGTCCAGGGCCACGCCGTTGAATCTCTTAATGTAGGCTCGGAGAGTTTCCTTCGGGCCCTGCTTCAGTGCGTACAAGTTAAGGCTCGTCTTGTGGTGCCTCATGCTGCTGACGAAGTGTTGGAGGAAAACCCTCCTGAGATCCTCAAAGCCCATGACCGACCCATCAGGGAGTCAGTCGAACCATCTTTGGGCTGGGCCAGAGAGGGTGGTTAGGAAGGCTCGACATTTGACACCTTCCGGATATTGATGAAGCAAAGCAGCGCTCTCGAACTTCATCAGGTGCTCCTCTGGGTCGGTGGTCTCTGCGTACTCGGGGATCGTGAAGAAACGGAAATGACGGGGAACAGGATCCTCCAGGATCCAAGAGGAGAAGGGACTGCGTATAGGGATGGAAATAGGCCAAGCGGCCTGTCAGGGGCCTGTGGCCTGGCCTGTATTTGGCCTGGCCTGGCCTGGCCTGTTTAAAAATAAAATAATTATCAGGCCTTTTTAAAAGCCTGTTTTCCTTATCAGGCCAGGCCCAGGCTCAATACAAAGCCTATGAGGTCTGACAGGCCGGCCTGGGCCTGTTAAAATTACATTATACAAACCTGTTAAAATTACATTATACAGGTTATCCAAATAGAGTTTTGATCCTTGGACCACTGCGAACAAACTCTTATCTACACCCTACTAACCAACACACCACAAATCTATTTTCGTTAAATCATACATATTTTATATATTTACTTTTGAAGGTACATATATATTTATGGTAATTTTAACTAATTTGTTAAATTAGTATTTTGGATAATCGAATATTCGAATTGAATTATTATATTTCATATATTAGAAGTATTTTGGATAATCGAATTAAATTACATGCTTTGTAAACAGGCCACAGGCCAGGCCAGGCTATTGAACAGGCCAGACTCGGGCCTAGAATAAAGCCTATAACAGGCCACAGGCCAGGCTCAGACCAGTTTGCTATTATACAGGCCTGACATGTTAAGGTGAAAGCCTGGCCTGATCTGTTTCCATCCCTAACTGCGTACCAGGATAGAAGGGGAAGGGTCGGCCGGGGCCTTTCCCTTATCTGGTCGCGATGCATGCATCTGGTTAGATGCGGAAGCCTCGGTTGAGTCAGCTTCATTACCCTGGTCCCGGTAGAAGGCTGTGGGAAAGGGTGCGGCACCACCCTCAAGTTGAGTGGGCTTCCTTGACCTCCTGAAGGCCGGTGCGCCGCTGGCTCTGGGAACCGGGGCACTTGGCTACCGGCTTGCGAAGGCCTCTGAGGAGTCCTCCGAGCTCAAGCAACCATTAGGGCTTCGTACTCCTCGCAGGTGACAGTCATCATGACTCGGTTGGGATCCTCCATCTTCACTTCCGATCAGGCAAAGTGCCCTCCTTCTAGCGCCAAATTTGATCATGTCGCGAAGTGAGGTGGATGCCCTAAGAGCGAGATGGTCCCCCGGGGATCACGAACCGTTGGGCTGGCCACGAAGCTCGCTCCTAACCTGCAAGACAAGGACCGTTAGAACCCGCCGGGAAAAGTCTCCGGCAAGGCACTCCGACGGTCAAGTCAGACCTCGAGAGTGGAAAGCAAAAGGCAATGCAACAGTAGCCAAATTACTATTGCGCGTACCTGAGTCGCATGGAGCAGAGCGACTTATATAGCCGGGGAAGCTGACAGTTGCTGCCCAGCCTGCCACCTTTTGTCTTGTAGCGAGGGCAAGGCAAGGTATATCCAGAGGTGGCAGGGTAAGGTGTCGCACACCGGAATAAGGAAAAGAGCATTGTCAACTTAATGGCTAGCGTCGTTGGGCACCGCTCGACCTGACACAAAGGTATGTGGTCGGGGTACGGGGCTCAGGACGTGACAGGAAGATCACGACGTCAGCGAGATGCTTGTGATAAATGTCGGGATGATGCTTTACCCGTGCCGACCCCGTATTCCTTCTGCTAATCCTGTGTTAGGGAGTGGTTGTTCTGACGAGTCACAACAAATGCCGACTGGGGGCACAAGATAAGGAGGCCGACTGAGGGCCTAGAGTATCGGTGCCGGCTGAGGGCACAAGATGAGGAGGCCGATTGAGGGTCTAGAGTATCGGTGCCGACTGAGGGCACAAGATGAGGAGACCGACTGAGGGCCTAGAGTATCGGTGCCGACTGAGGGCATAAGATGAGGAGGCCGACTGAGGACCTAAAGTATCAGTGCCGACTGAGGGCATAAGATGAGGAGGCCACCTGAGGGCCTCGTGTGTCGGTGCCGACTGAGGGCACAAGATGAGGAGGCCGACCGAGGGCCTAGAGTATCTGTGCCGACTGAGGGCACAAGATGAGGAGGCCACCCGAGGGCCTAGAGTATCGGTGCCGATTGAGGGCACAAGATGAGGAGGCCACCCGAGGGCCTAGAGTATCGGTGCCGACTGAGGGCACAAGATGAGGAGGCCGACTGAGGGCCTAGAGTATTGGTGCCGACTGAGGGCACAAGATGAGGAGGATGACTGAGGGCCTAGAGTGCTGGTGCGATTCAGTGATACATCAAGTAAAGCCTCTTCTGGTTCGTGCTTACCCCAGGAGCGTGGGCAGCCACGCGTCGGCTGGGAGCCAAACTGTCGAGAGGGGTGCGGGGGCAGGCCCGCGATAGTCTGGATGCTCGGGCAAGCCGATTCTGAGGAACGTGGGTCGCCACGCGCCTGATCAGGGACACCGAGCCGAGTGACGTGTAAGCGTATGGTGGTGTATGCCTTGAAGATGCTCTGAGTTTGAGGTTCCCCTAACTCGAGAGAACTGAGATTCAATGACGTTGTGAATTGAGCCTCCTGGGACTCGGGCCTTTCAATCCAGACCTTGCTGGACCCAGGGGGCCCTTTAGGGACTTCCGATCCCCTTAATCGAGACGATTATCTTTTACCCGGGCCTATCCTTCCCGTTCTCGAGGGAACTAGGCCGAGCCACCCATACAAGCCTTATATCCCATGGGCTCCCGGAGCCCATAAATCTACCTTCTGCTGACGAGGCGCCAGGCTACCGAGCCAAGCCACACGTGAGCTGGCCCGGGATCAATGTTAAATCTAAAGTAAGAAAAGAACAAGCAAAGTAAAGTTTATGTTGTAAAGCCGTTTTTTATTTCCTTTGCAACATAGTTAATGTTTCTTGGTTGTATTTCTTGTGCTCGAGCTTGTATGAGGTTTCTCCACCTCCGGAAAGTTTCTGAGAAAGAGGCATTCATAGTAGAGCTGTGTGTGTGAGAAGTGAACCCTTGGATTAGTCACCTCAAGGAGATAGATGCCAAGTAAAATTCAAATATTGTGCATGCGAAGTCAAAATTTGTATCGAAGTTCCGTTGCATATTCGATGACAAGAACAAAGGCATGACAAAAAGTGATCGAAGCTATTCACCCCTCTAGGTCACACTGCGTCCTAAATGTCCACTATAATTTTGATATGTATTAAAGTAAAAGTTGAGTCAGTTATCTTAACAGTCCTCCAAGACAATCCTATATTCTCTAAAAAACCAACCCTATATTCTTTGAAAAAGGATAAATAATGGATAACATTTATCGTAACATAACCATTTTTTATATGAAAAAGTTAAATATCCAACAAAATATTTTATAATCATTAAAAATTAATTTCAAATATATTAAACTAATTATTAATACATATACTAACTATGTCAGTTTGTGAGAATATAATTTCGATAAGTATGAATTTAATTAAAGTCGGCTCAAATCATAAAGCGCACTCAAATAATTGATCTATTAAAAAAAGCATTCATCTGTATTTGGACTCGTGCTAAATCAAAACAGTTAGCCAACCGCAATTCCCGATTTCGATATATTACGGAGAAAGACTTACGTGTGCCTTTTGGTTTCCACTGGTCAATCCTAAACAGACAGCTGTTGGATTACAAACCTCGGCCAATCATCAAGCCTCGTGCCCCTTTAATTTCAAATCCAAGCTTTACTCGCGCTTGATAGGGATGACAATTTACTAATCCGAATTCGATATCCCATTGGAATAGGAGAGAGTAAGTATTTTAGATATAAAAATTTTCAAACTCTAATATAAAGATGGGTTTGATAAAAATAATGTACTTCAATCCATTTATTTTTTTTCCTCATTATATTTTTACATTTTCCATGATAAGAGTATAAAAAAAAATTAGATACATTATAAAAAAGAAAAAAAGTGAAAAAAAAAGAAAAATGAGTACACAGTTTTTGATGTATATGCATTAATACTCAATTTCTAATTTTTATACTAATTTTTCAAATAATATTAAAATGTTTTCTCGTCAGGACTGCATGCAAAAAATTGCATGAAATACATGCAAATGAATTTGAGATTGGGATTTAAAAAATTTTTGATAAAATCTACTTATACAATACCCGATTAAATTATTTGATGATTAGTTTACTAATTTTTATTATTTTTTTAAAAAATTTGATAAATATCCATAACAACGAATAATTTATATTTGAAAAAATATAATTACAAGCGGTAATAAGTTATTTGAATAGAATGATATTAGAATGAAAGTTGAATATACATAAATAAGGATGAAAATAGATAATATAAAATTCAATTCAAATCCGACCAATTGAATTGTGATCCCCAGACCTTGGCTACATTAGACTTCGACTGTGAACCTACTAGTTCGACCACGCCGCGATGCTCTTTGCCGACCAACCTCGTTTGACTAGGACTCCCCTAGTTACGGTCATCCATGATTCAACGCTGCTAGCCTCATCGGATGCGTCAGCGTCGTTAGTTATCGGGAGCTCCTCTAAATAAAACGGAGCTCCTCTAAATAAAATTCGATCCGCCCCGGCCCTTCAATTTAGGTATTTAGCTATAGAATGGGTACGCCTCACGTGCCGCTCTGGCCCACCACGCTCTGTGGCCCCCACAGAAGCCTATCCGCCCCTCCATTGCCCGTCCGCCGCCGACGTTTGTTTCCAGTATAAAACGGCGCCAGCTTTGAGCCTTGTTTTAATTGACAGTCCAAGCTCGCTCCGGCAGGAATAGAGCAGAGCATTCGTAGCATTCATGGAGTATTCCTTCTTCGATTCCCTCCACCAACACTCGCCGGAATCATTCACCGCCTCCGCCGAGGTCTCGCCCTTTCCCACGCTCACCCTCGGCCATTTCTACCCAGACGTCCCTCTGCCCTTCAACATGAACGACTCCGACGAGATGCTGTTGCTCGGAATGCTCGCCGAGGCCTCTGGCGAGGCCAGCGAGCAGAGTCTACTCAGCCACAAGGAAGAGGAGGTAGACTCTTCGCTCGACAAGACCGCGGAGGCGTCGGGCGCCGGTGGAAGCAGAAGCGAAGGAGAAGGCATACCGGGGCGTGCGGAAGCGGCCGTGGGGGAAGTTCGCGGCGGAGATCAGGGACTCGACACGGCACGGGATCCGAGTGTGGCTGGGGACGTTTGACAGCGCGGAGGCCGCGGCGATGGCCTACGACCAGGCGGCTTTCGCGATGCGGGGCGACACCGCCGTGCTCAATTTCCCCGTGGAGCAAGTCCGCGAATCTCTCCTCGGCATGGGCAGCCCGAAGGAGGACGAGGAGGTGTCGCCGGTGGTGGCGCTCAAGCGCCGCCACTCCTGTCGGCGGAAGTCGATGATCAAGAAAGCGAAAGAGGAGACGAAACGCAGCAACAGCCAGCCAGCCAGCAGTAGCAACAGCAGCGTGGTGGAGTTCGAGGACCTGGGAAAAGAGTACCTGGAGGAGCTTTTGTGGACGTCAGAGGTGGTTGCCAATCCCTCCTCTGTTTTTTACTGAGGGAAATCTCTTCCCTGCTCTTCCTTCTTTCAGCAATGATAATGAGACTCGAAATCTTTGCTTCCCTGATGCACAAACAACTGCTATTACTTGATCTTTTGAAACGAAATGCAAAAGAATGATAACGACGACAAAAAGACAGACATCACATTGTCTAGGCAAAATCATGAGATAAAATAAAGGACCTACATGAGAACCTAAAAGCTACAAGCCTATATTATTGACACGTCTGCATGCTTTTGCAAACAACTAGGAAGGTGAGAATTCATTCTTCAACCCGCGAATACCAAGCTATTCATTCGTTCTGCTGTAATCAACAAATTTTCAGTTGAAATATCACGTTTCAAGTTTTCGTCATGCGACCAAGGATGAAGTGGGCAGCATAAATATAAATATCAAATGGACAAACTGTCGGCAATAATGTTAGGCATGCTAAGTTTTGGCGTAGAACAGTCATTATATTAAAGAAAGATAAAAATCACAGGGCTGTAATCCTGTAAACCTTAGCATGCATTTTTGTATTTTGCTATCATCAAAATGCTCTTAAACTTCTGATGCGGATGGTTTAAGCGAACAAAGAATTTTTGTCAAAACCAAAATCTTCACGTATTGCAGGGAGAGATACGATCACCTTTATTTTTATTTTTTTGTCTTTACCACTGTTACCGCAGTTTGATAGGAGGTAAGCCTCTACCGTTTCCTGCCATCACATCGATCACAGTAAGTCAACAGTAGAAAACGAGTTATAGTCAAAGTTCTCACTGTCATGATGAACTTTATGCAACGATCATTTAAGCTAAGCTTTGTCATTTTCTTATAATTTACATGCGCATGAGTTGTCACAGTAACGACTTATCAAACTAATCACTAAAACCATTATGGTATTTATCTTTCGTTTCACATGAACCAGATTAAGTAGAGAAACAAACACTTTATCCTTTTCATCAAACCAGAATTTTAGTTTGGTTTTGAATCGGTGTTCAATTGTGTGTTTCCATTGCCTGATCACTTGAGGTGCTCTTGAAACCTTCTAAGCAATATAAACCTGGTTCTTCGATTTGGGTGGAAAGATGTTCAAATTTGATATCTCTTATTTTATTATACAAACAAAGACACTTAAGAATCCACTATGAAATTTCCTTTTACGCATAATCTAAAAATAGAGTGCAAGACAAAACAACATTCCAAGAAAAAGATGAAGTTGGATACTAACTTTTATCTCTATGTCATGCTCCTACCTATTGTCTGAAGCACTTCAATTGGTTGTACCATCCTGGCAAGTTATAATTTGTCTCTGAAATCAGAGGACGCTTTGTTTAGGTCAAAGTTTTCAATGTCAAATGAGGAGAAGCTTTGATGACCAAATTCAGTTCAGTGACCAGAGTGCACTAGTGTGTGCCTCTTCTAACAGAGTAGGCTGATTTTTGTAACATGACCCGATAAACCGCTGCTTCTAAGGGGCAAAAATGTTGAAGCATTTACACCTTAGAAATGAATATTAGTTGGTTTAACCGCTTATGGATGACTGATAAGTATAGCCCATCGTCATTGTCATCATCGTAAAGGCATGTCTCTCTCAACTATTTGGGTCGATATGTAAAACATTTCTTTTAAATGGGAACAAATGATGAAGCATTTCCACCTTAGATGCCAGGAGATTCAATAGATAAAATCCATCGTCTGATCAATTAGATCCTTCTCACTATAGAATCTTTTGGTCGCTTTTATTTTTAAGTTGGCATCAGGAATTCAATCTAGTTTATGCTGACTAATTCTGGAGTGACCGGTCCGACATCACAAAAGTTTCCCATTGATTATCAAGGTCAATCAAGAAAGCCCGAGCAATTAGCGGGCTATTAGTCCAACGTTCTTCGGTCAACTGCCCATTAAGAAAAATTCATCCGTTAATTCGCCAAAACAGGAACTCGATTCTTAGATGCTTAAGAAACTAAAAATGTTCCCTACCACCGCACCATTGCCTCGAGGGAGGATTAAGGAAAATGTCAAGACTGAGCTAATTATTGAAAAGTTCACTGTCTTGTTTCTTCTTTGTGTCTAAATTATTTGCTCACGTATTGCAATATTACATGAGACTTCAACCTCTCTCTGAACCAACCTCCTCTGAAGGTGATAAAAGGTCAGAACCTACTTCAAGCCCATAATCTAGTCTAGGGGTTCTTGTTTTTCTTGCATGAATTTTCATTTGACCTCACCTATCCTACCCCTAAACATGATTGAAGAAGCAAAACAATCAAATTTTGATTTTTAGATGACCAAAGTCAACCAAAAAGTTTGAACATTGCAATGTATCTTTGTTTTATATAATTTTCATCTAGTATATTTGATATTAACCTATAACAGAATTGACTTTGGTGATGATTGAACTGGCAGCTTGACAGGTTCCACAGATCCTGTTCCATAAAGCAGAACTCAGATATTTTTTGGCCAACTTTCACCTTAAGCAGATTGCATCAGTACAACCTTCTATATAGAGATGCAAGGGCACATGAGGGAAACCAAGAAAGGTGGGGATCTTACCAACTGAAACACCCCATTTTCTACCTGTTCAAAAGAATAAAATCTGGTCTATTTGAATTGTCTTGATCCAGGATAAGATTGTTCGATGTGATGTACAGCAACAACCAATAATCTGCAAGAGTCGGTCTGCAAACAAGAAATGTTTGTGTTATGCTGTCTGAAAAAAACTCATCTTAGAATTTTTTTTTTCTTTTTTAGATTCAACTTTCAAGCCCATTGAGGTGAGATACCATTAAAATATTAAAGATGCATTTGAGATCTATTGTTCTAACTTGTGAAAGTCCATATAGATGACATTGGAACAGATGTGATAACAACATTACCGACAGAAAAATGTTTAATGTTGAAAGTAGTACCTTATCTATCCAAAGGTCAGATTAAAGATTGGAACCCAAATTTAAATGTTTATTGTCTCTTGTGGTCTTTTCTTATTTGATTACGAATGATCATAGGTCGTCCCCACGGAGATCCGGAGTGGTTAGTACGTGGGGGTGTTGTCTAAGAGGTCCTGGGTTCGAGTCGCGCGAGGCGCACTGGATTAAAACTCTGGGCGTTTGGTGTATCAATTCTCGGCCCAACTGTGCACTAATTACTCCGGGGACCGTGATTTACCTCCCTCGTGATGGCCTTGGGACGGGTGCGACGGGGGCGCTGGGGGCGAGCGATTTCGCTTTTTGTCTACGAATGATCATAGGTCTAATCTTGCTAGAAAAACTTTTCATATGCCACATCAATTATGATGAGTGGAAAAACTTACTATTGTCCTTGAGTGTCATAAACTAAATTTTGATATCCTATTCAACTTATAAAAGGAGAGGAAAAGAAGATCCTGAGGTTATATGTGATTCTACCAACATGATGTACATGGACAATTTATTTGGTAACACAAAATTTACATTATTCATTCTAGTAATATGCAAGTTCTTGAATGATGAACTGGATCATTCTTTGTGAAGGACATCAAGTATACAAAGAGGATATAATTTAATGACAATGGCTAAAACTAATTCCTATTAGAAAATCTAACACGTTCATGTATCTGAATAAAATTGTTTCCAATCATCAGTTCCCAAACTTAAAAGAATGCCTTTTTATCATTCATTTTAGATTCTATAATATAATAATGCCTGTTCGAAATGGGCATACACATTACTTACATGGTGTTAAAATATACTTCCTATGATATAGTTGCAAAGCAATTAAATTCTTATCATGAATTAGGGCTCATCTATAAACTAGATTATTGTTTCATATCATGTCAGAGAGCTTGTCCTTCAACTTGTAGTGATTTTCGATATGATATCCTAAAATGTAAATCTGAAGCATATTTCAGATCTTGACCTAGAGAGAACATGTTAAAAATCACAGAAATAGTTCTTAAATCATGTTAGCAGTAAGCCTTAAATCTGAATCCTTGTTTTTGATAGTAGGAATCTGAAATTTCTAAAGCATTCCACACCAAAATCTTCAACGCCAAGAATCAAGGCGAAGTCGTGAACAAGATGGAAATTTCGACGGAGAGGCGCATTATTGCACCGAAGAAGCCGGAAAACCCTAAATCGAGAATTATCGTCCACTCGAGCAATTTTGCACACTTCAAATCAGAATTGCTAGATCATCCGCAGCCATGTCAAGGATTAGGAAATCGAATGCGTACCTGATGAGCGTGGGGAAAAAACGCGCGCATCTTGCAGATTTTTCACGGAAGAAACGATGCTTTGCTCCATCGGCTGCAAATCTAACCAATTTGGAGGAATCGCCGTGCAACGGAGATGAAAAGAATAATACCCTCCGTCGAGTCCCCGCTGCTCCGTCAGTTGCTTGTTCGGCAAATAAAACATAAGATCCTGTTTATATTTTAGTTTCGACTCAGAAATAAGAACCATTATTTCAATATTCCATTCTCATTTTCGAAAACTTTATTTCCAAAAACTAGATCGGTTTCAAAAACTAAACTCAATGCTATCAGATAGAGCATTTCTTAAATCAGTCTGTTCTAAATTAATTTGATGAAATTTTCATAAACTCCTCGTTCTTAAATTCATTTTATGTAATCCCCACTCAAGTTTTTTTTGTATACAGTCTCGGATTAACAAGACAGTTTGGTGAGTATTATTTAAAACAGTTGAGTATAAAAGTTAGAAATTTGAGTATGTAAGATTGCATCTACCATATCAAAAAACTGTATACTCAATTTTCACTCTTTTATACTCAAATTTCACTCTTTTATACGAATTTTCACTGATATATACTCAATTTTTACTCTTTTATACTCAATCTATTAGGAGTGAATGCAAAGAAAATTCAAATGGGAGTGTATGCAAAGATCAAATAGGAATTAGAGAGTTTTTTACCATTTACTATTTTTAATTATAATTTATTCCGATAATTCTGAGTTAATTACTCAATCCAATTTACTCTGCTCAATCATACACAAGTTTTTTTATGGTTACTAAAATAAATTAGGAATCTCAAACGGTTCATCGATCTAATATTTTTTGGTCCAGCTTCCGGGCTATGGTGCAGTGGTAGAGCGACTAGTCGTTATCTCAGGTATCTGATTCGATCCTCCAAATGAGGCGTGAACCCTAGGACGCTGGGCTTCTAGACTGTCCACTACGAGCGTTTTGATTTATCCTAGCGTCCGGTGGGAAACTTTCGTGAGGCCGGACCGATCGGCCGAGGTTGAAAAAAACCTGATTAAAAAGTAACATTTTTTGGTCCATCATTCGTTAAAAAAATCAATTGAATTTGATGCATTTAAACATTAAAATAATTTCATCAAATTTGATTGAAAAAGATTTTATACAATTGATTTTTTTTTAAATTTTGGAAATTCGAGTACTATTATGAAAAGTGGATCTATAGTTTAGTTTAGTCTATACAAATTTGAAAAGTGAAGAAAAAACATGGAAGCAAGCAAAAAGGAGGGCGGGCGGCAGAGTTGTGCCGGTCGCGACGAAAATGAGAGGTCGTGCCGGCCTCAACTCTCGCGAGAAGACGACAAGGTCATAGCCCACGCCGTTTCTCCTTCCATGAGAACTTGTTCACCTAATCTGCTCTCTCAAGATCAACACAACATCGAGGGGAGAACCGTGGTGTGTCTAGCCGTTAGGGCTCTTGCACCTGCTGCTGTCGATGGCGTCCAATGGCCACTCCCGCGCATCGGTTCGAACCGACCGCCAGGTTCCTTCCACGAAGGGCAGCGGCGCTGGGAACCCTCCGGCGCGACCTAGGGCGTCCTCGGCCAAGCGCTCTTCCAGAGTCTCCGTTGATGATGACAACGGTACTCGTTCTGTTCTTATGGAACTATTTTCTCCATTTTTGCTTCTTTTATTACGGCATCCTATGCCTTCTGGTTTAATAAAAATTTGATCTTTGAGTAATGCCTTTGTTTATTCGGGTAGGTTCTTATTCTTTCCCTTGGGAGGTGGGAAGCAATAGATAGAGTTCCAATAATTCCATCGGAATAAGGAGTGCAGTAATATGATAACATACAAATGTATATGTACGAAAGCAGTAAAGGTCGAGATTGTGAATGTTCAGTTGAAAAGTGATATGAAAGTTGTTCTTCTGAAGCATTCTTGATGAAGAGACCGAGAGAAACTGTGAGTAAAACAGAAAAAGAGCATGACACCAGAGATGTAGGATCGAATTACATGGCTAGAGAGGGGTGAATGTTTGACAACTTGAAAAATGAAAGTTTCTATTCCCCTGCAAGTGCAAGGCTTACACAAATATTAGATTATCAAGAGACTTGTTTCTATTTGCTAGTGTCAGAATAAAGCAACAACAATATGGCAACCGTAAATAAATAGATGACAATGCTATAAGAATGTTGAATGTGGTTTAGGCCACTTGTCCTACTTCATGGTCTACTGATTCATTAGGTGAATCAATCCTTAAATCCTTCACAAGAGGCGAAAAAAGCTCGTACAAGAATTCTTCTCTTGCTACAATATTAAATGAAATGTGCGAGAGAGAAGACACAATACCAAAGATGTTGGAAATCATTATGCATGGCTTTTCTTTTTGTACTGTTCATTTTTGTACTTGATGTACTGCCATAGAAAAGCCTAATCGATAGAATGGAAATTATCCTGGATTGTACATGATGCTTCCAATTAAATATTGTTATATTTGTACTTATTTATGGCTAAATTGCTGATATAACTATTTCCACTAACAGCTCTCTCGTTCCAGTCTGTAAACTATTCAGCCATATGTCAATTTACTCTTTCCTTGCACAGATTCTGTAAGAGTAAGAGTAGCAGTTAGAGTTAGACCCAAGAACACAGAGGAACTAAACTCAGATTTCGCTGACTGTGTGGAGCTACAGCCAGAGGTTTGCTGTTTCACTGTTCAATATGAGTACCTTTATCTTTTTAGTCAAATTAAAGTTTTTTTGTCAAACCTAATTTGCCTTGCAGTTGAAGCGATTGAAATTGAAAAAAAATAATTGGAGTTTGGAGTCCTATAAATTCGATGAAGTTTTTACTCAAAGTGCTTCTCAAAGGCGTGTTTATGAAGCTGTAGCTAAACCTGTTGTGGAGGTAAGTCATATGTGCATTTTAATACTCTGTTGCGCGAGACACTATGAGATATTTAACAGGTTTATTTTCAAACTTCAGCATATTTAATATATGTGTTTGAATCTTTGTGGATCTGTACAGAATACCGTACTAATATGTTTGTTGAAACTGATCAGTGCATATTGTAAAATGTTTGATATTGATATTTTGCACCATATCTAGTTTGTATTTTTTCCTTAGTACACAAGCTTTTCATAGTGTCTCATCGGATCATCGAACATGAGCTGTTTTAGCTTCATTCAGTGTTGCAAAAACATTGTGTTGTTGGCCTACCTATACGATCCCAGTATATGTTTTGCAGTATATATTTTCAAATTTTCTTGTTTGAATTTTTAAATGTAAAATTTAATAACAATTAACACCTATTCAAGGGCCAATTTTAACATATCAGAATACTTCTTACCAAACTTGATGCAGACTCAAGTGTTATGCATGTTTATGTTTGCAATTTTTTTTTTGATAATTCATTACTTTTTTACCCCTCCATTTTTCCATCTTCATCTGTCTTCTTTCTAAAAATCATCCAAGCCTGATGCTGAATACTAGATGCAGCTTAATCTACTATCTCCCAGAATCATCCTGATTCCTTGTTCCGTCATACATCCTTTAGTAAAATCTACAGAATGACCTTTTAATGACATGTAGTTGCATTTGGTTGGACATACTATCAAATTCTACAGTGCCCAGTTTCTCAGTGGGCAATGATTTATCCTTAATTATATGGTGCCTATCCTATTCTTTGTGTGTTTACTAAGTCAATAATAAAAGCTAAAGGTTATGCTTACTTGGAGCTAAGGGATCCAAAATGGAAGGCAAGGTGGGGGAGAGAGAGGGATGTTTTACTTGGGTGGATTGTTGGAGAGAAGGGAATTGATGAGGGATCCCATGTCCTCTCCTTTCCACGGAACTCAATCAACGCAAATTGGATGGATTGAAGGGAGAGAAAGAAGTGGTAAAAGATCATTACACCCTTTCCTCATTGTCAACCATCATTGACTGCTAATGGCAAGCTACCAGCCAATGCTAGCCGTAATTGACATTAATGGAGCACCATTAACTATTGACCACCGCCACCACTTTTCAAATTTTGGATGGAGAGATTGAGGAGGAATTGAAGATAAGGGGAATAAATGAAAATTTTCATTCTCTCCCCTTATCTCCTCATCCAAGTAAACAACTTTCAATTCCTTCTCTCTCCTCCCCTTCTCTCTCCATCTATTCCCTTTTCTTTCTCTTCAATTTCCCTCCCTCCAAGTAACCATAGCCTAAGAGTTTACCAAGCTCTCATGTCTCAATGAATAGGAATCTCTACAGCTAAATAAATAAATCAATTAAGATTATGCACTAGAATGAGATTGGCTGGTTGAACAACTGACCTTCCCCTGAGTTTTTAAATATTGGGGATTTCAGTTGGAGGCTATTGACAGAAAACTCAGCTTGGGAGCTTTTGACTGCTGTTTGTGTTTTTGAAGCATCCCTCTCAATATATTTTCTACACTAAAAATTCTAAAGCATGTGTTGCTGTAATGCTCTTCAATCCACACCGCTTGATTGGACAAGATGCTTTCTCTCTTGCAGATAGTCGTAAGCTTGACTCTTTTAACTATAATTGATTGCATTGCTAGGAATGATTCTTGATGTAGCAGAATTGCATATCATATGGTTGTTTCTTAAACATCAAAATTTGTTTATTTAATTTTGGTATTCTTTTGGATGGTATCTTTAATGTATCCTCTATTTTGATATACCTTTGCAGAGTGTTTTAGATGGGTATAATGGGACTGTGATGGCTTACGGCCAAACAGGTACTGGTAAAACTTACACAGTTGGCCAACTTGGTAAAAATGACCCATCTGAACGTGGTATTATGGTTAGAGCTTTGGAAAGCATATTTGCAAATACAACGGCTGGCTCAGACACGGTGACAATTTCTTATTTACAGGTTCGTACAATAGTACGTGGGTTCCTTTTCTTGTTTCCTTTCTCATCTCTATAGCTTCCACATAACAGTTGTCTACATTGTCATACTCCGCATATCATGTCCAGTTCATTGATTACAGTCTCTATCTTGACATTATATTTCATTAATCTAATTTTTAAGAAGACAAATAGTAGGTTAGAATAGGATAAATTATTGATGATTTTTGGTTTTGTGATTGCCTCCAGATTTTTGAATGATTTACTAGTTAGAGCTGACAGAGCTTCTTTACCCATGAAGAATTTCAAAGAGAATTCCACTGATTACATAATGATACAGCTGATTCTGTAAAATTTGAGTATTCTGATTGTCTTATACATATTTTTTCCTTAGTTATATCTAGAGTCGGTACAAGATTTGCTATCACCAGAGAAGACCAATATCTCTATAGTCGAGGATCCAAAAACTGGGGAGGTATCCTTACCTGGTTCTGCTATTGTTCAGTTAAACGACCTTGATCATTTTTTGGAGCTGTTGCAAGCTGGTGAAGCAAATCGGCATGCAGCTAATACCAAGCTAAATACTGAATCATCTCGAAGCCATGCAATGTTAGTGGTGGGTAGAGCTGTGATTCACTCATCTTTGATACTTTCCAAAATGAACATTTTAGTTTTACTTTTAACATACGATTAGAGACAGTTGTGCTTAAGTATTCTGCTTCTTGTCATGTCTCTAGGTTCATGTCCACAAATCTTTTGGAGAAAAAAATGAAAATGAGGTCTCATCTCTGTCTGCTGGAACAAATGACAATCTAGCTTTTCACCATGTGCCACACATTTTAAAAAGCAAGTTGTTGATTGTTGACCTTGCAGGCTCTGAAAGAATAGACAAATCAGGTATGCTTCTACGGATATAATGTGTTTTATGTTTGATTCTATTGTTCTAAGGCTAATCAAAATCATTTTAATTGCACATCTTTGTTGCATTAATTCTTTACATTATAGCTTGTATTGATGTTTTTACTTTTCAAATTTTGCATTGAAATCTCTACCATTGATTCATGGAAATGGAAGGCCTTTCTTGAAAACAAGATTAAATATTCAAGAAATTCAAACAATTTGAAACATATGTAGGATTGGTGTGATGATGGCTCCAACTAGCTAAAGGGGAGGGGTGAATAGATAATGATCTAACTTTTGTTATATACAAAAAATCAAGTTTGTTAGATAACCATGAGATGCTCTTGTGTGCATTTGATTAATCTTGTCAAGATTGTAAGATACAAAATAAAAATAATGCTAGCAATAACACGTTGGATTTTGTGTGGTTCAGAGCCTAGCTCCTACTCCATAACCCGTCGATTTGTCAAGTGAATGATTCCCACAAATCTACTAACAATCCCTCCTTTATTAAAGGCAAAGCAAGCCTTTCACAATTCCAAAACCTTAGGAAGGCTTACAAGTCTCTTGTCTCAATAAGAAATGTAAAGGTAAGCTTAGAAGGAAAGTACGAAGAGCTTGTAGAAGAAAGTCATATCTTCAAATAGTAAACCCTTGGGGTTTATCCCACATGAGCAACAAATCACAGTCAACACACAAGTGTTTTTGTGCACACATTCGCAAGCCAAACAACCTGTAATACTTTTATAAGAGAATCTAACAAATCAATTTTGCTCGCCCAAGTTGACTAGGAACACCCTAGTCATGAAAGTAGTTGTTAAACAACTAACAACTCTCTGGGCAGTTGCTTAGGATTCGTGTTGAGTTGACTAGAATTCCTATCTAGTTGACTACTTAAACATCCAAGTTTAACAGCCTATATAGAAATATTTGTTCTCTAAACCCCTTATGTTCAGTGAACTCTCGAATCGATCGAATACTCCGGTTGACTGAGACTCACCTCCGGTCGTTTGAATCTGTTTGGAGATGATGCTGACCTCACTCAACTTGCACCCTTGTAAGCTTACATAAAGCTCATGATCGAGCTTAACCATTGACTACAACTACAAACCAAATACCCTTTGGTTAAAGGCTTCCTACAAGCCACTAAGTAATCTAGGCCCCTACATAGCATACAAACACGAACTCAAATTACAATTCACTTTTAATCTCACATAACACATTGTTTATAAATTTTCAACCTTGTTGAGACCTTCAATCTCTCGGATGCACCAAGCTCTAAGTTTGCCCCAAAATTCCTTTAGTTCGGTCCAATCTTCCATCCCTTGCTTTTCACTTATAGAGTCTACCTCATATCATGTTGTCTTAGAGTTCACTGCCTTAGAGTATGCTTTGCTAGTAGGAGTTTTTAGTTGCTCCACGTCATCCTTTGTCAATCAATTATGAGCTCACTTGCAAGCCCTCAAGCTATCGAATCAACAATCTCAATTGCTCCATGCTCCTTGTCCTAGGAATTTTTGGTCCCTTAAATGCTCCAAGACATCTTTGCTAATCACTTTTGAGTCCTTCTCGTTATGAACCTCTGAGCTATTGAGCACAATCCATACAACTTTATTGTGTCAAGTCAACCATCACTATAATTTGACGATGTTGATTCACAAACTCCATATGCACTCTCCCAAGTCCCTGCATGCATGCACATATCAATACTACATCAACAAAATGTCAAAATGTATGGCAAACTAGAGATAACAAACAAAAAAACACAGAAGAATTAAGAAAGTAAAATACAGGAAATAAAAAAAGGTAGATTAGAAAAAAATAGAAACCACCTGAAGCTTTAAGTGATAAAGCTTAAACCAAACTTATAAACTAGAATTTTCTTTCCAAATTGAGAAAATTGATGCACACATTATAAGTAGTGGTATATCACTGATGATTTGACGTACATTTTAAAGGTTATATTTGTCTTAGATTTAGCCTATCATCTCAGTCAAATTTTTGGTTTCAATAATGTTAGTAGGTGGTTAACATGTCAGCACTTTTCAATTTTCACTTGAATGTTACAGGAATTGAAGGCCGCATGATCGAAGAGACTAAGTTCATTAATCTTTCACTCACTTCATTGGGAAAATGCATTAATGCACTTGCTGAAAACAGTCCTTATATACCAACAAGAGACTCCAAGCTCACCAGGCTGCTTCGTGATTCATTTGGAGGTAATCTTTTCCACCTTTTGATTCTGTTTTCATTGTTGTGTCCTACTATACTTTTAGCTTCATGTTTCCGAGCTTCCTAGACCCTTTTTTATTGCTCCTTTTAGTGAAAATATAGAAGCATTGGTCTTTACTAATGTCAGCACGTTTACTATTGCATTTTAAGTCTTCATAACAATAGTAGAATGAGCATAGAAGTGTCCTGTTGCAGCTAAGTGTCTCAGGGGTGTGGAAGTAATGAGCGATTAGAGGCCACTCATCAGATTTTTTGGAAAAATTATTCAATAATATTGTATTAATTATTATATACCACATTATATCATATTCATCTTTTTATTTTTTACAATACATAAGTATACTTTGATCAACACCTTTTGGTAAAATATGCCCTTTGAGATGGTAACTTAAGATTGTCATTTCCTTGGTGAGAATTACATCTTGATATTTCTTGGATGCTTGGGGGTTTTAAGAAAGCTACTGAACCAAACTAAATAGAATGATGTGACATCCCTTTTATTACTTTCTCAGGGAAATTTTCACCTACCATGAACCAAATATACCTTTGGGATAAGTGGTCAGCCAATCAACTATGACAAATCTTTTCCTTTTGTGGAATGAGAAATTATTTAATTGCTTAAACTGGCAATGACGTTGTTAGATGCCTGGAAATTTTGAAATTACTGAATCAAATTAGGATAATGATGATATTCCATATTACATTCTCTGTGATGTTTTCACATACCATGAACCTAATGTATCCTTGATATAAGTGTTCAGCCAATTAAATAAGGCATATTTTGTTTGTTTTTGGTGGAAGGTGTATTTGTACAACTCCTTAATTTGGTTTAGCTGTTTATTAATAGATGTCTTGGTTTCTTGTCCAATTGACACTCAATGGTATTCTTCCCATGCTAAAAAGTAGTAGATATGGGTTACATCCGTTAATCAAATTTGGCAAAAAGAGTATTTATCATAGACAGGCTAGAGTATTTTGAATTGAATGGCTTTGGACATCTGAGGAATTTGATTTGGGCTTTTGAGTTGCATAGTTATGCTTTTGATCTGCATTGTTTCGTAATGAACCAAATGATGCCTCTATGTAACCTATTCTGCTGCTCACAGAACATGGAACTAGCAAATATTCATTGTTCTGCAATTCATATTTGTCTTGGGAAAAACCCATTCCTTCTTTTCTTCTAATCCATCTTTTTGGTCTGTAAATTGAGTTTTCTCTTGTTCTGCAGGCTCTGCACGGACCTCTCTCATAGTTACAGTTGGTCCATCAGCACAATATTATTCTGAAACTGCAAGCACAATATTGTTTGGACAGAGGGTTAGTATTTTTGAAAAGATTGGTAAAAGGGTCTTTTAGCAAATTCTAGCAGGAACCATCTTTACTTGCTAATTCTTACTTTTCAACTTATTATTGTGTTTGTTCTGTTGATTTGAATGTAAGTTAAAAAATTTAGTGAATATTTGGTCACAATTGTAATCTATTATAAGGTAAATACACTAGGCTGTTCTACATTGATGAAACATCCCTTTTTGGCCTTCCACACTCCTTGTAAACTAATTTATCGGATTTTCCTATAGATCATTTGTATCCCCTTCATTATCCATTAGTTGTCACTCACTGTCAAGTAAACCAAAACATTGAATTGTATCACATTCTATTAAGGTTCTAGCATAGTGCACTTTAGGTGGTAAAAGGCGAATCGCTCGCCCCAGCACCCCCGCCAACCCGTCCCAGGGCCAACACGGAGGAGGTAAATCACGGGGGCTACTAGCCCGGATGCTATGGCTAGCGCGTGGGGAGGGTGGGCATACTGGCTTTGCCAGGATTTGACCCCCAGACCTCTTGGTGGTAACACCCATGCACTAACCATCAGCCCATCCCGTGGGGACAGCATAGTGCACTTTAGGGGATGTGATCAAGGTTCAAAATGTCAGTTTGGTATTTGACTCCTTTTATGGCCAGAGGTTTAGGCTGGTAAGGGATGAGGTTAAAGCCATGGCATAATGATGCATTTTGAAATTTCATATCTGTGCCTCTTTGTACTATTACACTGGTTGGATGAGATTGGAATCAACACCAAGAGAGGGGACAGCAGACAGAATAGTCAATTTAACCACAGGAGCTTACAAAGGGAGGGAACATAAATGCTAGGAAGACATTTGAGGTCAATAGAAGGAAAAGATCTTTGAGGTCAACCACAATGGAGGATAGAAAACGTGCAACCTCTTATTCTTCTTCCACTTATTTTTATTCTCTTGTTGCCTTTCCTCTTATTGCACCTCCATCTTCCATATCCTCTTGGTTGATACAATCAATGCCACTCGATACTGACAGTTGGTACACCAATGGGCATTGTCACAATCTTGCTGTGGATAAGCACTTAGATACTGACATGGAATGAGGCTTGAAACCTCGAACAATAAGTGCGTATATTAACTTACATGCAAATGTAATTCTTATTCTTTATTGAGAATAAACTAGTTTATTTCTTTTCACCCAGAATCAGAGAGTGAGTCAGGCAAGTTTTATATAGTGAGGTTACAATATTCTTTGCGTGTCAATTTTTCTAAATAAGTTTCTATTTCTTCCATTGAGTTTCCTTATATCTTCCAATTTTTCAGGCAATGAAGGTTGTTAATACAGTCAAATTGAAAGAAGAAGTGGATTATGAGAGTCTGTGTAAGAAGCTTGAGTACCATGTTGACTATTTAACCTCAGAGACTGACAGACAGCAAAAGCTTAGAGAAATTGAGAGGGAGCAGATGGAAAAGAAATTGAAAGAACAAGACGCATTAATAGTTGAAACAAAAAAAAATTTTGCCTGTAAATATGAGGTAGTACCTTCTGGATCTTGATATGTTTATGGAAAGTATGTTAGGTTCTGTTGTTTATTCTTTGTTTATCCAGTTTGCTGTTAGTTTTTTCTTTCAGTATGTTTTTTTGACCTTGTTTTATCATTTCTATGAATTTTAACTTTCACTGTGAAAAATTTATTTGTAGACATCATTTTAGTCTGTATACAGATTTTTTACATGTTTTTTAAAAAAATTTCCTTGTTCTAGAGCAATGTGACAAACTAGTTTTTAAATTTCACAATTTTCTTCGTAGTTCTGACATTTCCTTAACTTATTTCAGTATTTGGAGAAACAAAAAAATCATTGGGAGTTAGAGGCCAAAAAATTGTTGAAGGAATTGAACATTCAGAAGAATGAAAATGATAGATTATCTCAAGAAATTGGCCATCTTGAAGCAAACTTTAAGCAGATCAAGGTATTGGTTAGTCTTGGTATCGTTGCTGTTGTTAACTTGTTATTGACTTCCTGTCTTGTTATTTGGTCAGTTTTGTGAATTTTGTATATTAGCACATTGTTTTGTATAGGGATGATTGATTGATGCGGCTGTAAAGTTGCTATTATTTTCGCTTGAACTGTGTTCCTTTGCAGGATATATGGAAAATGGAAACATATTAGAGTAACAATCGTTTTTTTTTTGGTGACAAGTTGGACCAAAATAGATATGGATGCCTTTATGATTTTTAGTTTTTACTATGAACTCCGGAGCTGCTTTTGACTTTAGACTTTTGGAGATAACTATCATTATAATGATGATATTGATCTCAAGTATTCAAATGCTTGTCTATATGGTGTCTTTAAACTGGTCAAGTATTTAAAACCAGCACGAGAAGATCTTTATCCAGGAGCTAAATCTGATCATACTGGCTTCAAGGATTTAACTATTTGACAAGTGTATCATGTAGAATCCTTTGTTTACTGGCTTTGCCTAAAGAATTGTACTACTCTACCAGAATGATTAGTTTGATACTAGTTGTTATTTGATTTTTTTTTTTTTCACTTTTCCTGATATTTGATTACTAGGGCTGGCATATTGTACTGGTCCTATTTATGTCTAGATTCAAGTTATGTTAACTTATTCACATATTTGCATGACCAAGCCAACTTATTCACATATTTACCGGGCTGGGAGTAGCAGAAGAGTCTTTGTTTTTTCTTAATCTAAACAATATGTTTTTTTTACCTTATTTTTGTATTCAACTCCGCTCGCGACGACCTAGTCATGGTCGGTTTCAAGCGATAAAGGAGGAGGGTTGTGTTAGGTTGTCAGCCAACGTTAACTATGACAAATGCTCAATGAATAAATCCATTAAACTTTTATGCTAATGTTAGGTTGTTTCTCGAAAGGAACGCGTTACAGGATTCGACTGTAACTTCTCTGTAAGGACCACTATATCTTCAGAACTCGGATGTAGTGCTAAATATGCAAGAGTTTGCGTTGTAATGTTTAACTGTAACGTAGCGGCAAGGACCACTACATTTCCATGAGAACTTGGGTGTAGTATTAATAGGCAAGAGTTCTCACACTATAGGTGGGATAAGAACAAACATTATAGGAAGACTAAGGGGGCGTTTGGTTCAAATTTGTTAATCGGAATGGTAATGGGATTTCATTGAGGGGTCAATGGGAATGAGAATCATGATTCCATTGGTAGTGTTTGGTTCAAATCCTGGAATGAAAATTATTGTCATTGATGATGTTTGGTTCAGTTTAACTTTAGTAATGAGAATCCATAAATATTTCAAAGTTACCTAAAATAATAGAATTATTACAAAATAGTGAAAGTGAAATAAAATGAGTCGAGAGATAAATTAGAAAAATATAGAGAGAAATTATGAGAAGTAAGGTAAAAAAAAGAAATTAGAAGGAAAAAAAGGAGAAAATACAATAATAGAGAAAATAAAGATAAAAAGTAGAGAGAGAAAATAAGATAAGATATATGTGATAAAAAATAGAGAGAGAAATCATTAAAAAAAAGAGAGAGAAAAATGAGATGAGAGAGATAAAAAAATGATTTAGAAAATGTAGAGAGAGAAAGTGATAGAAGATATAGAGAAAAGAAAAAAATAAATATAGATAAATTATGATAAGAGAGGTAGAGAGAGAAAGTAATATTAAATATATATAGAGAGAAAATGAGATGAGAGAGGTAGAGAGAGAGTGATATAGAAAATGTAGAGAGAGAAAGTAATATAGAAAATATAGAGAAAAAGTAAAAAATAAAGATAGATAAATTAGAATAAGAGAGGTAGAGAGAGAAAGTGATATTGAAAATATATAGAGAGAAAGTGAGATGAGAGGGTAGAGAGAGAAAGTGATATATGAAATATATAGAAAAAATGAAAAATAATGATAAATAAATTATGATAAGAGAGTAGAGAGAGAAAGTGATTATCAAAATATACAGAGAGAGAATGAGATGAGAATGGTAGAGAGAGAAAGTTATATAGAAAATATAGAGAGAGAAAGTGATATAGAAAATATAGAGAAAAAATGATATAGAAAATATTTAAAAAAGTGAAAAATTAATATAGATAAATTATAATAAGAGAGGTAGAGAGAGAAAGTAATATTGAAAATATATAAAGAGAAAATGAGATCAGAAAGGTAGAGAGAGAAACTAATAGAAAATGTAGAGAGAGAAAAGAATAAATATGTAGAGAGAAATTTTAAAATGTAGAGAGAGAAAGCAAAATGAGATAATATAAAAAGAAATAGTAAAATGAAAAATATAAATAAAAAAAGGAGTGTTTTGGATATATGAAAAGGAAGGAATGATTGAGGAATTTGATTGATGAGGGGGGAGTAGGGAATGAAAATGAGGGAATGATTCCCTTATTTTCATTCTCATTGACACTTACCAAACAGTGCAATGAGAATGATTTCCATCCATTCCTATTCCTTAGTCCCTATTACCCTAAACCAAACGCTCCCTAATAGTTTAAAATTTAAAACATGAAACATAGGAACTCTCATTGGTAAAGCAATGAAGGTAATAGATGTGATGATTAGGAAAAGAAATAGTATTTTATGTGTACAAGAGACAACATGGGTAGGCGAGAAGGCAAATATGATAGTGAACTCAAGTTTTAAATTATGATACACAGGAAAGACTAAAACAAAAAACAGAGCGGGTATTTTTATATATAGTTCTTTAAAAGATGAAGTTGCTGTAGTTAGAAAGGGGATAGAATTATAGTTTTCAAGATAGTAGTGATTAAAGAAGCTGTGAACGTAATTAATATATATGCATCTCATGTAGGATTAGATAAAGAAATCGAATCAAGATTTTGGGACGACATAGATAAGGTATTACAAAATATTGTCAAATGAAATGATTTGAATAGGAGGCGATCTAAATGGATATGTCAGAGTGAAAAATGAAGAATATGAGAGGGTATATGAGTTTGGAACAAGAAATGAAGAAGGGAAAATTATATTGGATTTTGTGATAGCATATAACCTTATATTATACTTTTGTTTAACAAAAAAGAACACTTGGCTACATTCAAAAGTAAGAATAATAAATCGTAAATTGACTTTTTTATGGTTAGGATGGGGGATAGAAAGATTTATAAAGATTGTAAGGTCATTCCGGGAGAAAGCTTAATTACCCAACATAGGTTAGTGTTGGATATATGTCTTAATCATAATATCAATAAGTGGTGGAAGTTAAAGGATGGGAAGCAAAACATATTTACGGAGAAGGTAGGAGTATAAACATTAGGTGAAATATATGGTAACTCTAATAAGACATGAGATAAGATGGTATCACAGTTGTCACAAGCCCTCGCTTCGCGCGCTTAAGCGCAAGGCACAGCGAAGCGAGCGGGCAACGCTTCTGCGAATGCGGAAGCGAGCGAGATCAAAGAAGTGTCGCTTTGTTGTGCTTTGCGCGACACGCGACGCGCTCTTGCGCAAAAAAATTTTCAATTTTGCTTTTCGTTTTGTTTAAAGCCCTAAATCTCTTTGCAACTGCGCCTCTTCATCTTTCTCTCGCCATCGCCAATTCAACACTGCGTCTGCCGCTGCGTCTTCTGCTTCTCGTCGCCACCGCGTCTGCCGTTGCGTCCCTCTTCCATGTATTCTCTTTCTTAGTCCAACGTGCGTCATCGCTGGACGCTTTCGGCAGCATCGGAGATGTCCGGTGATGCTTTCGGTGCTGTTGGACACTGTCTGCGGTGTCCAGCGGCGCCGGAAGCGTCGCGGGACGCCTCCGGCGCTGTCGGTGGGATTTTATTTTACGGTTTAAAAAAAATCAAACAATTCCTAAAAAAATCAAACAATTCCTCAAAAAAAATCTTATAAACTTTATTAATTCATATAAAATAAATTTAAATATATAAAAAATATTTTAAAATAAAAAAATTCTATTAAATTTTATTATGTAATATAAATCAGATTTAAAATTTATAAAAATATATATTTTAAATATAAACATCTGATAAATTTTATTAATTAAAACTATATTTATTAAAAAATTTAATATATTTTAAGATTTAAATATATTTAAAATTAAAAAATTTAAATTTTTTTTATTAATTCTTATAAATCTTTAAAATTTAAATCAGATTTAAATTTAAAATTTAAATACATAAAAATTATATTTAAACAAAATCTGAAAAATATTAATTAGATATTTATATTTAAATATTTTGAAATTATAGTTTAAATAAAAATTTAGTAAATTATATTAATTCATATAAACCACTAAATCGTAAATAAAATTTAAATATATAATAAATATATTTAAAATAAAAATTCTAATAAATTTTATCAATTCATATAAATTAAAAAATCATATTTAAATATATATTTAAAATTTAATAACAAATTATAAAAAATTTAATTAATTCATATATATCAGATATATATTTTGATAATTAATTTTTTTCTAATTTTATATATATGTTTTTTATTCATTGATGATAATTGATTTCAATTTTCAACGGTGTTGATTGAGTTGATTCTAAACCATGTCAAATACAGTAATTCCATCCACTTGAAAAGATATTGCTTGGAATTATGCAACATGTTCAGATCCTAAAAATCCAAATATTGTCACTTGTATTTTTTGTGGTAAAATAACAAATCGCGAAATTTATCGACACAAACTACATTTAGTTGGAGGCAATAGAAATGTGAAAACTTGTCCGAAATGTCCCGAACTTGTTAAAGAAGAAATTAGAGAGTTCATGCAAAAAAAAAAAGAAGAGTAATTTGAAGAATCAAATGGATGATATTCCTCATTCTAATGATATTGATGATTTGGAAGAACATGAAGATGATCATCAAACTAAAGTGAAAGGAAAACAACTAATATCTGATTCAAGCATCCATCCTACGGTTCAAGGTAAAATGTGCAAACAAACTGGACCTATTAATCTTTATTTATGAAAGATGTTGATGAAATTGTCAAACAAAGACGTGCAAAAAATAAAGGACAATTTGATGAAAATAGAAAGAAGTTGAGAGATATTGTGGGTGAGAAGTTTGCAAGATGGATGTATGATGTTGGAATTCTTTTCAATGTTGTTAAATATGATTCTTTTGAGCCTTGTATTGAAGCTATTGGACAATTTGGATCTGGGATGAAACCTCCATCATATCATGAAGTGAGGGTTAAGTATTTAAAGAAGGAGTTGACAAATACGAACTTGCTTCTCAAATCCCACGAAGAAGATCATGCTAAGTTTGGGTGCACAATTATGACAGATGAATGGACAGATAAAAAGGGTAGGACTCTTATAAAGTTTTTGGTAAACGATCCCAAAGGATGTGTTTTTGTTGAATCAGTTGATGCTTCAGGCTATTCTCACACAGCTGACAAGATGTTTGAGTTACTTTCTAAATTTGTGTATCGCATTGGAAAAAAAATGTGATTCAGATTCTAACAGATAATGCAAGTTGCACTGTTAGTGCAGGTAATATTTTAAATATATATTACTTTCAATTAATAATTGGATTATATTTTTATTATTTTTGACTAAATTTATTTTTTTCAGGTCGTCTTTCGGAAAATTGATTTCCACACTTTAACTGGACTCCTTGTGCAGCTCACTGTTTAGATTTGTTGCTCGAGGATATATTCAAAATTTCTCATCTTAGAAAATTGCATGAATGGGCGTTGATGGTAAATGGTTATATTTATAATAGACCATAAGTATTGAGCATGATGAGAGAGCTTACTGGACAGAGAGACATGGTAAGAACCGCAAAGACACATTTTGCAACCGCTTTTTTAACTTTAAAGCGGTTTTATGTACAACATGTAAATCTGAGAAAGATGTTTATATATGAAAAGTGGGCAAATAGTCGATTTTCGAAGGAGGTTGCAGGAAAACGTGTAGCAAAACTGATATTGATGTCTTCTTTTTGGAAAAATATGATTTTTGCATTAAAAGTTGGCGGCCTATTAGTGAAAGTATTGCTACTGGTAGATGGTGAAAAAAGATCTCCTTCCTATGGGTTATATTTATGAGTCAATGGACAGAATCAAAGAAGCTATCACTGCGTCATTTAACAATAATGAAGAGAATATCGAAGTGTTTTGGAATTCATTGACAACAGATGAAACATTCAACTCCATCGTCCTTTGTACGCAGTTGGATATTTCTTGAATCCAAAGTGTTTTTACTCAAACTCTGACATAGAAAATGATACAAAGTGATGGAGGGTTTTTACAAGTGCATATCTAGATTGGTGAGAGGTGAGGATTTACAAGATCAGATCACGAATCAATTGAAAAATACAAGAAACAGAAGGACTTTTTGGTTTGCCAATGACTATCAAACAAAGAACTTTAAAATTACCAGGTAAATTTGCAAATAATTTGTTGTGATATTTCAATATTGGATGGTATCATTACAATAAAGTTAATCTTATAATTTATATGTTTTTGTGTTTCAAGGTGATTGGTGGTCTTCTTATGGTGCATCAACGCCTGAATTAAAAACATTTGCAATGATGATTTTAAACCTCACATGCTCTTCTTCTGGTTGAGAACGTAATTGAAGTGTTTTTGAATATGTAGTTAGAGTTTTTTTTAATACTTATTAAAAATTATATTATGGACTTAACCTTTGACTTCTTATTCTTATTATTTTTAGTTACATTCCAAGAAGAGAAATACGTTATCTCAACAACGATTGAATGATTTGGTATATATCAAGTACAAAGAGCTTTGAGGCGAAGATATGACATGCGAGATAAGATTGATCCTATTTCTTTATCAGAGATAGATGATAGTAATGAATGATTGTTGGGAAAATTAGATGACAATGATAAAGACAATGAAAATGATTTTGTCTTTGAAGGTGAAGATTTGTATTGGAGTGATGTAGCATGAGCATCTGGGGTTGGTGAAAGTGCATATGACTTTCGATCTCGAAACGTCTTCTTCAAAAGGTGCATCATCATCTGCTTTAGTAAAAAGAAAACAAGTTTCGGCTCAAACTAGTTTGTAGATGAAGAAGAGATTAACTTGATGATGAAATTGAAGAAGAAGATACCGATGGATACAAGTCAAGCGATGGAGCTGATGACGTAGATTTGGATAATGAGGATGAAGAAGATGATGATTTTGATATTTGATATTTGATATTTCATCTAAGCATCCATTCAGACTTTTGATTTATTTCTAGTTTTTTTTGAATAATCTACAGCTTTATCAAGTTGTTATGGTCATTTGGATTTTCATAAACATTTTCAAAGACTTTTGATAGATATAATAATCCTTTTGTTTATTATGTTTTTTTTCGTAAAGTTCGTGCTTCGCTTTGCGCTTTAAGCTCGAAGACCGTTGAGCGTTTTTTTGCGCCCTGCGCTTGTGACAATTATGGATGGTATCAATGTTGAAAATAGTTGCCAAGAGTACATTCGATGAGTCAAAGGGGCATGCATCACCGAGTAAGGAATCTTGGTGGTGGAATGAGAAGTATATGAGAAAGTAAAGGAAAAACGAAAAACTTATAAGGAATTATATATTTGTAAGAACGAGGAAAATTTTAAAAAATATACAATTGCTAAGAAAGAGGCTAAGAAAGCAGTGAATGAAACAAAAATGAAACTTTTGAACAATTATATTGAAACTTATACATAAGATGGGGAAAGAGATATTTATAGAATGACTAAAGTGAGAGAGAGAAAAATAAGAGATCTTGGACAAATAAGATGTATTAAAGATGAATACAATATGATACTAGTAAATGTTGGAGAAATAAAAAGGGGTGAAGATATATTCTCATCAACTTTTTAATGAAGGTTTAGAAGGTTTAGATAACCAACTTAACTTATGCAACTTAAGTAGGTCAAATGAGTATAGAAATTTAAATTTTTATCGTAGAATTCAAATTTTAGAAGTAGTATAAGCTTTAAAAGGGATGTAAAATGGAAAAGCCGTGGGACCAGATAATATTCCAATAGAGGTATGAAAGTGTTTAGGGAAACAAAATATTGAATGACTTACAAAATTATCTAATATGATATTGAAAATGAAAAAAATGTCTAATCAATGGAAAATAAGTACTCTAGTTCTCTTGTATAAGAACAAAGGAGACGTACAAAATTATGCAAACTATAGGGATATTAAACTAATGAATCATACCATGAAACTTTGGAATAGAGTAATAGAAAAAAGATTAAGGAGATCACAGTGATCGAAAATCAATTTGGGTTCATGCCTGAAAGGTCGACAATAGAGACTATATATCTTCTCAGACAACTAATTGAAAAGTATCAGGAGCAAAAGCAAGATTTACACATGATATTTATTGACTTAGAAAAAACTTATAATAGGATCCCAAGAGAAATTATATGGAGAATTCTAGAAATGAAAGGTGTTAACGTAGCATATATTGAAAAGGATATTATTGAGTACGTAACGACCAGAGTGAAGACTTGAGACAAATTAATTAAAGTATTTCTAATAAATATAGGGTTACTTCAAGGATCAGCTCTAAGTCCCTATTTTTTTACACTAATCATGGACAAACTCAGTGCACACATTTAAGATACAGTACCATGGTGCATGTTGTTTGCAGATGATATTATTTTGATAGACGAGACACGTGAAGGAGTAAATGTTAAACTAGAATCTTAGGGAAAAATACTAGAAGTGAAAGGTTTTAGGCTTAGTAGAGTAAAAATAGAATATATGAAATTTAAATTTAGGAATATTAGATTTAATGAGACAATTGGAATTGAGAGCTTTAAGTATTTAGGATCATTTTTGCAAAATGATGGAGGGATTGAGAAAAATGTCTTACATAAAATACAAGCAGGATGGTTGAAATGGAGGTGATCGTCGGGTGTTTTATGTGACTATAAAGTACTTTTAAAACTTAAAGGGAAGTTTTACAAAATAACAGTTAGATCTGCTATGTTATATGACGTTGAAAATTGGGCTATGACTCAGACACATGAGTAGAAGATGAAAGTTGCAGAGATTAGGATGTTAAGGTGGATGTGTGGATATACGAGGATGGACAGAATAAGGAATGAGAGAATTAGCGAGAAATTTAGAGTTACATCTATCGAGAAAAAACTTCGAGAGACATGTTTAAGATGATACTGACATGTTTTTTAGACGGTCAATAAATACTCAAGTTAGGCGATGCGAAACTATGATAAATACGCACACCAAGCGAATGAGAGGAAAGTCAAAAAAGACTTGGTTAACAATAATAAAATAAGATAAAATTTATTAAATATATATATGATGATATAAGGGGACAAAGCGCAAGGGTGTAGAAGGATATATATATATCCAACCCCACTTGGCCACCTAGTGGGATAAAGCCTGGTTGTTGTACTTATTTGTGTATTCAAAACATAGCCGACTCCACCTAGTGAGATAAGACTTGGTTATGATGGTTGTGTATTCAAAACATGATCTTTCTCGGTCGAGGAAGGGCTAAGAACACCTGATACTGGACTGGCCAGTGTAAATCCATTGTATGTTGTAGTGTAATACCTGTAGCATACCAGTTGAAGCATTGATTACCATTGGCATGATGGACAAAAAAAAATATGCTTCAACAGTTTGGACAACACCAGAACTGTTGCTATATTATTAATAATAACAAGTCATTCATTCTTTAATTCCTTCTATCATGTTATATTAGATAATCTGGGGTGGTGTTTCTCTTAGCTTTTGTTATGCATCTGGTATTTAGAATTTTTAACATATATGTGTAGGTTGCCTGTGGCTACGTTTAATTGGCTTTACATTAGATTATTCTCTTTGGTAGTCCTGACTCTATTTTTTTAGTAGCAACAGGAGCTTGAAAGTTCGACACATCAGAAAGTACTTGCTGACACGACAAATACGTACCAGAAGAACATAGCAGAGCTCATCAATCAGCTAGAAAATGAGAGGTCTCATTGTACAAATCTAGAAGAACAGTTATCTGTTATGAAGAAGTCTCTGAGTGATAATATAAAACCAGTCCAGGTATTATTTTTTTCTTTATACATTCTGAGGAAGATATTATAATGTGTTATATGATGTGTGTATTACTTTTGGTTTATATTGTTTGCCTATGGCTTATGCTTGTTCTGTAATTTATCTTTAATTCACTGACTTCATTATGCTCAGACAGTTATATTGTTTGGTTGGGCTTGTCTGTGTTGGTTGCCTATTTTTAATCATCTTAAGAAAAAGAATTTGGTGAAGTTCTAATCTCAAAATTTGAAAAGTGTTGTACAATTTATTGTCTCATGTACAATATATACAAACAATATATTGAATTAAGGATTTAATGGTCTAGTGTATAAATCATGCATCTATCCCTTGTACGAAATTCAATATATCTTTCTCAAGCCCTTGAGTAAAATGAACCTTGAGTAGGACAGGCTCAGAGGCATATCTGGCCAGACTCCTTTAGCGAACAAACAACTAAGCATAGAAGGCTTCATAATTCATCAAGGAAACACTTGATTGCTAGCTTTGATTTTTGGCTGATCATAAAATGTCATCATGCAATGTATACTTGGCATTCTTAGCCAAATTGATATGCTTTTAAGTATATTTTCATCGTCTATTTGTTCATCTTGAGCAATATTTGCATATTCATGACCTCACACTGCTGACAGGCTGCTCATTATTGATGTCATTTTCAATCTGGTTTTACAGTTCTGATACTGTTAGACTAGGTAAAGTTCTTGCCTCTTCATCTGTAAATATCTTCTTTTCCAACATCACAAAGCATAAACTGTCCTATGCATAACAAATTCCTACACCGAAATCGAAAATGTTATGCATCTTTCTAATTGATTGACAAATGATGGTTTTGTCATATGATCACCCTTCATAGTAATATCAAGGTGTTGTTTCTGTTTGATTTTATGAACTTCATTGCCATTTATTTGATTTTATCATCAGAATTACACTACTTTATATTGTCATGCACTTCGAACTTCAGGAACGAATTGTTGATGATCTCGCAAGAGAAAATTCAAAGTTGAATGAAACCGCGACAAGTAAAATACAGTCTCTAGAAGTAATGAACAGAGAACTATTGATGGAGAAGGTATGCTTAATATTACTCAAATAGGCAAATAGTTTCACTTAAAATTCATCTCGCAGCTAGATACTTTTCAAATCTTTTTATATTTACTGTTTGATTTTATGAACTTCATTGCCATTTATTTGATTCTATCATCAGAATTACACTTCTTTATATTGTCATGCACTTCAAACTTCAGGAACGAATTGTTGATGATCTCGCAAGAGAAAATTCAAAGTTGAATGAAACCGCGGCTAGTAAAATACAGTCTCTAGAAGTAATGAACAGAGAACTGTTGATGGAGAAGGTACGCTTAATATTACTCAAATAGGCAAATAGTTTCACTTGAAATTCAACTCGCGGCTACATATTTTTCAATAATTACATAATTTTTCTTAATGTTTATTAATTTTTCACACCTTCAACCTTAGATTTTGACTCAACTTGTTTATTCTATTAAGTATTGTATTTATATTGATTACGCCTAAACATTCGCAATTAAGTTTCTTTTTTTTCCTGCAAACCCCTATCCATCCGTTTCAAAAATATGAACTTTTCTACATTGACTTTATGCTTTTATTCTGTATTTTAAAACACTAGGAAAAATCTTTATAGTTTTACACAATATCATCATCAACATTATATAACTGTATAGGCTAATAGAGGAGCTTTATAAGTTTAGATGAGGTAGCTACCATTATCTTGGATTTAAACATTTTGGTCTAGTAGTTGGGTTTGATATGTTAGTTCTCTCATCTAAATGGGACGTGACATGCAAGATCTATAATTGACGACATGTGAAGCCCAATGGTGGTTACAGGATCATGCTGGTAGCCATGTTCAATAGTTTACCATGCCTAGGATTTAGTTTGCCCTGATACCATTCGGTGATAAAATTGATCCATTAAACTTTGAGGCCCCTAGTTCTCGGACTAGTAACTATATCATGATACCTATTTTTGTATGACATTAAATCACTCGATATTCCTTTCAGCTTTGAATCCCACTGAGATAATTGTCGAGGATTCTACTACAAGCTTATTTCAAGTCACTAAAATCTGTTAGGACCGAAAGGAATTTAGATATCTCCATAATGGTATGATATTGCCCACTTTGGGCCTAAGCCCTCATGATTTTGCTTTGGGCTCTCCCAAAAGGCCTCATGCCAATGGAGATATCTTTTTTTCTTATAAGCCTATGATCTTTCCCATGTGTTTTCGATGTGGGACTATGTTTGCAACCCTAACAATCCCCTCCTCAAACAAAGGACCACAAGCCTCCCTCAAGCGGAAACCCTTTCTGTTTGATGTTCGATCTTCAACCCACCAGGACTTTCTGCCCCTCGGTCCACCCGACCTACTAGGACTTCACCGCCTAGCCGCAACTAGGACTTCTCTGCCTGGTGTCTGGTCCTCTTGATCAAGACACGAGAGCCCATACATCTTTATTCAGGCTTAACCCACATGGTTAGATCTGGATCATGTCTCTAGCTCGTGCTTCTTCCGGCGGTTAGTCCGGTGAAGAGCGACTTGACTCTGATACCAATTGTTAGGACCGAAAGGAATTTAGATATCTCCATAATGGTATGATATTGTCCACTTTGGGCCTAAGCCCTTATGGTTTTGCTCTTGGGCTCTCCCAAAAGGCCTCATGCCAATGTAGATATCTTTTTTCCTTATAAGCCTATGATCTTTCCCATGTGTTTTCGACGTGGGACTATGTTTGCAATCTTGCAACCCCAACAAAATCATATGTAAACCTTTCTTTTTTGTATGATTTTACTTTGGTTGTTTTATCAAATAAATGACATCTATGTTTGAATTTTCTGACGTGTAATCAAATTGATTGTTAAATTTGTCTTCTATTCTCCTCTCATAACTCTTTCCCAATGTTTCATGATCTGAGTTACGAATTTGATCCCACTATAATAAGGACAACATTGTTTGTCACATTCAGTAATATCTTTGACAAACCTTCCTTTGGGCATCTTAATTTGCAAAATTTTATTAATTTAGTTAACCGACTTGTCCTTTTAAACTCTTTTAAATTTCATTAAGAATGTTGCTCGAACCTATATTTTACCTTTATTTCCTTTAATGCTTCCTTAACTTTATTCAGTCTAATATCACAAACAAATATATGATTCCTAAAATTGCTATAATTTTCAGCCTTTTAAGTCTACTATTTTGTACAACGTTCATTAAATAATTTGATTTTTTTTTCCCGATCTTTACTTAATTGCATTGTTGTCAACAAAAAAAAATGATTAACGAAGTTTTTCCAGCCTCGGGCAACCGGCCCGGCCTCACGGAAGTTTCCCACCGGTTGCTAGGGTAAATCGGGAAGTACTCGCAGCGGACGGTCCAGAAGCCCAACCTCCCAGGGTTCGCGTCCTATTTGGAGGAAAAATTCTTGCAAAATACGCCGTAGTTGGGGATCGAACCGCAGATGCCTGAGACATTGTTGTCAACAAAGAATCTTGTAGAAGGTCCATTTCATGTTAATAGGACAGGACCATCATATTGAACCCTAAAGCACTTCTCTATTTTAAATGCATAGTATTTATGAATGGAGGGTTAAGAGTTTAACACTTCTAGCTGAATGGTTGGAGCTGACACTGCTACATGATGATGAAAATGCATTTATCAATATTACCTTGTTAGATTAAATTAATACTTGTATGAGTCCTTTTCCATTCAACTGAACTTTTTCACCTCAATCTTTCTAAAGTGGCAATTCATACATTTAGTTGTTATTCTACTTGTTAGAATCTCTAAAACTTCTCCATTATCATATTTCCAATTGAGACTCATAAATTAGCAATATATCACTTATAAATAACATGGGATATGGAGATTTATCTGATTTGCACATTCATTCAGTATCAATTTCGAGAGACAAGAACTTAAATCTAATCAATTATATAAATCTATATGTACAAGAAATGAGTATATACACTTATTATGGTTCTCTCACTAGTAATACAAATTAATCTATTACAATGTTTTTTTTTCACCTAAATGCTGTTTTAGTAAAATTTTCTTCTGCTATACTTTGTACATACGTTATTCTAGATCTCAGGTTGTTTTAGCTGTGAGAATACAGAACAAGAATCTTGCAGTTGACATTTATTCATGCACCACAAGAATTTTATGGTGTATAGAACTTTTATTTTATTTTATATAAAGAAGGATATGGAACACGTGATAAAAAAAATTTCTGTAGTATATTGCTAAATTGTTCTTTTTTTGAGAATGTAGGAGTTCTTAAATAAAGAGCTTGAATCTTTGAAAGACAAACTTTTAGACGAAGAAAGACAAAGAATATGCCTTGAAGGTGAAATTGTGAAATTGAAAAAATTCTTGATTGATGGAAATGCAGAAAATGGGGTAACTAATCTATATATTTTTTTTAAGATTTATTTCCTACCTTCTATATTCTGTGTTTTTAACCATCGTTTCTGTTGTAACTGCTTCTTACAGTCTAAAAGATCCCATTTGGCAGAAAATTCAACCAGTTCAACTTTGCCTTTTGAAAATCCATCCAAGTCTTACAAGTTGAGAGAAAGTGTATCTGCTCAAAAAGATACCATTTCCAAAATCTTTGAAGAAGGTAAGTTTTTCTTCTTTTTTTTTATTGTTTGAATTAAGAGATTTTTATCTACATTTTGTGTGTGTGTGTGTGATATGCGTTTCTTTTTCATTGTGATCTCAGTTGGTCTATCAAATATATTACCTTTGTTGAAGTCTGAAGAATTGGATGTACAAATCCATGCAGTAAAGGTGGTTGCTAATCTTGCTGCCGAAGGTAAGTAGTGGTTTTCTAGTTAAGGGTGAGCTCTATATGGCAATATTTTCTAACTAGTGACTATGTTCCATTATACTTTAATCATGTAAGTATAGAAGTTCAATGCTGTCTTTTTATCCCCTAGATAGAAGTTTCACAGTCCCCATCTGTGTATATGTATGGATCAAGTTCATGCAAGACTTATATCTGAATAAATCAAATCTACAAGAATAAAGGAAACTAAACTCTCCAACAAAAAATCCCATTTCCCCACACATTTAAACTGCGTTTTTAATCTGTTAGTCATTGTTAAGTTGAATTCAGAGGATCCATAAATATGATAGACAAATTTCCTCAAGAGACTCCAAAGCTAACTCATGTTTCTGAGTATGAATATGGAAATGCTAATGATATATCTTCTCTGAAATTTCCATTTTTCCATACATTTATTTGTCTCAACTGCTTGCATGCAAATTTTGCAGATATAAATCAGGAAAAAATTGTTAAGGAAGGAGGTTTGGATGCTCTTCTCATGCTTCTCGAAATATCAAAAGATGCCACTGTTCATCGAATTACTGCTGGTGCTTTAGCTAACTTGGCTATGAATGGTAATCAGAAAACGGATATATCTAACTGCATTTTACTCGGGTTTTATTTCTGTGAGAATTTGCATGAACTCTTTAGATCCTGCTAGTCAAATTTTTGTAAGATGTGCATTCTAATGTATCAATTGTCATCATTAATATACCAATCTGATTTTATCTTTGTAACCCTTCCCCGGGCACTCTCCCTTCCAATCAGCATGATCTTGTACATAGGAGTTCGTGTATGGTTGCTTATTCTAGTAATCCAGATCTTTCTGCTTTTAATTACACTAAACTATCCTGGAAAGTTTCATTTAACAAACCAACGTTTGTTTTCATTTCTTTGTAGAATGAAACTTAATGAACAATCTTTTGTAACAATTCACATGTTTTTATGGTTGCAGTTGATGCTAGCACAAGTTTTAATCTACTAGATCAATGATTCATGTCACCAGGGTTAAAGGTGCTAGGATGTAAACATTATAAGGTTGAACAAAAAGCCTCATTGCATTAGTTGACTCTTCTCAAAATGTTATGTCATACTTTCTGAAGTTCAAAACAAACTGAATCTTGATTGTCACTACACTGACTCAATCTAGGCCCACTCCATTCTAAGATATAAATGGAAACACCATGTCTATTAACAATTTGACTAGATTGGCCTCTGCATTCCAACATGTGGAGTATCTTCCTTATTATATAATATGTTTGTTTGAGCATTATCACTAATATTTACTAGTCAATTTTTGATGTACCATTAAACATTATTTCATGGATTTGCTTGTCTATTGTAGGTTCAAATCAAAGTTTAATAGTAAGCAAAGGGGGAACTAGGTTACTTGCAAATATTGCATCAAAAACTGAAGACCCTCAAACTCTTCGGATGATTGCTGGCGCAATTGCTAATTTATGTGGAAATGGTAAGGTTTCTATATAATTTTGTAAGTTACCTTCTCATAGCAACTTAAATGAGCATCTAGTTTTATCAAATTAATTTTTTAAACTTATCCTGTATTTTCTTCTTTTTTATTTTTAGTTAATTATAGTTTAGTTTCTATTTGTTACCTTGTTTCCCCTAGCAAATTGACTAGCCAAATATATAGTTACCACATTAGTACTTCATATAGTCAATGCAATAGTTAGTTTGCGTTTTCTTTTACTTAATTATAGTTTGGTTCTGATGTGATTTCTATGCCTTAGATACTCTTCAGAAAAGAATTTATGAAAAATTATGCAATATCCGATGACTGTTCTTATTTGATAACTTTTGACAAATATTCCTTTAGAGAACAAAGATGGAAAATGTAATTGCTGCCTATTCTTGATATTGTAATTTGCTTTCAGCCTCTATCAATTTTTTTCCACTTTAATTTAATATTTTTCATTTGGGTAAATTTCAGAGTAACTTATCTTTAATTCTTTTGTTGTAGCATTGTATAAAAATTTATTTGTAATAGTTACTGGTAAATTTTCACAGTAACTTAGCTTTAATTTTTTTTCTTCTTTTGTAGCATTTATAAAATGTATTTGTAATAGTTATAAGTTTTCACAGATAGTAACTTAGTTCAATTGTTTTCAAAATGATTTTTTTTAAAAGGGGTGTACGAAGCTCCCGCCAGTGTGGGATCTCGAGAAGAGTTGGATCATATTGGGTGTATTGAATTTTATTGATGCAAAATTCTTTTATAATAGTTATATTAAGGAATCAAACTGGCTTATGAGGTTGTATATGTGCATGCAATGCTTGAATATATCACATAAAAATGATATGCTAGGTAACAGTCGAACCTGGGGTGATCGGCCTGACCCCACAGAAGTTTTCCATCGGCCGCTAGGGTAGATTGGGAAGCACTCGTGGCGGGCGGTCCAGAAACCCAACATCCCATGGTTGTGCGCCCCACTTGGAGGAAAAATTCCTACAAAATACGTCGTAGTTCGGGATCGAACCGCAGGTGCTTGGGTGATAACTAATCGCCCTTCCGCTGCACCATAGCCCCGGGGGCTTGAATATATCACATAGACTAGACACAAAGAGGATGATTCTTGTATATTTGATTTCATGAAAGTGAAAAACAAAATGACAAAATAAGAAGGGAAGACCTATATCTGCAACTGATGTGTTATCTCAACCAATTAGGAACCCCATATTCATACTTCAGGAATTATATCAAAGCGTAATTCAAACAGATGTTGACAAGGAATTGGATAATTATGAATAACTTAGTTATCATTTTTGTAGTTATCATTTCTGGCACTTAAGTTTTTTGGACGAGTAATTACCAAACCAATCATTAGCATAGGAATGTGTGGCTATTATGGATGAAATTTGTTTTATTAGGGGGTAAATTATATCTTTTTTTACTGTATCCAAATCCTGATTTTTCTTAAGATGTGATTATGATAAACAGAGAAATTGCATGCGATGTTGAAAAAGGACAGTGGCATCAAAGCGCTTCTGCAAATGATGAAGTCCGGACATAGTGAAGTCATAGCTCAGGTTGCCAGAGGTTTTGCAAACTTTGCAAAATGTGAATCACGAGGAATTGCTCAAGGTTCATATATTATTTACTTGTTCTGTGTTTAATAAAAGTATTTTCTCATGTCAGCACAAGTTCATGGAAGCATGCTTATGACTGTTTATTTCACTACACGTTTGCACTTTGCAGTCATCTACTCTCATAACGGTTATTGAATGATGAGAATGCACTCTTTTTTCTTTTTTTTGGTCTATGACACTCACCTGAATTTCTTTATTTGCATTTCATAAAGTTCAAGATATGAAAATCATAGACAAGCTCAAGATGAGCGATGGAAGGGTTAGACAACTAATGTCAACAGACTTTGGAAACTGACCATGGAATTATTTGAGGTTTTGTTTTGTTTTCTCTCTCGTGCATGTCATGGATGCTGCACATAATACAATGGCAGATACTAATGTAAGAGTATCGCAAATGGTAATTTTCAATGCTCAAGTCTGCATTTCAATCATTAATCATAACTGTACATATTTGTTTGAACATAAGTACAATTAAGGAAGCTTGTGTTTCTAAAATTTTGTAATTCCTACGTACAAATACACATGATATTTCTTCATAAGTTTATACTAAGTCTTTTTTTCCCCTATCCCAAAGGACATCAAAAAGGAAAATCTGTTCTTATTGAAGAAGGAGCACTATACTGGATTATCACCAACTCATCTACATATTCAGCTTCAACTAGACGGCATATTGAGCTCGCTTTATGTCATTTAGCACAAAATGGTACAGTGCTATGATTTTTTTTTTTAAAACTTTCCTATAAACTAGGTGTTTGACTTTTTGTATATTCTATGTTTAGATATCATTTGTTTAGTGCATTATCTGCTTGCTAGAACAATAATCCTTAGTGATCCGGTCGGTTAGGATCGCCCGGTCTAATAGTGTGAGGTGAGCGCGCGGACCGGGTTAGGATCAAATTCAGCTAGAAGGTCGCCCAGGCGGCATTTTCATTTGATTGAGCACCCCAGAAGGGCTCATCTTATATTCTAGCGATCGAGCGCCGGTTGGCCGATCCCTCTTGGTCGACCGGCCGGTCGGGCACCTGGGAAGGGTTCATGATCTAATGATCGAGTGCCGGTTGGCTACGCCCTCTCGGCTGACCAGCTGGTCGAGCACCCGGGAAGGGCTCATCTATATTCTAGCGATCGAGCGTCGGTCGGCCGATCCCTCTCGACCGACCGCTGGTCGGGCACTCGGGAAGGGTTCATGATCTAATGATCGAGTGCCGGTTGGCTACACCCTCTCGGCCGACCAGCCGGTCGGGCACCCGGGAAGGGCTCATCTATATTCTAGCAATTGAGTGTCGGTCGGGCACCCAGAAAGGGCTCACCTTATGTTCTACCGAGCGAGGGTCGGTCGGTCATGCCCCCTCGGCCGATTGGTCGGGTGGGATGGAGGTATAGGGCTAAGCGATAAATGGTGCGGGGATGAGTCTTTGCTATTAAAACCATTTAATGAGGATTAGACACAGTAATATACGTATAGATACACAGAATCATCTCATTATGAGAGAGAGACATTAGCCGTAAGCACTCCCTCCCACGCATTAGGCATCAGTGCCGAAAGTGGGCTGACAAGAAAGAGAGATAGGTGAGTGGCCGCTTGACAGCTCAATCTAGTCCTCGGGAAGATCGAACCTGCCAAAAGATTGAGTCATTTATGGGAGAAGATGGCAAAGGCGAAAGTGGACGTCTCCCATCCTATATAAGGATCGCTTGAAGCTCTGAGAAAAGGATTGGCTCCTCCGAGATTGCTACCTCTCCTCATTCCTCCAGCATAGCGGGTTCTGTTCATGCTCAGAAGCATCTAACCAACACTCAGGCAATCGCGTTACCCGTGGAAAATTCCTCTCCGCTTGCCGACATGATCACTTACTATTCTTTTTTGATGTTACTTGAATTATAGAATTCTGTAATTGCTTAAGAGGACCGCCCAAACAAATTTCTTTATTTGCCTCTTTTTCACTTGCAATCTAATAGGAGCAAAGCAATATCTTCACTTCATTTCTTAAATGTTTTTTTTTTTAAAACCGTGTTGTGATAATCTTCATTGTAGTTTGATGAGTTAATTACATAGTTTAGAATGTAGAGTCACAAACTATTGCCTGTGCCTAATCAACTGTCATTGTTGATCTGAAGGAATCAAATCAAATTAGTGAAATATTGAGTCCATATATATATCCAATGTAATTGTAGATCCAATATCTTGATGAGCTTGTTAGTTTTTTTATCCTTCCTGAATTTTTATAGAACACAAATGTCAATGCTTCCTCCCATATCCCAGACATTTTATTCAACTTTTCAATTTGTTTTTTTTCTAGGCTTAACCAATTTCCTTTTTCTAAAGAGAATGAATTCTTTGCAGAGGACAATGCACTTGATCTCATCCGAGGTGGAGGAATCAAGGAGCTTATTCGGATATCACAAGATTCCTCAAAAGAAGAGACGCGCAACCTTGCTAAGAAAGCATTGGATTCAAATTCTTCATTTTCTTCCGAGATGTATACAAGCTGAGACGGGAAAAGCTCATGTTGAAGATTAATCTTACTGTATAATGTATTATTCTTGTTCAACATTATGGGTCGTGCACACCTCTATTGCACAAAACTGATTGTATTTATTTTTTTCATTTTCAACAGTTAAAAGAGAGTAGAGAGCATAATGATGGATTCACTTTTTATTTTTTTACAAGAAAACAAAAAAACCAATATATTGTCATGGACAAATTCTGGTGCTTTTTTTCTCCTTAAATAATTTAAAGCGATGAAAATCTCACTAAATTGTTCTCAAAATATTTTAAATGATTTATGATCATGATTGGTAAAACTAATATTCTTGCATCCGGTTTCATATTAGTCACGTAGTGTACAAACAAAATAATCATCTAAAATATATTCGCTCGCCAACCTCTCGGGAGAGGCTCAAAAAGCAAAGTCGGAAAGCTCACACAGATTGGGGAGAGATTCAATTTCGTAGAGGTCCGTAGAGGTCACAGAGAGTAAGAAAACCACAGTAATCTTGACTAAAATGCCTCGAAAGATAACTTGACCCCAGTTAAGCTATAAGAGAGATGGATTACTAAAATGCCTCGAAAGATAACTTGACCCCAGTTAAGCTATAAGAGAGATGGATCGATCTTTAGTGGCAAAAAAAAAAAAAAATATGAAACGCTCGTCCCGCCAGCCCGCAATGGATCGATCTTTGATTGGATGGTTGGGAGGTTGGGATAGATGACTCAATCTTGGCCGAAAGGTCAGGCGAAAGATAATTCAATCCGGCCTAAAGTCTAGGAAAGATAACTCAATCCGGCCTAAAGTCTAGGAAAGATAACTTTATCTTGGCTGGTGTCAGGGAAAGATGGTTCAATCTTGGCGTAAAGGTATGAAAAGATAACTTGATTCAAGCCAGGCAGCTGAGAGATAGGGAATCCGATATTCGATCAAAATGGAGAAAAGTTAAAGGAAAATTTTAAATCCGATTAAATAATCGAGTATTTAGGTATGAGTATTTTCAGCTTTGGATATAAAGACGGATTTGATAAAATCCTACCCATATCCTACTTATACCCGTCTCAAAAAAAAAAAAAATCTTAGTTTGCCTCTTTACTCGATCACCAACACGTATCCGATCTTCTTTTTTATGAGAAATCCTTACTGGTTGAAGGAGCACGAGATAAGGAAGAGCAGACGAGTATAAAAATTTAATAAATATTCACAAATTCATTGAAATAATTTATTTTTTTAAATGAAAATGATAGGTAGTAATAAAATGATGAATAACCTATGGATACCTGATCCCTCGATGGAAATGAAGATGAATGTTAAATGTCAGATGAGTATGTGGATGAATATAATAGATGAGGATGAGTACAAAGGATATAAAATCTGAATTAAATCTTACCCATTACCATTTCTACTTAGAGAGATAACTTGATCTAGCCTGGATGACCCGGAGAGATAGATCAATCGCAGCTCGATGGTAGGGAGAGATGGCTCGATTCCAGCCAGATGGCCAAGAGAGATGACTCAATCCTGGCCGAAAAATCAAGAAAAATAACTTGATCCCAATGGGGCGGCTAGGAGAGATGGCACTAATCGAGCACCGAATGATCGAGCGGTCAAGCGCAGAATGATCGAGTGACCCATGGCAAATGGTTAAGTGGTCAAATGGCCCAGCGATTAGGGGAGTTTAACAAATTTCTAAGTATGTAGACTGATAATATTATTTTTAACAGTGCATTTCTATTAGATGAAGAAAGAAAATTGATTGGGAATGTATCATCATTAATGAGAGATTTGATTTGTTTGCTCCATCAATGTTAGGTTTGACTTTTTCTTGTGTTTTTATCCCTTCACCATTAAAGCAGTTGCTAACTACTACCTACACTACTGCTCCTCTCATTTTTCATTTTTTTAGGTTATCTCTTTTGCCACTCCAAAATTAGTGTGGTTGGTTAGGGAGGCAATTGTTGAGGAGAAGGCGTTGGGCTCATGGAGAGCGGCAGAGGAAGCATTGATTTTGATGGTCCTTACCCATCTTATCTTTTTGTAAAAGCGACTAGTCACTAATTTAGACATTCGCGGTTTGATCCCCAGCTACGATGTATTTGTTGGAATTTTTCCTCCAAATGGGATGCGAACCCTGGGACGCTGGACTTCTAGACTGCTCACTGTGAGCGCTTTCTGATTTACCCTGACGGTCGATGGAAAACTTTCATGAGGTTGAGTCGATCGTCCGAGGTCAAAAAAATCTCGTTAATTATTTTTTTTAGTTAGGGCATCTCCAACCGTGGAGAAGGTTTTTGTTTTGTTTTGTGTGGCTCCCATCAAATTTGAAAAAAGCAAGAAGAAGTTGAGTTCGATTTTTCGAACTCAGATTCTTCAATTTGGATGACACGTGTGAAAGAGAAATTGAAAGAACACGTAAAAAAAATAAGCTCCGGATGCTCTTAGGGGATGATTTTTTTTTTCTTTTTCAAATGTATCTCAATTTTATTATAATAAATTTATCATCTTATAACTAATTAAACATTCAGGAAATTAGCTTAAAATCCCTCATAGCAGATCAACATCTGCATTCAGTCCCTAGGTCAGAGAAAATCAGTTTCAACTCCCTGCCAAAACCTGATGCCCAACTGCAACTCCCTTGAAAATGTGTATTTACCTAATTACCCATGAATTTAATTAAAACTTATATGTAGGTAGCTCAAAGATTCCGCCCGAACCATGAACTGCATTGCCTGCCCTAACTCACCTTCGTGTTCCTTCTCTAAAATCTGACGAACAAAGCCGACGTTGATGCATTGGAAGCCAAAATCGAAGAGGCGATCACACCTTTGCAGCTCATTTTTCCGGTTGAAGCCCCAACTGGTAGCGCCACGCCTTCTTGCCGTAACTCAAAGACGGAATCACAATTTTTCAGCTCATTTTTCCGCCCGCAACCCAAACTGGTAACGCCTCGCATTGTAGGCCTAACTTAAAAAGACGATCACACCTTTATCAGTGAGTCTGAGTTTGATCTTTTTTTATTGAATGATTCCATGAGATTTGCATTTTATTTTTTTGATTATGTGTATTCAATGAGATTTGCGTTTAGTTGTTGGTTGATTGTGAGATTTTCGTGTGTTTTTGGTTGATTGTCGAGTTGATGGCCAATATTTGGTTGATGGAGAAAAATTTTTGTGTTACATTAATCTTCAGTTTATATTTGATTAAAATGTTATATTTTTGTGGATTAGGTCGAAAAATGGAATCTGGTATTGGGCCTTGAACCTTGCATTTTTGGGTAGTTGTAAGTGCAAGAATGAGTTGTTTGTGATTTCAATTTTCAGTGGTTGTAATTTGCTGGATATATTTGTGAGTCTTGGCAAAAAAAATATGCGGAGATTACTCCTGAATCTATGATTCTGCAATACATAGCGCCACAGCATAAGATGTACGTGACTTTGAATGACGATGATGATATTCTGAATATGATATATCTTCATATGTGTTTGAAGCTCAGTATGATCGATTTGAGGGTAGAGACTAGAAATGCATACATTGGCAACCTAAATTTGGAGAGGTAAGCATTTCATATTTTTGTTTTTATAATATGTTATGTTACTTCTAGCATAAGTGCATATGATATGGTTTATTTGACACTACTAATCTTATTTAAATTCAATAGCTTTCATTATGTATGTATGGTATGTCCTTATTTTATACTTATTTGTGTATGGTTCATTTTAATAATTTTGTATCAAACTGGTAAGGGTTGAGGAGGAACAGACACAATCTAGGAGTGATGAGGAGATTGAATACACCTTGTTGTCGAATACTATAGATGCTTGGATTAATTGCATTCATGGTGAAGGGCAAACATTCACGGATGCTGCTGATTTTAGAAGATGTGTTAAAAACTATGCTGTTGCTACAAGACGATCATTTTTATATAGAAAAAATGACAGCGAGAAGGTTATTGCTATTTGTAGTGAAAGGAGTTGTGGATGGAGAATTTATGCTTCAAAATATAAAGCAGATGGTATATTTGGGATCCGAAAATATAACCTGCAGCATACATGTGGCGAGAATAATCTACGTACTAGAGGACATCCTAAAGCTGATGCAACTTGGATTGCTAATGTGGTGAAAGAAAAATTGAGAGAATAGCCCTCTTATCGCCCTTGTACAATTCAAAAAGACTTGCAAAGAGATTATGGGGTAGAGTTAGACTATCGCAAAGTATGGAAAGACAAGGAATTAGCGATGCATGATATTCATGGTACAGAGACGAGATGCTACGATAGGTTAAGATGGTATTGTCATGTTATTCGAGAAACAAATCCTGGCAGTATTACTGAGTGTGAGGTTGATCCTGTAACTAATAAATTTAAACGGCTATTCATTTATTTTCATGCATGTGCAGTTGGTTTTGTTACTGGTTGTAGGCTGTTGATTTTTTTGGATGGGACTCATATAAAGAATAAGTATAAAGGTAGTATCCTAGTTGCTGTGTCGAAGGATGCCAATGATGATCTTTTCACAATTGCTTATTCGGTAGTGGATGCAGATAATGATGATAATTGGGAATGGTTTTGTTATCTTTTGAGAAGTGTGCTACTTTCATATCAAAGTATTCCATTCAATAAGTTCACATTTTTCTCTGATAGACACCCTGGGATTATGAAGGCAGTTGAGCAACTATTTGTGGGTAGTCACCATGCGTATTGTTTGAGGCATTTAGTGGATAATTTTGTGAAGTAGGTAATTAAAACCCTACTTTTGTTTTGAATTTGAATTTAATTTTAATACATGTTTTGAATAAAAAAGGTTTTTTTGTCAATATAGGTAATGCGAAGTTATCCAAAACATAACAAAAAACACTGGTCTTCGGTATTCAAGAAAGCTGCATATGCTCCATCTTTGCAGGAGCATGAACAGCATATAAAAAATATCATAGACTCCATGCCATTTGCCATAGGATTTATTGTACATTTCCAGCCACAAAGTTGGGCAAATGCTTTATTTCTTGGTGATAGATGGGGTGTTATGAATAATAACATGGCCGAGTGTTGGAATAATTGGGTTAAACCAGCTCATTATCTCCCTATTGTGGCTATGGTGGATCACATACGCATACAAATCATGGACATAATGCATCGGCGATGTGAATCAACAATGGCGATGGTTAAGGAATTAAGTCCCAAAAAGGAGAAGGTTATTGCTAGTGTTTATCTTGAATCCCGAAAGTTGAGAGTGCATCGGTCATGTAATTGGAGGTTTGAGGTAGTTGATGGGGAAAAATCCTTTGCTGTTGATTTAATTGATAAGAGTTGTTCGTGCAGAGCTTGGCAGATCATTAAGCTTCCATGCAAGCATGCTTGTGCTGCTATTGAGTCAAAGTCGTTGTCGTTGTATGAATTCTGTGATCAGTATTTCAAGATTGGAATGTATCGCCAAGCATACAAAGGAATTATTAATCCAATCCCAACTGTTGACAATAATGAGTCAAATCTTGATGAAGGAAATGTAATCAATGCTCCAGATGTTCGCAGTCAGCCAGGTCGTAGGAGGACTAAGAGAATACCATCACAAGTTGAAACACGTGCGTCAAAGTGTAGTCGTTGCCATAAGAAAGGCCACAACAGGCGAAGCTGCAAAGAAGCTATAAACTAGCTGTTATGCTCAAAATTATGTATGTTTGATTTCTTTGTAAACACTTGGTTTTATTTTTGCAATCATACTCTATAATTTGTATGGGTAGTCTGATACTTTTTGATATACACTTCTACAGGAAAAAGAGATTGCTAGAAGGGGAATCAAGCAGGGTGTTGCATTCGAGAAAGCAGACATGTATCAGTGGAAGCATTGGTGATTTATGTATTGGTTCTGGTTGAATGGTGGCTGCATTGGTGTTTTTAGGGGCAGGAAAAAATGGTGCAATATGTTTATGAACTTTGTATCATGTGTCAGTTATTATTGTGCACTATGGTTGTGTGGTCGAAACTGATGGCTATATGTATGGTATTTGTGACTTTGTATCATGTGTCAGTTATTAGTATGTTTATGAACTTTGTTAGGTACTTTGCAATATGTTGTATGTAGTTTGGTTGAAATTGTGAGTTTGATGGACTAATTCTGCCAGAAACTTGAGTAAAAATTTGTGATTGTTTTGTTTTGTACAAGAATTGTTCTGTCTGAAGTTGAGTGTAGTTGTTATAGTATATACTATAGTTGTGGAGTGGAAACTTATGGTTATAGTTTATGTGACTTTGTACCATGTGTCAGTTATGATTATGTTTATGAACTTGGTTAGGTAACTTTGCAATATCTTCATTTTTCTTTGGTTGAATTTGTGAGTTTCATAGACAAAATCTGCCAGAAACTTGAGTACAAATTTGGATAAATAAGGTATATGTTATGTTTGATGGTTCTGTTTTGTACAAGAATTGGTTTGTCTGAAGTTGATGTTGTGGAGTGGAAACTTATGGTTGTATTTATAGTTTCTGACTTTGTATCATGTGTTAGTGCCAAAATATCCCCAATAACAAGTGGCCAAATGTCCCTAAAGTGTGCTTATAGTTTCTGACTTTGTATCATGCTCATACTAATTAATACATAACTTTCGTCCCAATGTACCTGTAAGTTCAAATAGCTCATTCGTGGAAATATATAGTAGAAACTGAGTCAATTGGATATGTACCCTAATCAATATAACTTGCGTCCCAATTGAGTATACTTGAGTCTGAGCCAAGTATACTCAATTTTTCTCAGACACATACTTGAATTTGGATATTTAGTACATAATTATCTAAAATATATACCTGATTCTGAGACAATTGTACTTGAATTTTTGAGCCATTGAGAACTAAAGAGGGAGTCTCGAACCTGAATACTCAAATTCTGGTCAAGTATACTAAATTTGTTCAGACACATACTTGATTTTGGATATTTCGTACCTGATAATCTAAGGTATTCACTCTCATGCTGGGTTGTCTATGGTCATGATAACCATAGAGGTCTATTGTGTATTTTTCATACCTAATAGTCTGGAAGATGTACCCTAATCGATCATGGGAGGCACATATTGGAGCAGTGGTGTCATTAACCTTGATCCTTATTATATTATCAAGAAACAAGGGAATGTGTACCTGATTTTTTTGAGAATAGTACCTCATTCTCTTGAATATATACCTGATTCTGAGCGAATTGTACTTGATTTCTTGAGCCATTGAGAACTAAAGAGGGAGTCTCGTACCTGAATACTCAATTTCTGGGGAAGGATACTCAATCTGCTCAGGCACGTACTTGAATTTGGATGTTTCGTACCTAATAATCTGGCTGATGGACCCTAATCAATCATGGGAACCATTTAACCTTAATTCATATCATATTATCATGGAAACAAGAAAATATGTCGATAAATAAGATAATTCACCTTCACCAACCCCTTTTCATGATTTTGATTGTAGGTGTACACGACATTAGGTAATGTGAAAGACATATACATGCATTTTTTCTCTTCTACTTCTAAGGTATTCACTCTCATGCTGGGTTGTCTATGATCATGATAACCATAGAGCTCTATTATATATTTTTCATACCTAATAGTTTGGAAGATGTGCTAATCAATCGATCTTGGGAGGCACATATTGGAGCAGTGGTGTATCTGAATTTGTGGACATGCATACTCAATTTTCTCAGACACATACTCAAATTTCAGACCTTACTACCCAAGTTGTGTATCTGAATTTTTATAATAGTACCTCATTCTCTAGAATATATACTTGATTCTGAATCAATTATACTTGGAAGGTTTTAGCAGTTGACAACTAATGATAGAAGCTCCTACCTTAATACTCAATTTGTGGACATGCATACTCAATTTTCTTAGACACATACTCAAATTTCAGACCTTAATACCCAAGTTGTATATCTGAATTTTTTATAATAGTACCTCATTCTCTAGAATATATACTTGATTCTGAATCAATTATACTTGGAAGGTTTTAGCAGTTGACAACTAATGATGGAGGCTCCTACCTTAATACTTAATTTGTGGACATGCATACTCAATTTTCTCAGACACATACTCAAATTTCAGGCCTTAATACCCAAGTTGTGTATCTGAATTTTTTATAATAGTACCTCATTCTCTAGAATATATACTTGATTCTGAATCAATTATACTTGGAACGTTTTAGCAGTTGACAACTAATGATGGAGGCTCTACCTTAATACTCAATTTGTGGACATGCATACTCAATTTTCTCAGACACATACTCAAATTTACATTGCAAGAGTAAAAACCAACACTAAATTGTCAAATTTGATTAGTGGCAGTGGACACACTAAAGAGGGAGGCAGTTCTCAATTGTGCTTACAGAATAAAAACCAACATTGCCACAGAATTAAAACCAACATGTATCTGTCATTACTAAGAAAATACATTGCTTTACATAAGTAAGCCATAAGTCTGTCATTACACCAGAATAAAAACCAGTATTGCTACAATCATGTACAAACCAACATCTGTACCAGAAATTTGAAACACCACAATCTGTCATTACTATCAGAAGGCAAATTTGAAACAGAAGGCAAATTTGAAACACCAGAATCTGTCATTACTAACAGAGGGCAAATTTGAAACACCACAATCTGTCATAAGAAGGCAAATTTTAAACATAACTGTACCAGAAATCATAAGAAGCATATAACTGTACCAGAAATCATCTCCTTAACATAACTGTACCAGAAATCATCTCCTTAACATAACAGTACCATAAAACATCTACAATACATCTGAATTTGGTTACACAAAAAGGTAAAATTTGAAACTCCAATACATCTGCTTGAGTAAAACAAGCAGATAAGGTTGTCTATCTTCAGATGGTTTACATATTAGTCAAATATCAACATTGCTTTACATCTTAGTCCATTACGTTTTTTAACAATCCTTTCTCATCTGATAATATATTTGAACAAACCCGGGCCTGATAAGCATCTATGTTTACATGATCTTGAAAACTCCAGATGTCATCAGTGTCATAAGATAGGCACTCCACCCACAGGCAGATATATACACCACAATCAAGGGTAGCGCCTTGATGACGACAAAGTTGTTTCACCACTTCTTCGCTGCCTATTGCAAATGCGTGAAGATGCAAAATGCATGCTGCCAAAAACCTTGCCTGCAAAATAGTAAATGCTTTAATACTGTGATTTGTTAAGATATATTGGAGTAGAATATTGTCAAACTCACACAAACTTTAGCAGTCCCAAATGCAAATGAATCAGGGTTTGAATTCCACAATTTGAATTTCCCTTCAGCTGGATTAAACACCAATAAATACCAATGCCATCTATCATTAATTGGGAAAATGATATATCTACATTTTTTAAATAGTTCTTCATTTAGTTCCTGTAGTTTGCTGCTCGTTGTGGATGTCAACCTTGCAAGGAAAGCACCATAATCTGCTTTGTGTATCTGCCTATATTTGTCATATTTCTACAAGTGCTGTAAGACTTCTTTCTACACTTTGAAAATCAGATATAATCATGTTTCTTAATCTAATTAGAATTAAAAATCAAATATCAACTATCAATTATCTCAATTTAATATATACCTGTACATTTGTGTCCATACAGTAAATCTCAAATCCATAACTTGGACTGTGTTTTTTCATAATATTTATATACACATTTATGATTTGACTATCAACATGCTCACCAAACAAAAAAGGACAAAATGTAGCTCCAGTTAAGCTTAGGAACTCATCTTGCCATATGACAACACTACGGGGAGTAAAAAATAACATTACAAAATTGATAAGAAGTGTTTAGCAAAATTTCAGTTATTGAAAATAAACCTACTCCAATTCTTTCCTACTGAGAAAGTCTGTCAACAACTTTTTCTCTTCTTCAATTGCTTCTTGATGTCCACAAAAATCAGTTCTCTTTTTATATACATCCAATGTAGCCTTGGGAGGACTCTGCCAATCCTTAACATCTACTCTCAAATTTACCTATATAAAAACATACTTAGTCATGTAAGCTAAAATCTATACGTAGTTAGTAACAATATACAATAACATGCAAAAACAAGTAAATTTCAAAATAATGAATCTCGGATGTATACTTCATCTACCTGTTTTTTCCCCTTCCTCTTACGTTTTGGTGTTGAGCTAGGAGGAGTCACAAACATAGACTCCTTTCTTTTCGGCACACGATCAGCTCTACACCTCACAGTATCCACAATAGAAGATTGAAAGTGGCTGATGTTCTCTGCTTTCGAAGTACCAATGTCACTGCCAGAAACTTGCTCTTTATTTAAATCAGAAATAACATCTTTTATCACTAAATCAACATTGTTATCAATGTTGGCAGTTGTCAATTCCACATTCAACTTCTCCAACCCAGCAAGTTCATTTTCACCACCCACTTCAACCTCAACAATCTTAGTCTCTTCTAAAATCAATTCCTCACTAACTTTTTTGGCCTCCAGCTCAGTGCTCTTAACAGCAACAATTGGTTCAAGCAACCTCTGGGTATTAGAAATTTCAGAACATCTCAAACAAAGTGGCACCTGAAAAATATAAGTAATGTAGTCAAAAAATGTGTTGTCATCATTATTTAACATAATAATTTTATTATTTCTATATTTAGAGAATAAGTTACCTGCTTGCCACTTAAGAGTATCTCCTCCTCAGGAAATGGTACTATATCTAACACCTTTTCACAATTATAAATAAAATGTCACTTCTACAATCATATCTACAAAAAACATACTAAAAACATAGCAACTTACCCTACTAAAATCAATTCTACAAAATAAACTCTCAGCAACATCATCTTTAAGTGATATCTTACTCCTTTCCCAGCGAAATAACCGGGGGAAACAACATAAAGAACGTGCAATTCCAAATAAAGGAATTCTTTCATACAGCCATGCCTGAATACATATAGAGAGAGAGAGAGTAATATAATAATATTAAACATATCACAATTGCATTTGAAATATTAAAAACTCACCATCAAACCTACAGTACAACCATCTAAATACATTTTGCAACCAGCCTTTCCTTTGCCATTACCGGTATGCAAGATAATTTGGTGGCACAAAAATCTATATGCTGCATCTCCCCATGAATAATCAAAGAACCTCGTCAAGTTATCAATGTAGGACGTAATAAATCGAGGAGTGGAATAGTTGCTAACTGAAAAAATAACATAGTTAAATAGAAGACAAATAAACAGCCTAACAAAATCATCCACTTCAGATTCCTTCTCAGATCCAGCTAATGACCGCAAATTATCATGAATCATGGTCCTATTTACGTTGCCAACTTTTCCTCCAAATAGCTTAAGAACAAAATTGGACTCCATGCTAGCATCAAAATCAACCGGTTGCCCCACATGGGCCAAACCAAGAACAATGCTAAACTCAGTCGAAGTGAATGGAACTACAATGTTGTCACCAAAAAAGAAAGAACGAGAAGGCAATAATTGGAATCTCTTTAAAACTAAATCAACTCTGGTACTACTGATAGGCATCTCAGGCATCTCGAGCAATGGAGCAAGTGGAGTGCTTTTAATCCTCTCTTTTTGCTTATCACTCATAATTGGTACCACCTCACCCAGTACATCTTTGAAATATCCAGGAGAGCAACGGGAACAAGATTGTTTGCTACTCTTGGTCTTTCCCTCATCTTTCATTACTCTCTTCCCCTTATCTTTCACCATAGATTTAGCCTTAGCCTCCCTTGTGCTCTGTGTAAGAGCTTTTTTCTCATATCTGCAAAAAAGTAAATTCACCGAAAATAAATTAAGTTATCAGTCATACCATCATGTACAAACCATACAAAATTGGATATCATACCACTTAAATTCTTCAGTATCTTATTTAGTTTATTGATAATAATTACATAATCACCACATAACTCATTCAAACATTCAATTAGAGAAGATAAAACACAAACATATTTACTCATTCATACCCTAAAGTACAAATTCTAACCTTCTGCGCATCAAAGTGCTTAAATTGGGTACATTACTCAATTTATTGATAATTATTACAAAATACACAGATATCTCATTCATTACTTGAATTTAAGAAGATATAATAGAAATACATTCAGATAAATTATAATTTGAACACCACAAACCCTAATTTTATTCAACCTAACAAAATCAACAACACCCATGAAATAAAACTTCGAATTTTGACAGAATTTTACAGAAACATACGTAAACAATTATCTTAATTTCATTCTACAAACAAGATTACCAAGAGGTCAAAATCTAGGGCAGAGAAACAAAACCGACCTTCTACTTGAGATATATCTGTTTCTGCCTTTGGAATACACGTATACCACTTCTTCGCGTTAGTATTGTTGGATCGAGAGATGCGATAGAGGGGGGGGTGAATGTCGCAAATCGTTCGGATTAGAGAAAAGAGTAAGTGCGCGGCGGAAATAGAGACAAAGCAACACAACGCTAACAAGGTCGTTTTACTTGGTTCGGAGCCTGGGTCGACTCCTACTCCAAGGCCCACGGTCGTTGACCGTTTACTTTGGGCAATTCTATAATGCGTAGAATGAGTACAGAAGAGAAATACAAATTGCAATAAGAAAGATTACACTTCTGTATTTACCAACTCCCGGGGTAGGCTCGAGTTTCGGTGCAGCGGGAGGTCGACGGCGCTTCGGACTTGAGTCGGGAAGTTCCTGGAGCAGAGCGCGGTCGTCGGAGCGTTTGGATGCGTTGAATGAAAGCTGTAGAGCGTGGAAGCGTCGCAGTAATTGATGCTCTGAAGAAGGAGGTCGAGGGCCCTTTATATAGGGCCTGGGGGCGCCCTGGTCGACGGGGGCGCCCCCCCACGTGGCAGCAGATCCGGTTGTTGCTCGGTCGCCGTCTGATCCCCTTATCCTCGGATCCGGTTTGACCGGGGCGCCCGGATGGCTCGGGGCGCCCGGATTGACCGGTCAAAGCCTCATCTCCTCGGCTTCGCAGGGATGCGCTTCGGCAGCTGGCAGTGGGGGCGCCCGCGACACGCGGGGCGCCCGCGACAAGCGGGGCGAAGCGCGTTGAGGTTCTTACAGACTTGGGTTGACCTTGGGGGCGCCCGGATCGTCCGGGGCGCCCTGCTCAGCTTCTGCCTCACTCCTTTGAGGCTCTCTGAGCTGCAGATACTCAGTCCTTCGATCCTGCATCCAGGGTTAGTCCAAATAACAATTATATTATTATTTTATACAGCCTTAGCTGTCTTGGTTCTGACTTTGGTCTCCAAAATGGAGCCCTAGGTCGAACCGACGCCTAATGTTCCCTCAAGGGGAACGCGTCCTCACCTACTCCTCTCGGGAGAATTTACCTGGTGCCAACCGGATCCTCCAGTTGGACTTTTGCCCGGCAGTCCTTCGCCAGGTCTTGAGTTACCAAGCTGCCCTTCGCTTGGTGCCTAGCTGCCCTTCGCTAGGTCTTTTCTTCTGGCAGCCCTTTGCCAGTGCCTAGCATTCCTTCGCTAGGGTTTGTCCATTCTGGCAGTCCTTCGCCAGAGCCTAGCAGTCCTTCGCTAGGGCTTTTCTTCTGGCTGGCATTCCTTTGCCAGTGCCTAGCATTCCTTCGCTAGGGCTTTTCCTGTACACTCAAGAAACTTGTTAGACAACAACTAACCCTTAACTTTTGAACCCTTTTGCCAATATCAAAACACAGGTTTGACTTGGGTGCATTCTGCACCAACAATCTCCCCCTTTTTGATATATGGCAACCTAGTTCAAAAAGTTAAGGAAAAAAATGCTGATATTGAAATCCTAAGTTAGATTCCCTCCCCCTGGAAGAAATCTCCCCCTAGGTTTTTCAAAAATAGGTGGTGTGAGTTAAGTACTTAGAAGATTTCATGTTTTGATAATAAGTTGGGAAAACTCTAAAGTTTTTTGCTAAGTTTTTCGAAAAGATGTTCTAAGTTTGGAAAACTTTGAAAACCTTAGACAAATTTTCAGTTTTAGGAACATTTCACACTTTGGAAAATTTTCAGTTTTTGAAAAATTTCAGACTTAGAAAATTTTCAGTTTTGGAAAATTTTAGTCTTTTAGAAAATTTTCAGTTTTGGAAAATTTTCAAGCACTACGTTAAGCTTAAACATAATTTCAAAACACATAGTTCAGAGTTGGAAATTTTTAAAGAGAATTTTAAAACCTTTAAGCTTAACAATAATTTTAAGCAAAAACATTAAGTTTCAAAATAATTCAGAGTTTAGAAATAAAACTAACTTTGATTCACCAATTTTTTCAGTTCAACTTTTTGAAGAAGACGATAGGAAAAATTTTAAAAAATTTGTTCCCTGTTTCCTTTCCAACTCTCCCCCTTTGACATATATCAAAAATGCAGAAAAAATTTTGCAATAATTAAAGCATTTGCTGTACTGAATCAAACTGGAACCTAAGTCTGGTTAAATCTTTAGGGACGTGTCTAACCCAATTAGCTACTTACCAACTGTTATAAACAGTAGTTTTCGCTAGGGTTAGTCAAGTTAAGTGCATTGTTCAAGTTAGATTGTCTAAACTTGATACTTAACTTGATTGCTGTTCAGTTTGTATTTAGTGCCCCAACTACTGCAGATGCACTGACTTAAAGCATCTTGAGTTAAGGCAAAGACCTAAGCATCTCAACCCTTTCTAGGTTATCACTCAAAGTACCCTAAGGTGCTTGTGAGATGCTGGCTTCTAGATCTATAGGTGCATGCAGTTCTAGGGTTAGAGCCTAGGCTAAGTCCATTTCGAAGAAAACCCTAGTTTTGAAGGGGGTAGTTTTTGAAATAAAACTAAGTCAAGGAAAAATTTTAATACCAAAGTAACATTTTTTAAGATTAAGTTAGAAAAACTTTTAAAATAAACACCATTTTAAAATCAATTTAAAACATTTTAAAATTAAAGTAAAAACCAAATGATTCTATTCTATTAAGCATAATCCTAACTTAATTAAGTCAAAAGTAAACAAGCCAAGCTAAGATTAGCATAGTTCAAGCAGGAGTCTAGTACAAGTCAACAGAAGTCAACCCTACTCAGTAGGGGTAGTTAAATAGGTACATGTCCAAGTCATCTAAGAAGAGGGACCAGGCTGATCAGGTGAGCCTGGATGCCAGGATCTAAACATGGTCATCATCTCCTGATACTGGGCGTTTCTTTCCTCCCTCTCTGCTGCAAACGCACTCATGTACTCGGTATAGTAGCCTTTTTAGTTTCCAGCTGCTCAAGTGGTAAGCCTCCGATTCCTCCCGGAGGACTGAACCTGTGTTCGAGGAGGATACTCGCTCGTAGAGTGTCGGAGGATCGGGCTGAGCTAACTCTGCTGCTAAGTCGGCAACGTCGACCTCGACCTCCTCGTCGGCAATGTCCTGTGCGGCTGGTCGGCGTCTCCAAGTCAGAACCCCGGTGCCTGAGACATCTATACCGGCTAAAGAAAAGTTCCTAAATCCTATCTCGTCGAAGTCGGTCATCGTGGTAATCTCGCCGTCAGCGATGTTTCGGCCGTGGTAGTGGAGGATAGAGGTGATGACGTGGCAGAAGGGGGTGCGGACCCGCCCCTGAGTGGACACACTAGAGGCATGTAGGATACAGTGGAAGAGGTGAAGGCCTATATCTATGTCCAGATGGTGGATAAAGGCATAGAGAAGAAAGGTGTGAAAGGGTTTCATGGTGGCTATGTCCCTAGTGGACAAGGGAAGGATGCAACGGACAATTACTCTGTAGAGAGCGTAATCCTGAATTGGGAGTCGAGTGGAGTGGAACTGCCCTCCTGCAGGGTCCATGGCCTCCCTAAAGAAATAGTTGTATAAGGTGTTCAGGTCAATATGAGAGTAGGGGGCATCGAAAGGCAGGTTCCTTGGAGGGTAGCAACAGAAGATGGACTGAGATGGTCGGAGTCCCAGAAATCGGTTCAGTAGGGTAGGAGTGATGCTCAAGGGCATTCCTTGAACGGTAGTGACGAAGCTTAAGTGGTCTTGCCTAACTATGTTGTTATAGAATTCTGCACATAAGGTGTTGTTGATCGGATGTGTGCAGAATACGAGTTTATCCAGATGATAGAAGTTAATTGCGGACATTGCGACTGGACAGGATTGGGAAAAGAACTGACGGTTAAGGTAACTTGTCTTAATCGGAACGTAGGTGGTTCGGGCGAATTTGTTACAAAGTTCTAGGTTTGGAAACCTAGGGTCGGGACTGGGCTCGTTACCGGGGTTCGACTGAACTGCTCGGCGTTTTCTAAGTGTAGAAAAAATAAGTAATTAAGGATAAACCTTGGATTATCAGAAGAGACTTAAAGAATATGAAAAAAATATGTAATTTAAGAAAAATTAATTGCACAACTAAATTTCATACCTTGGAGGCATGGTTGAGGCAAGGGTGGGCTTAGGTTCACTTGATCCACAAGAATGAGGCAAGGGGAAGAAGAAGTGTGAGATGTGGTGTGGGAGGAGAAGGAAACTCGGGTCCCTTTTATAGGGGTTTTATGGGGGGCGCCCGGGAGGTTCCGGGCGCCCTCAACAGGTCGGTTTGCCTAGGGCAGTGAAAAAGGTCTGTGGGGGCGCCCGAGAGGTCACGGGCGCCCTGATCAAGGCTGGTCAACTGCAGCTTTTGCTGCTTTGACTGGCGTGGACGACAGGTTTGTCGATGGGGGCGCCCGACAGGTCACGGGCGCCCTGGTCAAAGGTAGTTGATTGCAGCCTTTTGGCTGCTTTAATCAGCGTGGGGGACAGAAGCGTATAGGGGCGCCCGACGGGTCACGGGCGCCCTTGTCAAGTCGGTCAAATGCAGCTTTTGCTGCTTTGACTGGAGCTGGTACGTTGTCAGTGTTGTCGGGGGCGCCCGACAGGTTATGGGCGCCCTCATGGACTGCTTTCAGCAGCCTTTGACCTTGTGCAGTTGGGGGCGCCCGGGACGGTCAGGGCGCCCTAGGTAGCAGCCTTTTGACTGTTTTGACCAGGTTTGACTATGTTAATCATAGTTTGACTATGTTAACCACAGTTTGACCATGATTATGAAAGCACAAGCAAGGTGGTTTAATTTGAGCTTAATTTTCCTGTCTCACTGAATCTAGGGTTTTCAAACACGTTAACCTTAAGGTTTTTGTGAGACAGGTTTGAGGGTAAAAATTTGTTTTGAAAAGGAATTTCAATTTATTTTCGAAAAAGTTCTTTATTTTTGAAAACAGATTTAAAAAAAGAAATTTTGAAAACAGATTAAGTGTTTTTCGAAAAAGAGATAGGTTTTAAGAAATAGAAATTTTGAAAACAGATTAGAATCTATAATTATTTGAAATTTGAGTTAGATTCGAATTTGACAAAAGATAATTTGAATTTGAATTTCAGAAATTGGCTTCCAGGTCTTGGCGAGGCACTAGGCCTTCTTTGGCCGTAGCCTTATGGGATCATCCACCCTTTCCTTGACAAAGCCTTTTAATGAAATTTCATTTTCAAATTAAATTAGGTCATTTTCTGGTCTAACTAGCTTGGGTCTTGGATCGGTAGCTTCGGCTGGTTTCACCAGTCTAAAGAGACCAAGTAGACTTGATCTTATTAGAGTTGGTTTCCCCAACGTACTATCATCTCACCTCCTCCCAATACTATGTTTTCAAATTTCAAGTAATTTAGTCCTTAAGTCTAACTATTCCTAATTCTAAGCATGGCAACTTGCAGAAATTTAAATAAACAAGCAATTAAAAACAATTATCTAATAATGAAAATTGTTTTGATTTTGGCTCCCCCTGGACTAAAGCCTCTGTATGGGTTAGGCAAGATGTGAATCTTGTCCTTGGGGATCCAAAATTGATTTGAACCAGTTGGTTTAGTCAGGCACAGTTTTGGCACCCATGCCTGAACCTTAGGTCTTGACTGGTTCAGTACAGCAAAGTAAGATCTTTGCCGAGATTTGGTTCTATAGCCAAGTCCGGATCGGTTTAGAACAGACTTCTGTTTTCCAAGAATCATATCAAGATTCTTGGAACCAGAAGTGAATCGTTCTAAAGCTGTTCTTAAGTCCTTAACTTGAGTTTTCAGGGAGGAATTCTCTGATTCAAGTTTTTCAACTTGATCAGGGGTTCCTTCCTGAATTTTCTCAGTTAAGGATTTAGACTCAGCTCCTTCTTTCAGGAGTTTTACTTCCTGTCGGAGGGACTCGATTCGGAGTTTGGCTTTCGCCAAATCTCGGGATAGATATGAAATAAGAGAATTTAATTGCAATTTTGAAAAACCCGTTACCCTTATTTCGCCGTCGTCGGAGAAGGTCAGCTTGCCGTCGTCCTGGTCCGAGTCTGAGTCAGTCTCGATTTGATCCGAAGCGGTCAGGGCTAGAAGATTGGACTGGGGTGCTTCTTCTTCTTCTTCTGAGGAAGACTCGTCCCAGGTTGCTTGGAGTGCCTTTTTCTTTCTGGTCTTTTTGGACTCCTTTAGACTTGGACACTCAGTCTTGTAGTGGCCCTTCTTCTTGCATTCGTAGCAGGTTACGTTGGGCTTGTGTTTGTCAGTTGCTGGTTCAGCTGGTTCATCTTTTCTTCGGCTTGTTCTCCGTGTGTTGGCTTGGTTCTTCAACTTTTTGTAGTAGCTTCGAGCTAGCCGGACCAGTTCAGATTGATCTCCTTCTTGATCTTCTGTTTCTGAGTCTGAGGTAGACTCGGGTTCAACTTGAGTTTTCTTCTTAGTCGTTCTTCCTGTTTTCCCTGCAAAGAAAGCTATACTTTTCTCGGCCAAATTGCAGTTAGTCTGTTCATGCAGTTCAAGTTCAGAAAATAACTCATCTAACTTAATTTTTGAAAGATCCCTAGAGACCTTGTATGCATCTACCATAGATGCCCACAAGGTGGTCCTAGGGAACGCGTTTAGGGCATACCTTATAAGATCACGGTTTTGAACCTGGTGACCTATTGCGTGAAGACCGTTCATCAATTCCTGGATTCTGGCATGGAGCTGAGCTGCTGTCTCGTTATCTGCCATTCTGATGGTGAAGAGCTTGTTCAGTAGCAGATCTCGTTTGCTGATCCTCGTATCTGAAGTTCCTTCATGGAGCTCGATCAGTTTAGCCCATAGCTCCTTGGCACTGTTGAAAGGGCCTACGCGGTTCAGCTCCTCTTTCGTTAGTCCGCATTGGAGGGTCTGAGTTGCTTTGGCGTCAGCTTCAATTTTGCGTTTAAGGGCAGTGTCCCACTCTGAGTAGTTTTGCGGTACGCCATCAGCATTTGTGGGAATCATCAGTCCAGACTGGATGATTATCCACATATCCACCTGAGTTTTCAGGTGGACCTCCATTCGACTTTTCCAGTAAGGAAAGTCTTCTCCACTGAAAAGTGGAGGTCTGGCGGTGCTAAAGCCTTCTTGGATGGCCATTTGTTCTGAAATAGCAAACAACACAAAAAAAATATTCCAAGACTTGGTCTTGGATTAGTAGTGCGGGAAGAATAAATAAACACAAATTTCAAGGGGTGTTGCACCAACCTTGAAAGAAAAATTCGAACGAAAATATTTAACGGAAAAAAATTGAGAGAGAAAACGAAAGAAATCCGAAAAATTTTCAAACTGGTGGTTGCACCAAGTTTGAATTCCCCGCTCTGATACCACTTGTTGGATCGAGAGATGCGATAGAGGGGGGTGAATGTCGCAAATCGTTCGGATTAGAGAAAAGAGTAAGTGCGCGGCGGAAATAGAGACAAAGCAACACAACGCTAACAAGGTCGTTTTACTTGGTTCGGAGCCTGGGTCGACTCCTACTCCAAGGCCCACGGTCGTTGACCATTTACTTTGGGCAATTCTATAATGCGTAGAATGAGTACAGAAGAGAAATACAAATTGCAATAAGAAAGATTACACTTCTGTATTTACCAACTCCCGGGGTAGGCTCGAGTTTCGGTGCAGCGGGAGGTCGACGGCGCTTCAGACTTGAGTCGGGAAGTTCTTGGAGCAGAGCGCGGTCGTCGGAGCGTTTGGATGCGTTGAATGAAAGCTGTAGAGCGTGGAAGCGTCGCAGTAATTGATACTCTGAAGAAGGAGGTCGAGGGCCCTTTATATAGGGCCTGAGGGCGCCCTGGTCGACGGGGGCGCCCCCCACGTGGCAGCAGATCCGGTTGTTGCTCGGTCGTCGTCTGATCCCCTTATCCTCGGGATCCGGTTTGACCGGGGTGCCCGGATTGACCGGTCAAAGCCTCATCTCCTCGGCTTCGCAGGGATGCGCTTCGGCAGCTGGCAGTGGGGGCGCCCGCGACAAGCGGGGCGAAGCGCGTTGAGGTTCTTACAGACTTGGGTTCACCTTGGGGGCGCCCGGATCGTCCGGGGCGCCCTGCTCAGCTTCTGCCTCACTCCTTTAAGGCTCTCTGAGCTGCAGATACTCAGTCCTTCGATCCTGCATCCAGGGTTAGTCCAAATAACAATTATATTATTATTTTATACAGCCTTAGCTATCTTGGTTCTGACTTTGGTCTCCAAAATGGAGCCCTAGGTCGAACCGACGCCTAATGTTCCCTCAAGGGGAACGCGTCCTCACCTACTCCTCTCGGGAGAATTTACCTGGTGCCAACCGGATCCTCCAGTTGGACTTTTGCCCGGCAGTCCTTCGCCAGGTCTTGAGTTACCAAGCTGCCCTTCGCTTGGTGCCTAGCTGCCCTTCGCTAGGTCTTTTCTTCTGGCAGCCCTTTGCCAGTGCCTAGCATTCCTTCGCTAGGGTTTGTCCATTCTGGCAGTCCTTCGCCAGAGCCTAGCAGTCCTTCGCTAGGGCTTTTCTTCTGGCTGTCATTCCTTTGCCAGTGCCTAGCATTCCTTCGCTAGGGCTTTTCCTGTATACTCAAGAAACTTGTTAGACAACAACTAACCCTTAACTTTTGAACCCTTTTGCCAATATCAAAACACAGGTTTGACTTGGGTGCATTCTGCACCAACAAGTATTCCTCTGGTTGTACCGATTACCACCTTTTTACTTCTTCAAACCTGACGTTCGTCGACGATTCTTGGGTTGAAGGTGAAAGCCGGGTCTTCACTTGGTCGAAGATGAACGACACTTCGAAGATGTGGTTCTTGGGTTGAAGGTGATAGGCGGGTCTTCCTCTGCCTCTCTGGTTTTTGTCTTCAACGCTCACCGGAAGTGATTTCGACGATCGTCGATTTCGTTCGACGCAGCTCCAAGCCGAGAAGAAGACACACGGAGTGGAGAGCGTTTGAAAGTAAAGGGAGGGCAGTTCGGTAAATTCATATAAGAGGGAGTTAAGTCAAACGATCAGGCGTTGTCAGGGAGTGGAAACGGAATTTACTTGCCACGGGGACTGAAGCGTGATTTGTGTTTTTGATCGGGGATTTAAGGCAAAGTTATCCTTAAACATTTCAGGGGACGATGTCTCTAAAACTTAAGTGATATAATGATGAAAATATATATTGTCATTAATGAGATATTTGATCCGTTAATGTTAGGTTTGACTTTTGGTGGTTGTTTTGTCCATTTACCATTAAAAGTGATAAAAAAAATGATTCATTCATTCAGCATCCTCGCTAATACAGAGAAAATAAATCTTGAAAGTTACTAGTCTGGATACTGTGACTAGCACGTGAGGAGGGCAGACACTATCTTTGTCGAGTTTTAACTCCCAGACCTCAAGGTGGTAATACCCATTACAAAATAATCCTGCATTACCGGTGGAAATATCCTTCGGTATTCCGTCGATAGAAAGCGTTACAGATGGAATTCTGATGGAATTACTGTAGTTCAAAAAATTATGTCGGGGATGATTTATCAACAGAATTAAATGTTCCGTCAGTAAATATACTGACGGAAACGACTTTTTCGTCGCAAAAAGGGCACTGAAACAGTATTTTCAATAGGTTATTTACTGACGGAAACTTGGTTTCCATCGATATTTACCGACAAAATCAAGAGTTTCCGTCGGTATTTATCGATAGAAACTTGATTTTGTCGATGTTTCCGTCGATATTTCCGTCGAAAAATACAGATGGAAACCAAGTTTTCGTCAATGTTTACTGACAGAATACTTGGATTCTGTTGGTAAAGACCCACAGAAACAAGTATTTTTGGTTTCTGTAGGTGTTCTCCATGAAAAACTTGGATTCCGTCGATAAACACCAACAGAAATAGGTATTTCTGTTTGTAATCTCTGTCATTACTGACGGAATCATAGTTTTCCATCGGTGATGGCCAACGATATTACATATAAATATAAAACCATCATAGACGATGGTATACCAATATACTAAACACAACCACACATATTAGCAAATCAATTACAAAAAACTAACATACTAAACAAAATTCATCATAATATAATTAAAAAACACACAAACATAATTCATCACAATGATATCTAAATCCATATAAATATCTGATCATAATATCAAAATTTATACAATGATATCTAAATCCAAATATCCATGCAAAGTTATATAAATCCATACAAATATCTATACAAAATTCCTTTTATATTAACTACAAAATAGTAATACAAAAACCTATAGAAAGTAAAATACAATAGATAATTAAAAATTTTACATTGGTCATAAAATAATTTTATATTTAATTAAAAAGATACTTGAATACAATATCTCATCATATAAAGAAGCAGAATATATCAAGAAAAATGATATGCAGCAAGAATTTGTAGCATGAAACCCAACATGAATGACGTGGCATTCTAATTATAGCGATCCCTGACGGGTTCACTATGCCCCCCAGGTTATAGTTTGGTTCGGGGCGGCGGCCGGAGGCCGCCGTTGGTGTCCAAGTGGCAATCGGATGTATATATAAAAAGTGCCACGTCATTCATGTTGGGTTTCATGCTACAAATTCTTGTTGCGTATCATTGCTCATATATCAATGTGGAATCGTAAAATAATATTTAGAAATATATCAATATGGAATCATAAAATAATATTTATAAATGAGCCTATTAGATAAGTAAAAATAGAATAAATATATTTTATATGATTTATGTATGATAAATAAAAACACTAAGTTGTATGAACAAATCTCATAAAAAACTAATAGTTTGATCGATCTTGAGTCTCCCGTAATTCAAAATCATGTAGTGTCAAAGAAGACAAATGAGCAATAATGCCTCACATATGGGTCATGAGAGCTCTATTTTCCTCTCTCAACTTCCGGTCCTTCTCTGCTCTCCTCACATCCTCAGCGACCTTCCTCTACCCCTCTCGACCATCTACTGATCCATCTTTTGATCCATTGAGGTAATTTGAGTGCACAGTTTTTGATTTTTATTCTCAAACTCTCTCAGAAGAAGAAGATGAACTGGCACAGACCCTAGGAGTCCTCAGATGCTCAAATGCAACTTTAGCCTAGGAGCCAAGGCCGTACAGGGTGAAGTTTTTTGTTCGTCCACCGACAACATTGTAATATATTTCATTTAGTGTGTCAGTGCATAGAAACTGTAACTCCCTGCCCTCTACTTCTAGTTGAGATGCTTGAGTCACTCTATTTGTGATTTGATCCTGCATGGTAAAATATAATATAATTAATATTAAAAAATGATTACATATTGATCTAAAGTTAAAAATCATGTGTATGTCTTTCGAACGAGAATCAACAAATGTGTCATCCTTCTTCTTGTGGGTCTTGAGAAAGATCTTCATACAAGTGGGCTATCGAGCTAGCTCACGTTCCTGCATATACAAATATACAAGACCAAAATTATACAAGTTTGGTAATTATTAGAAACTTTGCTTTAAACCAACTTTAAATTAAACTCATCAAATCCATATCATGCTCAACAATAGATTTGGACCCAGACGTATACCAAGCGGTTTTGGTACTTGGGTCACCTAGCTCTATGTTTCTGTTTGCTCGAGACTTATCAACATTTTCCTTCCACCTATGTTTAGCCCAGGTGGTCGTCCATGCACCCCATATCTCAGCTGATGAATACGTCGATTTCGTGCCCTTTTTTCTAATATTGTATAGGAACTCTCTGTATAGTTTGGCGCAATAACTATTCTAAGTCTCTTTAAATTTTTTCGCCTAGCCTTCCTCCCATGTATATTTTTTTCTATAAATATAAGTTGAAAATTTAGTATATAAGGATAAATAAATTACAAATACCAAATATATTAACTTTACTTATTACGAATTCATTATAATTAAATGTTTTCAACTCAACTTCTATGTGTCTCCATATAGTAGTAGTTCATACTCGTTCTTTAAATTTTCCGATGATATAAGAAGAAACTCGATGGCTCTCTAGAGTAGACCTGTATGAAAAAATATTAATTTATGTGAAATATATTAGAAATAAAGTAATATATGAATTTTAATTACTAATGACAAATAATAATTACGAGTTTCTAACAACTCTAATCATCCTGTAGCTACGGGGTGCTACTGCTTGCTACTCTACTATAATAATGCCTGCAAATAACATTACAACACATTATAATAAAGGTTACTAACTTGATAATAAAAATAGAAACCAATATTAAAGCATAACTTATTTGATGAATAAGAATTCTAATACTTAATCATGATTAACGCCTGACTAATCAACATTAGCAATTTCTAATTTCACATCACTAGACTCTGTTAGTTCAACAAGATCCTCACTGTTGGATATCTCTTCATCATCTAAGTAATTGAGATGTGAATTGGAGTTGTGAATCAATTGACTGTTTCTCTACTTCGTCATTCTGAAATATATCATAATTTTGAGCAGTGATGGTGTTCGGCATTTCTATGATCGAGTAAGGCTTCATTCGATAAATAGACAATCATTCATTAGATCTTCTTTTCTTCGTAGGGTATTCAAGATAGAAAACTTGATTCGCTTGTACCCAAAAATAAAAGGTTTAAACTTGTTGAACCTTTTATTTACATTAACCTCAACTAAATTGTAGATTAGATGTATTCTTGTAATTGTTCTTAGGGTCAGATTATACCATGAACATTCAAACAACACATACCTTTTTTATAGGTAATGTAAGATATTCAATTTCTATGATTTCGTCTAGTCTACTATAGTAATCAAACACAGTGTTATTGTTGTCGATATATCCTTGAACATAAATACCATAATTATTCTGTGAATCTCGTTGTACCACGTGGAATTTAAGCCCATTAACATAGTAACTAGAGTATAATATTATTTTATAGAGGGGTCCTGATGCAAAATTTATTATTCCATCATCTTACACATTTGATATTTTACGGTCTTTCACCTATAAAAATAATTATGATATACATTATGACCGGATTTAAAGACTTGAACTTAAGAATTCCAAAAATTTACGATCTTTTTGATTTACATATATTTGAAATTATAATACAAATTCGACTTCTAACTTTTTAGCTACCTCACTTACACTCATTGATAGATTTTGAAGAAATAATTGTTGTTCGTACAAGTTTTGAAAGAAGGATATTTTAAGATAATTGAAATATCAAGCAAACAAATAAAATGGGATAATAAGCTCATTACAGAATTCAACTTACGTTAGGTATGGTTTGACTTCATTACAGTTTAAGCGTATGTATGTTTTTGCACTATAATATTCTTGTTCATCTTGAAACATATGCACCCATTGGCTTATCAGGATACTTGAAAATAGAAAACATCCGGTTGAGCATCATTAGAATTTCTAGGATACTTGCAATGTCTAGTTTTCATATTATCAACAAAATAATAGGAGTAAAAAGAAGATCTTTCTTCAACCAGAAAAGTATTTCATATTGACCTCTCAACTCTTGCTTTCTTACGAACATTATTTTTTAATTTCCCCAAAAACCATTCGAATGGATACATCCATCTGTACTGAACAGGACTAGCTATTTGAGCCTCGTATGGTAAATTTATTGATAGATGTTTCATTGAATCAAAAAAATGGGGAGAAAATATTCGCTCTAGCTTACATAGTATGAGAAGAATGTCTTTTTTTAGCCGAACCATATCATCCACCATAATCCACTTCGCTGTTAAATCTCTAAAAAATAGATTCAATTCTGTGAATACTTTAACCTGTTCATATCGATGCATCGAGTCATATTAGAGGCATACCCATCTAGAAATTTTATTTCTTTCAATCAACTACAAAAGTTTACTTACTATCTTTGTCCAATGTATAACAAGTCTTTGGAAAACTATCGGTTGTTTCATCCTGATGCAATTCTAGCCTGTTAACTAGCTTTTTTAATTCCTCTTGTGATTTTGCAGTATTTTTAGTTCTTCCTGGGACATTCATCACAGTGTTGGAGATATTATCGAAGTTATTTTTCTCAACATGCATAACATCTAAATTATGTTAAATAAGTAGAGATTTCCAATAAGGTAGCTCCCAAATATGCTCATTTTCTTCCATCCACATTTGTATATCCTAACAATATATTTATTTATGTCATTGGAACCAGGTTGAAAAACTGGTAGAAATTCGCAACTGTCTATTTATTCAATGATCTCTTCACTTGAAGCATTGACTGGAGGAGGTTTCTGACTACAACATTCTTTAAGATTTTTTTTATTTCACCTAAAAGGGTGATCAACTGGTAAAAATATACTGTGATTATCAAACCAAGATACCTTCCCACTGTAAGGTAATGAAAATGTATCAGACTCTATGATACAGTGTGAGCATGCTAATTTACCAGCTGTGCTCCATCTCGACAATATTAAGTATGTTGGAAAATCACAGATCGTTCATAAGAATGCAACATGCAATCTAAAATTAGTTTTACTTGCAACATCATAAGTCACTGACCCTACATTTCATAATTTATTTAACTCGACAATCAAAGGTTGTAGAATAATATCTATCTTCTCCTTGGGATTGGTTGGACCATGAATTAGTACAGTAAAAAACATAAATTGTCATACACTGAAGAGCCGCATGTTCGATAGAAATTGGACAACCTATCTCATGTATGGCGGACATCCCAAATATCATACGGGACAATAATATTTATGAAGCGAAAATAAAAAAAAATGTACAACATGTACCAAAATCTAATACAAGTAACACAACACAAGTCGCTTCAACATGGGAGAACTGGGACAGGCTGTCGGGCACTTCAAACGATCATCCTGAAAGAAAAACAGGACTAATGGGTGAGTCTAAGAACTCAACGGATACGAAAACAAATATTCATAGAAAGCTATGCCAACAGTAATTCACAAGCTGCTACAAATTGAAATGCAATAATAGAATATGCATAACTGGAATACTGAATGAACAATACATACCCGTGTCAATCTAATCCCGAAGGTATATATGTTAATATAACCCTATCATAGGCACACTCATAGCATACAAGTACATAAGATCCCCGAAGCTTGTGCAACATAAGCTAATTCAGGATCATAGAGTCTCACATCATATGAGAAATGCAAGATCACCGGATCCTATGCGTACACACCTTCTGAATGTGGATGTCAAATAAATACAATGATCAAATGCAGCAAGCACAAATCAATGCAATAATGCATAGTATGCACATGATGCAGGTTGGGTCACCACTCCACACCAGTCAGCTACTATCGCATTTATGCGAAACCGAGTGGGTATGCGCCCGCCCGACGTTGGCTCATGCACCCAAGGAAGGAAGATGCGGAAAGCCCTCTGATATGGCTATTGGAGGGTGGTATCCACGGCTGCCCTTGGTCGCGACTCCCGATCGGGAAACTTGAGTGGAGAAAAGGTGCGTGCGAAGGAGATCAGAGAAGCTCAGTTGGGTGTGGCAAGAGGAATTAGGGGAGAAGCAGTGAGCGGAGGAAACAAGAAAGGGGATTTACGTTAGGGTTTTTTGCAATTTACCCCTCCCAATCCACACTATTGCACCTACACCCTTAATTTCCTAAACTTAGGCATCTTCCCCCTCCAAGTAAGGTTTTAAGCCCATGACCCCTTCAAAATTATAGTGTTTTCCACGCTCAACGTCAATGATTAGGATTTATGCAAATTTAAACCCTCTACACCTTAACCTAATAATTTGATAACCGTACATTCATTTCGAGAAAATCCTCGAAACTTCTCCGCAATTTTCCGTGCCACATTTTCAATTTACTATATTTAACATTCTTCCACACTAACAAAAATTTAGTCCATAAATTTCGTTATTCACAAGCGATAGGTATGATCATGCAGTACAAATACTGAATAAAACAACCATGTGTACCTAAGATAAACAAATGGGGGTAGCAAGCTTTGATTGTATCCTCGAGCTCCCAGGTCGCTTCCACATCTGAATGATACTGTCATCCGACTTTGACGAACCAGATTGTCTTACTCCGCAGCTGGCACTCTTCGTGTCCCAAAATCTGCATGGGTACCTCCTCGTAGGTTGCATCAAGCTGAAGTGTGATCGACACATTGGATAAGACATGCGAAGGGGTTGGCACATAATTTCTCAGCAGAGAAATATATACTACAATGTGCTACCAGTAAGAGATGGGGCGAGTGCCAGTCAGTAGGCTACGACTCTGATCCTCTCTAAAATCTGGAAGGGGCCAATATACTGCGGAGCTAACTTACCTCTGAGGTCAAACCGCTTCACCCCTTTCGCGGGTGAAACTCATAGAAAGACATGATTGTTCATTGAGAACTCGAGAGGTCTCTATCTCTGATCTGCATAACTCTTTTGGCGATCAAGCCTCTGACATTCATATGAATTAACTCTGCATCGTGCTAAGAGCTTTGAGGTCCCAACAACTACAACTCTTCAACCTCTTCCTCGAGGGTGGGTGTCCTGCAAACCCTATCGTACAATGTCTCAAACTTCACCCTATAGATAGCCGAATGCTAGCAGCAGTTGTAAGAGACCTCTACTGAATACAAATGGTCCCTCCAACTAGCTCCGAAAATCCATATGCACAATCGTAGTAAGTCCTCCAGAACCTGAATGGTATGCTCAGATTACTCATCCGTCAGCGGATGAACAACTATACTGAGACAGAGCTATGCACCTGTAACTCGTAGGAGACTCTCGCTAGATTCCAGAGGTAATCCCTAAAATTTGGTAAGCTCCCTGCTGTATATCTCTACCAATTGATCCATCGAGTTCATCCTACGAATCGAAAGGAAGTGCGTAGAATTCGTTAATCGATCATGATCACCTAAATCGATTGGGTCAAAATCTACTGATTTGATCTAGAGAGTTTCGATTATACAAATTTCAGTTCAAATGGATTTCTGAGATTACAAGGAGTTTAAATATACTATCCATTATTTATTTCGACTTCTCCGAGGTTCATATTGGGCCCGTTGGGCCTGATATGAATCCATATCATGGCCAACGGGCCGAATGTGTGATTTTCTTCATTCTTTCATATTACATTTTAACATTTCGAAGAAGTCAAAATAAATAATGGATACCATATTTGAATTTGTTGTAATCGTAGAAATCCACGGGACTTGAAATTAATACAATTAGAGCTTTCTAGATCAAATCAATGAATTTTGAATAATCAATAAAAAAATCTCATATTGGGCATGATATGATTAGGCCGTTGAATATGCATGCATATATGCATGTGTAAAAAGAGAGGAAAGAGAAAGAGAAAGAGAGAAGGAAAATTAAGAAAGAGAAGAGAAAAGAGAAAAGAGGAGAAAAAAAATTAAATTTGATGAGAGATGTAAAATAAGAAGAATACAAAATTGAGTGTGCCTTTTTGTAAATAATAAGGTAGGATAAGTCATTTGATTAATTCGGAAATCTATGTATGCCTTTTGGTAAATTACCGAATAGAAATCAAAATGATAAAAAGTAGAATAAGAAAAATAAATAATTAACTAAATATTAGTTTAGAGATTTTTTTGAGTTTTTATTTTTTATTAGTCGTGATAAATTTGCTCGGGTGAATTGGCCTTTCTGACTCTATCATTGATAGGAGCTCCAATAGTTTGTGTCAGATGCCTCCGGGGTTGTGGTGAAGGGCGATTAGTTGTCATCCCAGACATTCGCAGTTCTATCCCCAGCTACGGCGTATTTTGTAGGATTTTTTCCTTCAAATGGGGTGCGAATCTTGAGACGCTAGATTTTTGGACTGTCAGTCACAAGCACTTTTCGATTTACCCTAGCGGTCGGTGGAAAGCCTCTGTTGGGTCAGGCAGATCACCCGAGATTAGAGAAACCTCGTTAATCCAACAGTTTGTGTCAATCGCTGAGGCTATGATATAGTGGAAGAGTGATTAGTCATCATCTCAGGCATCCGTGATTTGATTATTAACTATGACACATTTTATAAGAATATTTTTTCTAAATGGGGTTCGAACTTTGAGACACTGGACTTCTGGATTGTCCACCGTGAACGCTTCCTGATTTACCCTAACTATTGATAAAAAAACTTTTATAGGGTTGAATTAGTCGCCACATTATCCAACCTCATAATTTTTTTTTTCAGCAATGTCTATCATGGACGGAAGAGAGGGCCAATGTTCTTCTTTTCAACTAAATAAAAAAAGAAAATGGATCGGGTTTCTTGACGGTTAAACTTGAGTGATACAACGAGAGAAGTGATTTGGTTTAAGCCATTAATGTTAAGCAGACTTTTGCCGTTGTGTCGTCCATTGGCCATTAAAGCATCTGCTAACAACAACTTGACAACTGTTTGGATGTTGCTTCTTCATCAGGCGACAAAATAATTCAATGGATGACTCCTCCCATGTTTCTTTTTATCAAGCTACATCTTTTTCTATTCCAAAATTAGTGTGGTTGGTCTTCACGGTCGAAAACCATTTTATTTGGGCGAAATACAACGATAGTTAACACTATTAATGAATTTCTAAGATTTTCTAATTAAGAAAATATCAATATTTTAAATTTCTAAAACGGATAGAATTTTAAAAAATTTAAAATCATTCTAAATCAAAATAAATATACTTTTGAAAATCTTTTAAATATATCTATACTTTCGTATTTAAATGAGACAATGTAAATTGAAAACAGTAATATTTTAAAAACTTGTACAAAGATTCCAAGTGTGCATGTGCAGTCAAAGTTGTTCAGATTTTTCTTTTATTTGGTTCATTAATTGTTTAATTAATGCATGTGTTTTTTTTTAAATTCTGTATCAATTATGAATTTATTTAATTTGATTTCTAAACCGCACCAGCCTCTTTCTTTCCATTTAAAAGCACACAACTCATCGCCTTTGTTCCTCTCTCTCCACCGTTCTCTCCTGCAATTCCACGATCGTATCTTCGTAGGCGCCTTCTCGCTCGCTATCGTCAGCTCCCTGCAGCGCCGGAAATGCTTCCGTATGCGACACTTGTGGAGGCGGAAACGGCGCTGGGGCGGAGCCTGAGCTTCTCCGAGGCCGTCTGGTTCCGCTACTCTGCCGGGATGCCCGATTACCTCCTCCACTACCACAGCATTATCCTCGTCTTCGTCATCTTCACCCTCGCCCCACTGCCACTCGCCCTCATCGAGCTCGGCTTCCCCGCCTCCATCTCGCCGTACAAGATCCAGCCGAAGGTTCGCCATCCTCCGACATCCTTCATCCAGTGCTATAAGGACGTCATTCGGGTGTTCACCCTCTCCATCGGATCGTTACAACTCGCGTCCTACCCCATCGTCAAGGTCCCTTCTCGATTAGTTCAGTCTATTTTGGGGCAAGAAAAACCTCTATCAGTTCTTTAACAAGTTTTATTGCTCTTCTTCGACGTATGTTGATGTTCCTAGGGTCTCCTTGTTCGATATATTGTGAATGGAAAGGGAGAAAGAGACTCCTTTGTGAATGAGACTTTAGTTTCACATTGAGAGTTTCAAGTGAATGGAAAGGGAGGTGGAGAATAAAGAAATTCCATAGTGAATGAGACTTTAGTCCCATATTGGGAGCCTCAAGGCATAATTGTTGGTTTATATTATTTCACAAGCATGTTAGTTGTGAACAAATGCATGGGGAGAAGGTCTCTATCATGTATTGAACCAAGTAGACTCGTGTGCGTGCACGACCTGTGCGTGTCGGTTCGGGACACCTACTCAAGGGATTCCAGCTCTGGTCACTCAACAGCTAAGTTAAAATTTCAGTAATTTCAATTTAATATTTGTTAACTCTCCGAAAAGGAGTATTTTCCTCCAACACTCCTGTCCGAAAGATCAGGAGAGATGACCTTGATCATGATCAAGTGGTGACACCGAGTAGTTGAGGACCGAGTGTCTGAGCTGCCTGAGCGTCCAGAGGTCTAAGTGGCTCGAGTGTTAAGCAACCCTAATATTGAGTGGACCGATTGCGGAGAGGTTCAAGTGGTCTACGGCGTCTTCCCAATTGAGTTGACCTACCTGAGTGTTGTCTAAGCCAGCTGAGTGGGTTGCCCGACTATCAAGACCGAACCGAGTGTGGAGTGTTGCTTGAGCCCGAGTGGGTCGTTTGATGCGAGACCGAACCGAGTGTGGAGTGTTGCTTGAGCCCGAGTGGGTCGTTTGATGCGAGACCGAGCCGAGAGCTAGTACAACCCCAGTGGATCACTCGATTGCTGAGATCGAGTGTTGCTCGAGCATAAGTGGGTGGACCGATTGGGCTGATTACCAAGTGGACCTGAGTGTTTGGATGCTTGAGTGGTTCAAGTCAGACGATTGCTCAAGTAGACTGAATGGCTGAGTGGCTAAGTGCTGAACGATTAGAGTATAGTCGAATGGTCGAGCACCGAGTGATTGAGTGTTGCTCGAGCATAAGTGGGTGGACCGATTGGGCTGATTACCAAGTGGACCTGAGTGTTTGGATGCTTGAGTGGTTCAAGTCAGACGAGTGCTCAAGTAGACTGAATGGCTGAGTGGCTAAGTGCTGAACGATTAGAGTATAGTCGAATGGTCGAGCACCGAGTGATTGAGTGGCCGAGTGATTGAGCGTTGAATAGCTAGTGACCGATTGACCGTGCTGAATTGTTGAATGTCTAAGAGTCGATTGAGCACCCAAGGTACCATGCATCTTACGGAGATTGGCAATGTCCTTGATCAGCCGAACAGGTAACCTAATGCACGCGAACAGTTTTACAATTGCAGCCTTGTACACACTAGTCACACGGCTGGACAGTCTTACAATTTATCACTAACTTTGGGAGTATCTCCGTTTGAGAACATCTCTGGAAATGTCACACACGTACAATACTTTAACTATGTACCTATTTTGGTAACATTCTCGTTTGTGAACATCGCTACAAAGGTGGCATAGATCTTCAGTCATGCACTCACTTTTGGGAATGTTCTCGTTTAGATATATCTCCAAAAATATGACACAGAACTGTAAGTACCCGGCTTGGTTTTGACGTGATCAACCAAGTCATTGTTGGGTTCTAGCCTGTTTTGATCCCTGTGTCTAAGTATGCAGGAGCTTAGGAACATAGGAAGTCAAACGTAAATGCAGCAGACAAGAAAGATAGCACGGGGAAGGGAGCCGGCTGGCTCGGTGCATCTGAGAGACGCAAAGACTGTGAAATAGTACACCGGTGGAGCAAGAAGGACATGCGCGACGTCCAAGGGACGAAAAGTCGGGGAGAAAGCTCGTTCGAGGCGATTGGCCAAAATCACCCAAGTGGAAGGACGAAAAAGTCAAAGTCAATGTGAATGTTGACTTTGACCAATTGGAGGCGCCTCATATGCAAAGCAGCAGTTTTGCGCAAATGTAGAGCTAGGATGCTTCAGTTTGAACTCGAGGCGCCTCAAATCATAACTGAGGCGCCTCAGTAGGTACTGAGACGTCTCGAGTTAAATTCTATCAACAATTTACCGTTGTGCAATGGATAAAATTCTATCCAATCTGTGGTGTCTCAGATCACATCTGAGACGCCTCATGTCAACGATAAACTTGGTTTTTGAGCTTTAAATAGCTCTCAAAAGCTAGCTTTACAAATCAACTCTTGTATTGTATTTTCCTAGTTTTTTCCCGTGTTGTTCAAAGTCTGTAAGAGACTACTCCGCCTTTAAACGAAGGAGATCTAGATAGTGAAGCTTTCAATTATCTTGGATTAGCAACCACTCTGATTGCAACCAAGTAGAGTGGTAGCAACCAAGTAATCCCTTTCTCTTACTAATCTGTTTTAGTTATTTATATATTTTTAATTAACTGTTGCAACTAATGCCCATCTTTGTAAGAAAAGTGTAAAAGATAAAATTCTGACTCGCAAGGGTATTCACCCCCCTCTTGTCGGCCTGCAACAATCCTACAAAAACTTCAACCGTGCACACACTTTGATTACCTCCTGAAAAGAAGGCATGCATTGCCCCCTAATCGGGTGAGTTGCAAGTATTCTCGATCGGGAATTCCCTCCTATTCTAATCATACAAAAACATCCCCAAGAAGGAATATTCTCTCTAGGCCTTGCTCGGGCAAACTCTCTCAACCCAACGCTCGCACAAAGAAGCTCAACTAAGCGAAACCATCCTTACCGAGCCACTCTTTTCGGCCTCAACCTCAGACCACTTTTGATAACCGCAATCACAATATCTTGCTCTAACTGTAACCGCCACTGACGAGATAGTTTGCGCCGAATGTGATGTCTAGCTAATGACCAGACTAGGTCAAGTGAATGACTCCACTATTGTCTCGCCCTAGCGGTCAATCCATTTTCGTCCACTCAGCCAGCTCCCGCTTGCGTGGTAGGCCACGTAGATCCTTTGCCCCACCAATATAAAAGGGTAGGTAAGGGCGGATGGAGATAAGTCTTTCTTCTCCCTTAGGTGAAGGTGAGCTCTCTCTTTCTTTCTTCATTCCGTAGAGCATCTATGAGCTCCATTCCCAATTCAGTGCTAGCGGTGACTTGATCATCAGAGGGGGTCACGTTGGTCACACCGGTGCCCACTGACGAGTGTTGACACATAGCATCACAAGTTCGACTGGGAAGTGATAGGAGGTGTAGGAAGGAAGGGGAGGAGAGGTCTGAGCATAGAGGAGGACCATGGAATTAACGTTGCATGTGGGAAGAGGACAAAATGTTAAGATGATGAGTACACAAAGAACTACAGTGGTCTCACACTCGAAAGGATTGAAGGATCAGCAACAACCTCCTCTCCCGACCATAGTGGAGACTGTCAAACATCTCGTCTCCTAGGCATAACTCTCGTGGACTGTAGTGATAGTAGCAGGGGAGGCCTTGCGATGAGGACAAGCCATTCCCTTCACAGAAAATGAGGATGTAGCGCAAGTAGAGGAGGAGCCATCGATTGAGCCCAATGTTTAGACCTCGAAGGAGCCACTACAACTTCTCATATCAAGAAGGGACTAACCAATCCCATAAAGCCTCCTTTGAAGAGAGTGGCTTCATGACAAATGTCATTTGCAGTTAAGTATTGGAGGAAGGATTATCTTATAATTTTTGCCCATCACAGATTAAGAAGAACAATAACTATTGATCCAGAAGCATGCTTACGTGTCTTCACGGGATGGACTAATGATTAGTATGTAAGTGTTGCCATCATGAGGTCTGGGGGTCAAAATCTGATAAAGCCATTATACCCCTCCCACGCACTAGCCACAACATCTTGGCTAATAGTTCCTGTGATTTACCTCCTCCGTGTTGACCTTGGGGTAGATTAGCGAGGATATTAGAGGCGAGCGAATCACCTTTTGCCATCAGAAGCATGCTTATGTCACTTCAAGATTGGAACCATATTGCACCACTATTAATTAGGAGTTAAATGTCGTGTCTTCCTCATTACTTTGATTGAACTTGTCTTCTGTAGGGCCCATGCTTACTCAAAAATGGGCAGTATCTATTCTGTACGACGGATAATCTGAAACTTGTCTACATAACTCTCAACACATCCACAATACATAGCTCAGCTAACACCGCTAGCAACACAATCAGAACTAAAATAATATCATAATTATGCAGTTAATAACAAAAAAACTTATAAACTCTGTAAAAATTACCTTGTCTTATCAAACGTGCATAACTTTGAATAAACCATTCACAATATAGAGTCCACAGTAAAGCAATACAATCCGTAATGAAAAACAAAACTAAAAAATATATATAAAGACTAGTCCACACGGAAATATAAAACAACCAAAAAGAAAAGACGTGATACTGGAGACTGGCAGATGTATCCTCTTCTTGCGGTATGAGTCGCAAACATCAGCTACCTGAAACGAAAATAAAAGCAAAGGGTGGTCAGTCCATGCAGACTCTGTAGGTATACCAAATAGAATAAATGCATGGTATAAACAGGATATATATGCAGGAAGAATCAATAATATACAGTCTCTGAAATAGAGTAAAATATGTACAAAATCACTAAGTGAATGTACATACCCAAATTCAGTATAACATGCAGGGACATGATCAGAAATCCTCGTGGTATATCAACAAATCTGCTTGTACTACCAAGTAGATCCAGATCATATAGCAAATGCAAATCATAATCGTATATGCATGTCAATCAAGTACGGCAATCATAGCTCATGCAAATGCAGCAAACAAAAGTAAAATACACGATGCATCATATGTAGATAATGTAATGACATGTGTCACCCCTAGACACCAGCCTCACAACTATCACATCACATAATGTAATGACATGTGTCTCCAAAGAGCTTCTGCTAGCTGCTTTTTAAATTTAACTACACAAAAGTATTTTTGAGTATTTGTGAATGTCAGATTCTGCTTTAACTTCTGCAACTTTTACTCAAAAGTTGGAAGTAAAAATTTGATGCTTTTCTCTGCTTCTGTTTTTTTGCTTATGGTCTAGAATTAAAAAATAACATTTATACCCTTAATAAATTTTCATTTTACATAATTATCACCATACTTTTAAATAAAATTTTATATTTTTATATAATTTATATTTTCAGAATTTTTATACATATTTTTATAAATTTATATAAATTTAGTTATTTTTTATATTTTTATATTTATTATTTTATATCTTTTTTAAACATATATATTATTAAAAAATTAATTTTGATATAATATTTAAAATATAATAATAAATATATAAAACATTATTGATGATGTATCAAAATTATATTTAGATAATTGGAAAAAAAAAATTTATATAAAAAATAATTAACGAGGTTTTTTCCAACCTCGGACGACCGACCCAGCAAAAAAAATTAATTTATATAGTTTAAGGATAATGTTGTCATTTAACTAAAAATTAAGCTTGAAAATAATTATTCACCAAATATTCAAATTTTTCGTTGTATCAACTTTTGACTTCTATTGCCAAACACTCCATGTTTTAGCTTCTCATTGACTTCAACATAATCTCTATAAGAATTACTTTTCAAGAAGCAAAAGCTTTCCCAAACACATCCTTAAGTTGAGAGTTTTCATTTTTTTTTTTGCAAAAACACCCCTAACCTTAGGTTATTTGCAGTTTCATCCCTCAAACTCATGTCTCTTCTCTCTACACCCCTTAAACTAAGGTTTTACACATCTTAACCCTCTAATATTTGCGCTAAACACCTCAACCTCCTTAGACCTCATCTAAGGGTTTGGAACCCTAAATTTATTGTATTTAACAGGACTTGCACAACAATGGTTTAACACCTTGTGGTCTAGGTTTATAATATTTTTGTATCATTTTTTCCATTTTAAGAGGTATCGATCCACCCCTCTTAGTTTATTAAATTTCAAACAGAAACTACAAGAATCCTTGCATGAATACATCCAAAATTCACTCGAGCCATGCCAGAAATTAAATGCTCTCGGTAACACCTAAAATATCGTCGGCGCTTTGTAGAAGGGCTTTGAGAAGGGGACTTCTTCCACTCACTTGCAAAGAAGCACCTGCAAGACTATGACGAACTTCTTGCTTGAGCCGAGTAGTATGTCAACATGAAGCTGGCTTAGAAAGCCCAGCAAAAGCAACGGGGAACTCGTTCGGCAAAGGTAGTGGAACGTTGTTTGGAGCCACAACTTCTTTCGCAACCCATGCCACCATGTTATTGGTCGTACCTTACTCCTCTGTGAGTTTCAAATGTGAGAGCTATGCAGATTTGTGAGGAGCGCCAACTCTTAAGAAGGCTGATTGTCTTCGATTGGGGATCTCATCAATCACATGCCTTCCACCAAAATTATGGGCATGACACCTGCGATCGGCAAAAACTAGACCTAGAGCTTGAAAGGTTCATCGATGCTCATCCCTAAGTGTAGGCCATGTGAAAGCTCCTATCCTTATCATCAATGATTGTCGCCCCAACACTACCTGTCAAGGCAGCCTTACCAGGGTCCTCCGTGCCAGAGCAACAACGATCGAACAACCATGCAGGAGGCGGACAAGAGGGGGGGCTCATCATCAACATGATCTCTAGAGGAGCCACCTTTGTTGATTCCAATACAGTATGGTCAAGTGTCTGGTCATTAAAGCACTTAAGGATGAGACCGGTGTTGGGATCGATACTTGAAGATTCGGAGGGGATCACGACTCCTCACCATAACACCTTAGTCATTCAGGCCACCATAGCTTATTTTGATGTAGAATGAATTTTGTGGACGCAAGCAACTCGATCAACTTTCTCTTTTGGGAAACAGTGTTCCTTCGGGACTATGGTACAGCGGTAAGACAACTAGTCACTATCTCAGGTATCCGCAATTTGATCCGTAACTATGACATATTTTAAAAAAAAAATTCCTTCAAATTGGGTGTGAACCCTGGGACACTGAACTTCTAGAATAAGTTGTGCATCCTCTCAGGCAACCCAAATTACCTCTCTTTGGGTGAGGAGCCTTGATGCCGAACTATCCTGGACGCAACCTCCTCGTACTATATTGTTCTTGGTCGATATACATTTGAGCAAGAGATAGAGTTGGTCATTGTGGCTCCCTCCCACTCAGAGAGGAGTACTTAGATTTCTAAGGAACTCCTGTCCGAGTTGAAGGAGGCTTCAATCAGTTGTTCGGTTAACATTTTTACATGGTCACCTAAAGACTTGACAGGCATCAAACGGGAGATAATGGAGTACCATTTGCACATTGCATCAACAACCTATCCTATAAAACAGATGCAACACCACTTTGGCCCCCCCCCCCCCCCCCCCCCCGCCGGCAAAAGATAGGATTATCCTAGAAGGGTAGGAAGTTGTTGGAAGCGAGACATACCTAACCTGTCTATCCAATGTATTCATAGTCCCCAATCATTGTTAGGACCGAAAGAAATTTAGATATCTCCACAATGGTATGGTATTGTCCACTTTGGGCCTAAGTCCTCATGTTTTTGCTCTTGGGCTCTTTTTTCCTTATAAGCCTATGATATTTCCCATGTGTTTTCGACGTGGGACTATGTTTGCAACCTTGCAACACCAACAATCTCCCCCCTCAAACAAAGGACCACAAGCCCCCCCCTCAAGTGTAAACCCTTTCCGTTTGATGTCCGATCCTCAACCCACCAGGACTTTCTGCCCCTCGGTCCACCCGACCTATTAGGACTTCTCTGCCTGGTGTCTGGTCCTCTTGATCAAGACACGGGAATCCACACATCCTTTATATAAGGCTTAACCCACATGGTTAGATCTGGATTATGACTCTAGCTCGTGCTTCTTCTGGCGGTTAGTCCGGTGAAAACGACCTAGTTCTGATATCACTTGTTAGGACCAAAAAGAATTTAGATATCTCCACAATGGTATGATATTGTCCACTTTGAGCCTAAGTCCTCATGTTTTTGCTCTTGGGCTCTTCCAAAAGGCCTAATGCCAATGGAGATATCTTTTTTCCTTGTAAGTCTATGATATTTTCCATGTGTTTTCGATGTGGGACTATGTTTGTAACCTTGCAACACCAACAATCATCAATCCCCTCTCGATAGCCTTGGAAGAGTTCATAGGCACAGTCTCAAGGAGTACAGGCAAGTTTGAAAGAAGTAAGGTCATTGATGCTAGATAGAAGATTTTTATTTTCGGTTCAAGCCTCGAAGGAAAGTAAGGCTTATGCTTGTTTTTGAATTGTCTTGCATTGAAGGCCGAGGTAAGAGGGAAGTTCTACTGCAATCATATTTCTGAGCAGAGGTTTGCAAGACAGTGTTGAATGCAACTAAGGACGTGACAGATGTACGTTGACTTTCAATATTTGAATAAGACATGTCGAAAGTAGGATTATGTATTGTTCAACTAATGGATTCTATTATAGATTATCAGTTAATTTCAATGCTAGACCCATAATAAGCATACCGCCAAATCCCTTGATAAAGACAGATCAAAATAAATTAAAATTAGCTTCATCATTACAGACAACACTTTTTGTTAGACTGTCCTATTGTTTGATTCGAAGAGCACCGAGTACTTATCATAGGCTTAAATTTGACTTTTATATGCATGTCGTACCGTCGTACACTTTCTGTCAACGCCCTTTCTTTTAATTTTTTATCATTGGACTTTAGATTTCTTTCTCAACGTCTTAATCAGCCCTAATTAAGCGTCATTTTGATGCGAGTGTGCGACTTTCTCTCACCTGTCAGGATAGAATCTTTATCTCTAATCATTCGAATTGCTTCGTAGCCGACATTATCCCTTTCGACAGTCATGACCCCTGTCGAAAAATCAACATCGATCGATATGTTTGTTTTTGCATTATTATTACATTGCTTCATATATAGAAGTTAGCTGTCTTTCTCAACTCGTGCACTTTGTCTTTCGTTTGCAATATTATTCCTTAGTTCTATCTTTCAGTACTGAAAGAGCAAGCGTTTTGTAGTTTGTGGGAATACGGACGGGACTGCCCCTTCCCTCATTTTGGGAGGCAGCTTTGCAGATCTTAGTCTATTTCTTGGTGGAGGACTATCTCTACTACTGGATTCACCGACTTCTGCATACAAAATGGGGGTACGAGAAGATCCACTTCGTCCACCATGAATTCACAGCTCCCATCGGCTTTGCAGCACTCTATACTCATTGGGGCGAGCTGCTCACTGGGATCGGCACCTTTGTAGGGCCCGCTGTCGTCCCTTGCCACATGATCATCTTCTGGCTCTGGGCGGCCCTCCGCCAGCTTGAAGCGATTGACACCCACACTGGGTATTGTCCTCATCCCCCATCTTAATTATATTATTATCTGCAACATTTTCATACCTTAATTTCTTTGATCCGTTACGTCCGTGTGATTATACTATACACAAGATTTCACAAAACAGATATTGTAGGCAACATTTTATTTTTGCTGAATTAATGCCTCTATATATGAACAGATATGATTTCCCTTGGTCTCCAACCAAGTTGATTCCCTTCTATGGAGGATCCGAATATCATGATTATCATCACCATATAGGAGGGCATAGCCAAAGCAATTTTGGTTTAATATTTACCTACTGTGACTATATTTACGGCACAGACAAGGTCAGTGAATCTTGTCGGTTTCGGTTCAAATGAGACAAAGTATCCTCAAATAAAAGGTAACCAAGGTTGATGCCACAATTAACTTCTTTCTTTCTTTCTTTCTATGATCGCAGGGATACAGATACAAGAAGGCACTCCTAGCAAAGGTACTTCGCCAACTTTAAAATTTTCAGTTAATCATTATCAGAGTTTGCATTTGCACTGCTATGTAGATGTTATTTGATTCGTCTGGTATTTCTCTGCCTGATTATTTGTGACAACAGTTAAAGGAGCCGTCGTCAAACTACAATGAAGAAGGACAAACCAATGGCTTTAAGGGCGATCGGAAATTCGATTAGGCTTATGGTTCTCTTGCATGCGCAGTCCTGGTCTGTTTGTTACTTGCAAACTTCTACCCAGCAGATCTCTCGCTTCAGATTGCAACTGATAATATAGAAGTGGGATTCATTTGTGTCTTGTGTGTGTGTGATCTTTGCAGTAGAATTCGGTTGACGATATCATCAGGATATTTCCAATAAAGGAGTTCGATCGGTTGTTCACTTTGGTGGCCTGATCTTTGCTGATTAAAATTTCCAAAATGCTGATAGCGCGCGTATTAAAGGTGAATATTTCAACTCCAGGGACTAAACTTCAGGAGTATAGGAACATTAATTAATTTTCTCATTTCAAATTTTAGTTTTACAAATACAGTCTGTGAGATTCAAAATTTTACATAAATGTAATTAAAAGTTTTTTCTAAAATTAATGAAATATCCAACATTAAACCACCCCGAGTGCCACGAAAGATAACTTGTACTAGATCAGGCGGCGATAGGAGAGATGGCTCGATCTAGTTAGACGGCTGGGAGGTGATACCAGATGGCAAAGAGAGATGATTTGATTCTGACTGATAGATGGAGAAAAAATATCTTGATTCAAGCTAGACAACTAGGAGAGATGACTCTATCCCGGCCGGATAACTAGGAGAGATGGACTAATTCTGGAGAATAAATTTTATGTCTCGAAATTCTCTCTGTCCCCGTGTCCCAATTCATTGGCGATGGCCGGCGAGCCCTCCGTTCGTCGATCGGACACCATTGGCGGCCTCTGGCCGTCGCCCCGAACAAAACTATACCCTAGGGGATATGGTGAACCCGTTGGGGATCGTCGCAATTGCGATCTTGCCGGATTCACCGTCAAATCCGGCGAGATCGCAATTGCGACGATCTCGACTAATTCACTGTTCTCCTAAGATATCGTTTGATTCGGGACGACGATCAGAGACTAATGATGATGTTCGATTGGCAATCGGAGGATTCGCCGGCCATCGCCGACGAGTTAGGATACGAGGACAGAGAAAATCTCGGGACAGAAGATCCGGGCTACTAATTCTGGGCCCAAAGGTCAAGAAAGATAACTCGATCCCAATCAATCGTCGGAGAGTGATGGCTCGAACAACCAGCAAAATGGCTCGAGTTGAGTGCCAAATAGTTGAGCGACTGAATGACTGAGTGATTCAGTGTCAAATGACTAAGTAGGCGAGCACTGAATGATCGAGTGATCAAGTAGCAAATATTCAAGTAGCCAAATGGCCAAGTGCTTGAGAGAGATTTAGGGCATCTTTAATGGTCATAGCTCTAAATAAGCTTTTTTTATGATTCTCAATGTTACATTAATATTACAATATTACGTCAAAAATATAAAAATCTATTCACACGTCTCTTATGATTAGAGCTCCGTATGCCATCTCAATGCACATCAAAAATATAAAATCTTTTATTCTCATCACAATCATAAAACTTTTCTATAATTTTTTTTTGATCCTACAGTATCAACTTTTGTATACATCAATAATTATCGGATCCATCCACATTGTTAATTTTAGATAAAAAAAATAAATTTAAAATTTTACAATCATTCTTAAACTACAAATCTCAGATTTTATATTTATAATGGTTAAAAGAAAATTCTTCAACTTTTTTATTTCACAATTCTTTTGTGGAAAAAAAAACTGACATAGGAGATGCTACAAATTCCTAGGTGTCTAAACTTATTGCTAATAGTAGCGACTTTGTCACGATTAATTAAAGAAAGAAAGAAAACTGATCAGATCTTCATATAAATATGGCTGCCGAACATAGTGATATATAATGATGAAAATATGCATCGCTATTAATGAGAAATTTGATTTGGTTTACTCCATTAATATTATAAGAGAATCAGGCAACAGACAAATTGAACCTGGGGTGATCGGTCCGGCCCCACGGAAGTTTTCCACCGGTCACCAGGGTAAATCGGAAAGCGCTCGCGGTGCCAGTCTAGAAGCCCAGCGTCCCAGGGTTCGTACCCCATTTGAAAAAAAAATTCCTGCAAAATGCGCCATAGCTGGGAATCGAACCGCGGATGCCTGGATTAACAACTCCATTGATATTAGGTTTGACGTTTGCTTGTTGTTTTATCCATTCGCCATTAAAGTAGCTGCTAACAACTGCTTCGATATTGTTGCTTCTTCAAATGGTAAAATAATTTAATGAAAAATGGTATCTTCGACAAAAAAATTTAAGTAAAATCCCATGGAATGATATGGTATCGCACTTGTAGCGAACTCTGGCAGATTCATCGTACCCCTAGAGAATAGTTTGATTCGGAACAGTGATCGGAGGACGTCAACAATGTCCGAGCAGTAATCAAACATGTACATATTAACTGTCAGGTCATTTTTTAAGATTTTTTTAAAATTTTTTCCTAGAACATATCGTTACTCTAATTTAATAGTTCACTTCTCCTCCCATTTCATTTTTTCTTTTAATCAAACTATATTTTTTTTGCCATTATGGAGGGGGGAAACAGAGGTGAAGTGTTTGATCCCACATTCTTATTAGCCTATTTAAGGATCAACGAAAAGATAAATTACGATGACCAAAAAGATAAGTGGGTGGGAGAGAAGGGGTTGAGTTATACAAAGTGTAGGATCGATTTATATCCCCTTCGATATCAAATGGTAAATTTTCATCCATTTACTCCCTCAGTTATATCCATGGAAATTTACATCTTCTGTAACTATGAAATTAGTGAGGTTGGTCTTCACGAAAGGGCACTTCAGTAGGATTATCACAACTTAATTAAATAATTGTTGAGAAGAAGCAAGGCACTGATTAGAACATCCACATTGATGAATTTTATAACATTCATCATCTCATCAATAAATATGAAATTCACATAGTCATTCTTTCACATTCATTTTAATATTAATATTCATTATTTATGAGTCCTGTTATTCACTTATTTATTTTTATTCTAATTTTATATTTAATAAATATAATTTTAATTTTATTTACAAATTTAAGTAAGATATTTTTAAATATATTTATTAGGTGAATTATAAAATAATTTAAATATTGTTTATAATTTGTTTAATATGGAAAACATAGGAGAGCGTGCAATGAGTGGGTTGTGTACTTGTGTACGCTCCCCGTGCAATTTGTATTGTTTTACAATTTTTTTTTCCTTTAACACGTTCAAGCTTTTGAACGGTGTTAGTCATCAGGTGGTATTATTATTATTTTTTTTTGATGTTATAACATCCATGTACATTAATTTTAACACTCATAATCTGTTATAACACTTCAATAAGAACACCAATGTGGCAATCTTAAAGGAGATTAGCAGAGGAAGCATTGGTTCTGATGGTCCCTTGACAATTAATCTCCCCCTTTCTCTAATGGGAAGGAATCATCCTTTTCATAGGACTTCCAACAGTTTGTATCATGGACGGAAGAGAAGGCCAAGGTGTTCAAGCAGGGTCGTCAGGTAAAGATGACGCCGGGACATAGTAATATAATGATAAAAATATATGCACCTTCGTTAATTAAGATATCTTTAATAATTAGAATTCTAAATAATTTTTTTTTAATGATTCACATCAATTTATTAAAACATGTTCAACAGTTAGAGTTTCAAATGAATTTTATGATATAATTCATACCATAGAATTATGTGACTTCTTATATATTATATCAATTTTGAGAAAAAACAACCTAATTAAAATTTCATTATTATTTTTAAATTATAATCTCATCTTCAAAACTTTTTATTTATTTTTTTAATTTGATATATTTTATATTGGAGATGCTAGACTTAATTTGATTTGCTTCATTAATATTAGGTTTGACTTTTGTTTATTTTATCCATTCGCCGTTAAAGCAGCTGCTAACAAGTAACTAACAACTGGTTGGGTACCCTTATCAAGTGGTAAAATAATTTAATGTGGCAAAAGGGGCACCGCCATTCTATCTCATGGCTAAACAGAGATACAAATACATTAAGATCATGACAACTGTACACTAGACGGGAGTTTTTTTTTTTATTGAATATATAGAGTTAGACAGTAGAAGCAAGACGTTGATTAACAATTAGTTGTTGATAGGGTGTAAATGAATTAAATCGTTCGTCAATTATTCGGATCACAGTTTTAAAAAAAAATCTTTTAAACTCTTCGTTTAAATATTAAGTCAAGCTTTGAACTCAAAACATTATCAAGCTGCGCTTGAATTTAGTAATATTTGATTTGTGAATTTATAAACATGTTTATTTAGAGGTTTTGACATCTTCTGAGAATATATTCATTAAAAGATTTATTTATCTTTTATATATATATATATATATATAATTAAATGTCAAAAAATAATAAATATAATAATATATTATTAATTATTATAGTTAATTATTTTAAACAAGTTCGAACGATCGTTTAATTTTTAAATAAATTATTATCGAGTTGAATTAAATTGAGTCCAAGCTATTCAAGCTCAAATTGAAAAATTAAATTCAAATCGAATTTGAATCGAGTTCCAACTTACAAATAATGAATCGAAACACGAATCTCTTATTATTTTATGCATACTCGGCTCGATTCGATAGATTCGATCATTACACAGTTGGGAGACCATTGATGATTGCGAAAAACAGAATCAGAAATCGAACCAAATAATTTTTTTTATGCATCTGCGTGCAAGTCTAGAGAGTGTCGTAGAGTGATGGTGTTCGTGAGGTGGCTGCGGGCATTTTGAGGCCACAATGACGACAGGTCGACACCGGCATTGTGAGCCTCTGACGATGATGACATGGTCCAAAGATGACTTCCCTTGGACTCCAACCAAGGGACTCCAACCAAATTTTATTTTTGCTGAATGCCTCTATGAACAGATATGACTTCCCTTGGACTCCAACCAAATTTGTTCCTTCTACGGAGGAGCTGATCAATATCATGATTATCATCACTATGTAGGACGGCAAAGCCAAAGCAATTTTGCTTCCGTATTTACCTACTGTGACTATATTTACGGCACAGACAAGGTCAGTGAATCTTGATGGTTTCGGTTCAAATGAGATAGTATCCTCAAATAAAAGGTAACCAAGGTTGACGCCACAACTAACTTCTCTCTTTCTTTCTATGATTGCAGGGATTGATACCACAAGGCACTCCTAGCAAAGGTACTTCCCAAACTTTAAAAATTTCGATTAATCATTATTAGACTTTGCATTTGCACTTCTATTTAGATGTTATTGATTCGTCTGGCATTTCTCTGCCTGATTGTTTGTGACATCAGTTAAAGGCGCAATCGACAAACTACAATGAAGGACAAACCAATAATCAGTTGACCGATGGAAATGCAGATGCCCATTCAGTACCTTCGAAACCCACGGTCCATGAACCTACTTGATGGACACTCGTAGGCCATATGACCCCTTCCGCCACAGTTATGACAAATCATCAGAGCACCCATGCAGTCCCGACAGACTTACCACGAAACCCTCCACCAAAGCCACCGGCAGCGAAGCCACCTCCAAAGGTACCAATCGTTCCTCACTTTGGGCATTGCCTAGCTACATGCCCTGCGACATTGCAGAGATTGCAGACTGGCTTGTTTGGGGAATCGCGCGCGAGGTGCCCTGTCTTCCTGCAATTGTTGCATGCTTTCTCGTTCGTGCAGTCTGCTGCGAGATGCCCCTGTTTGTAGCAATTGTTAAGTCTCAGGTCACCAGGAGGCAGCTGTGACATGGAGCAGTCCCTAGCAAGGTGACCAGTCTTGCCGCAGGTGTGGTAGATGCCCTCGTTGGGACAACCGCTTGCCAAATGTCCAGGTTCTTTGCAATTCCAACACAATGACTTTGTGGTGCATTCTGATGCAATATGTCTGAAGAGATGCAAATTCACGTCATTTTGAACTTTCCAGAATACAAACAAAATCGTCAGATCATAGTATTCCTTGGATTGAAGGTGTTGGACCATTTAAAAGCTAACACAATAATAGAGCTAAGAATGCTAAAATAAAGTTACTAGAAATGATAAAAATAAAATAAATAATTCTAATTTCTAAAAGGTATTAAGCATAGCTCCAAAACATAAATAAGATTCACACAGCAGAACACAGATTGGTTTTGATATGATATTTTCTCACAACATAATCATAGTAAATCGATCCTGTTCTATTTTGCATGCCAGAATGTATCTGAAATATGAAGTTAATTATATATAGGACAATGATTAGCTAGCTACAAAAATGATTAAATTTGGAAAAGAAAAGATGATATAAGATTATTATCTCATGACAACATTGAAGTATCGTTCGCTTTATACTTTTGTCCCAATGATGGAATTTGACTCTAAGATGAGGAACTCACCCATTACGGCTTACTTAACTACGTTGTTCTTACGAAGATCTCAGCAAATTCCACCAAAAGACAACTTGTTTAGATTTTATACTTATTCCATTTCAAGCATCTTACATTGGCTCAGTTAGATTTTGCTGCTTCAGTGTATATTTCAATGCATTTCTACATCTTACAAGCTTGCAAGGAGCAAGGTGGAAGCTTTACTAGGAGCCACACCTTTTCTGGGCTCTCGGAACTGTTGATCACTCCCTGCCTTCGTCAAATCAGATCACAACACCCACCAAAATAGTTGGGGCAAACACGCCTCAGTGATGATGGGATGACGACTTGAACAACTAGATATAGTACCTGAGATTCCATTGTCCCTTCCACTTGGGGCTTGGCGTGATGGTAAGCGGATGGACGAGTTTCCCAAATAACAAGGGTTTGATTCCCACGCAACGCAAATAAACGCCTACGGCGTCGAACCATTCATAGTGTTGGGACATCATTGTGGCCCATATGCGCTTCCCGGATTTACCCGATGGCTAGTGGGAAAATTTTGTCGGGCTGGGCCGGCCACCTCTAGGTGAACGAAGGGTAGAAATACCTGAACACCTATGCCTCTCTATGACATTCCATTGTCCCAACAGAATTTAGCATATTTTTCCCCTTAAACATTAGTTTAGCAAAATTATCTTAGTTCAAATTACCACATAAGGTCCTTCAATAAAAATGTGTGTCAATCCATTATTTTGCTCCTGATATCATGTATAGTATAGAAGAACCTATCAAGGTGAAGTAGGCAATTCAAGTAGTAAATGGCGGCAAGATGAGATCAAGTAAGAAAAAAAAGGCAGGGATAAACATTTGAATATTAACCTGGGAGGCCACAACTATTACAGAGAGCTGCATTTGCACATTCTCTAGCGTAATGCCCAGGTCGCTTACAGTTCTTGCACAAATCATACCTGTAAAGAATAGAAAAGGAGAAATCAACAAATATCAAATACATCTTGAGCGACAATTGATTAAAAAAAGATCAAAAAATACCATTTTCACCACGTTTCATTGCAGACTTCTAAGGTTACACTATTTTCCAATCACTACGTAGATATTTCTAAATCATCTACATTTTGATGATACAAACACATTGCTAGAGAAAAAAAAAAGCAGTCCTTGACATATCAATATGCAAAAGTCATCAGCACAATACTAAGGCGGGCACCAAATATATATAACAAAACATCCTTAAGTTACAGATGTGCATTAACTCACACAGAAACCAGCATTGATCCCAAAATTATCACATGAAAATAGTCATAACTGTAAATTCAGCTCTAATGAATGAATTGTTTTAATGGTTTCTATAGTGAGAGGCTCGTGGACTTCTGCCCTTTTTCCTTCCCCATTTTACACGCCTATGTTAGTTGGATACATGTATGAGTATAAAAAACAACACAGGTGTGGATCCAAGCGTTGGACATGGCTATCTCTAAAAAAAATTTATGCATGATCAATGGGTCATCATGCATCCACTCAAAGTATTGGTGTCTGAGTGCACATCTCCAATGCAGGCACGTATTAAGTATAATAATAACCAACTTGTCTAACACTTTAGCACTATAACTATCAACAAAAGCATAAGATAAAGCAGCTCAGATGTAAAACTGAATGATGTATATGAAGTATTGAAAACACAATATGAAAAACAAAAGAAATGAAAGGTTAACTATGATTATCAAATACTCTACGTTCCAGAGTACATTATAGAAGGATCAAAAATGAAAGATTCTAAGCAATAAGAAACCTTGAAGCACGAGGGAAATCCCTCCTATATGGAGCATCACGATACGAGGTACGTTCTGTGCAGATTCTGCGATCTCTAGGTGGGCAACGGCCGCCTTCGCTAATCTTCAGACCTTCAAATTCGATGGCTCTTGTTGATATGCACAATCACCACCACTACCACATTAACCACCAGCACCACCACTGAAACAATCCTCCCTGTCCACAACAAAACCAAGCGTCCAAATCCTCCTCCGTAAGTCTGACAAGAACCACCAAACTTGTGGAATGGATAAATGTAACCAATTGTGAACACCAACATAAATCTTCCCAAACAAGCAGAACAAATTCTCCAGAGCCACAACCGCAATCCTCCCAATGATCCCGCCAACTTTAAACATCATTTCAAGTTTTCAACTGTTTTCCAGTTTCAAAACTCTATAACAATCCCGTCTAATGAAGACTATCTACAATTCTGGATGAATTCTGGTCATCCCTACTACAACCATATCTTATATCCAACATCGGAAATGGTGAAAACTAGTAGGTCAAGGAAACTCTAATAAGAAATCCAAAAAAGCCTACCTACAAGACGACCAAAGGATTTTTTTTAATAAAAAAAGTATGTGAATGATTATATTAAAACACCTATCTTTTTAATTAATTCACATGCCTCTCACCTTTTTTCAAGCACGCTATATCCTCTAAAATAATAATCAATTCAAGAAAAAAAATAAAATAAACAATACCATTTTCAGCTGTTCATCCCCGGAATTTTGATAACAACGAGAGAAAACCTAGACCTTCAATATACCTTGAATCTAACATGACTACAAATAAGCGGAGTTTCATAGATTTCGAAGAACTTAAGTCGATGGATATGGAGATGACGAGTAAGAAAATCAACAAGAACTCAGTCTAACTACTTCTGGAGAGATCGAATGAAGGGGGAAAAGAGAAATCTGGGCAGAATCTTAGAACCAAGCACCGATCCTTCTACCCAAAAAAAAAGCAGCTCCTCCATCTTACATTACTCCTTGACAGATCTAACAAAAGGGAAATTTCTCTGTACAGCATCCAAGAACCAAGCACCAATCCATGCACCGCTAACCACAAAAACGAACCAAATCGCCCGAAAACGAAGTTCCTGCCAGCTCCCCGTCGAAAAGGAAGGAATTGCGAAGAAACCAACCTCTTGTCGCCTCGACCTTCACGATCTAGGATTTTCTCCACCCCGACTCCGCCACCGACGGGCTCTCTTTTCGTACTTCGGATCCTCGGTCCCAAAATCTCTGGTCCCCCTGGTCCACATCTGCATTATAAAAAGCCCAATCACGTGCTGATCACGTGCGGTCAGCGAAGCCAAAACGACGCAGCGCCCTCGCGACATCGCCTCCATCGCCCCAACCGCAGCCATCGCCTCCATCGCCGAAAACGTAAAAACCCTAACCTTCCATCGCCCGACGCCTACGAGTCGCTCCATCGCCCCCGACGCCTCCATCGCCCCCGACGTCTCCATCGCGCGAGAGAGTCCCCGACGCCTCCATCGCGTAAAAACCCTAACCCTAAGCGTAAAAAGCGGTGTCACGTGCTGATTCTATTTTGTTTACGAGTTAAGTGTCCGTGATGGTGTTCTTGATTCTGTTCATGGAGTATGAGTTGTTGATGATGAATTTTGGAAAGGTTAAATCAATCGCAGTAATTTATCGATATTAGGGGATGTATACTACGCTGTATCCTGAACTACTGATAGTCAAGTCTCATTTTAACCATAAAAGTTCAACAGTTAAGATCCGAGGTATTGCGTATCTGTTATGACACAAGATCTGCCACTATCAATTTGTGGATCCACACACAAGTAATTCAGTTTCTACTTCTTAAGGCACACATGATGTTTGATAGGATGTCCCCTGAGATTATATCTTTTGCCAGTATGGGTTAGCCACGCAATCTAAGCTAATTTTAGTTGTTTTTCACATATGTTTGTGGGATTGACTGCCCAATTTATTAAAGTTAGATCTGTTAGATCTGTAGCAACACGAATTTATGCTGTCAAAGGCACTATTTGGCAATGTCATAGAATATAATAGGATTGTTATCATGCTCCTTTTCTTATTCAAGTTGTTATACCTCTATAACTTTTAACATTTCAGTGCTAATATCAATTTCATTTCATTTGTAATAAGTTTTGAAATATAAGCACAGGGTCATGTCTACTATGCCAGACCTTAGGGTTTTTTTACATTGGCTGGCATATCCAGTATTGGTACTTTACCACAAAGCATACCTTTTTGTTTCAGATTATTAGATATTAAAGCAAAAGGGATTTAGATTAGCTTAAAGCAAAAGGGATTTAGTTTATACTATGAGCTATATCAGAGCCTCTGTATACACATCATACCTGTAAATTTGTTATTTACATTAAAATTTTGGATATCCCTTTTTTTTTATTAGATTTTTTTCCATCTTTATGTGTAACTGTTAGGAGGATAGCAATTTTTTTCATCTTTATGTGTAATCCCTTTTTTTCATCATAATTGATAGCTTCATAAATTTCATGAAAACAGTTGAATTTGAGTTTTTGTTGCTGTTTAGCCCTAAATTGGTTTTTTTTACATGATAAAAAGTAATTATTATGGAGATAGACGGTGAATCTACTTTCAATTTCGAAGGAAATAAAGATAGTTGGGACAGGGGCTTTGATATTATGAATGAAGGTAATAATAATCACATACGTGAAATATATTAAGCTTCATTGTATTGAATTTCCCTATTTAGCCACCTTGCTTTGTTTGTTTGATTGTGTAGGTTTGAACATTGAAATAGATTTGGATATACCCCAACTGGGGTTGGAATTTGAAACTGAAGAAGATGCATACCAATTTTATTTGACATATGCTAAAAAGGTTGGATTTGGCATAAGGAGAGGTAAAATTCACAAAGATCAATCAGGTAAATTACTTGATAGGGTCTTTTATTGTTGTGCCCAAGGTAAAAGAGGAAAAGACAAACGAGATCTTTATGTCAAAGCAAGTCGTGATGAAACAAGGTTTGGTTGTGAGGCTAAAATGAAGATTTGTAATCGGAAAAAAAACAAATTTACTGTGGTGCAATTTGTTAAAGAGCACAATCATGTTCTCTCAAGTCCAAGCAAAACGAGTCATAGGAATATATCTTCTTCTACAGCGAGACAGATTGAGATGACAAGTGATGTGGGAATCCCTCCAAAAGCATCTCATGATCTTATGGCGAGGCAAGTAGGTGGGAGGGAGAATTTAAGATTTATTCCTGAGGATTACAAAAACTATTTGCGATCCAAAAGAACAATAACTATGAGAGTTGGGGATACTGGCGGTGTATTGGAGTATCTGCAGAAAATGCAGTTCAATGATCCTAATTTTTTTTATGCTATCCAAGTTGATGAAGATGATTTGATTACTAATATTTTTTGGTCTGATGCTAAAATGAGAGCTGATTATGCTATTTTTGGAGATGTTGTTTGCTTTGACACAACTTACAGAAAGAACAATGAAGGTCGGCCAATTGCATTGTTTGTAGGTGTTAATCATCATAAACAATCCATACTTTTTGGTGCAGCTTTATTATATGATGAAACCAATTTGACTTTTGAATGGTTATTTGATACATTAACTAGAGCTATGGGTGATAAAAAACCAATTACTATTCTTACCGATCAAGATGCAGCAATGGCAAAAGCGTTAGCTTCCAGATTGCCTGAAACACATCATCGTTTGTGCATTTGGCACATTTATCAAAATGCTGTCATATATTTGAGTGGAGTTTTTTCTCAGTTTAGTGAGTTTGCTAAAGATTTTGCCTCATGTATATATGATTTTGATGAAGAGGAAGATTTTATTTCAGCATGGAATATGATGTTGACTAAGTATGCACTTGAAGACAATGATTGGTTGAGACACATGTACAACATAAAGGAAAAATGGGCTTTAGTATATGGACGACAAATGTTTTGCGCGGATATGACTACAACTCAAAGAAGTGAGAGTATGAATAGTATTGTGAAAAAGTATGTCACTTATAAACACAAGTTTTTAGACTTCTTCAATCACTTCCAAAGACTTCTTGATGATCGTCGATATGAGGAATTAAAAGCTGATTTCAAATCAAATACAACTGTTCCATATTTAATGTTTCCAATTGAGATTTTAAAGCATGCTAGTGAAATTTATACTCCTGAGGCATATAAGTGTTTTCAACAAGAGTGGTGTTTATCACATGATTCTAGTCTAGAAATTTGTGAGGATGTTGATACATTTACAAAATATAAAGTTACTCCTCACAAAAAGAGAAACCATCATATAGTTACACTTGATAAGAAGTCTGACAAAATTGTGTGTAGCTGTAGAAAATATGAATTTGCTGGAATTTTGTGTTCTCATATTTTGAAAATTTTTACATGGAAAAATATCATGAAGATTCCAAGTGATTATGTATTGAAAAGGTGGACAAGAAAAGCAAAAGTTGGATATTTTGGAGTTAATGATTCAATGAGCAACAATGATTGTTTGGATCCAAAAGTACTTCAAAACATGCGTTATAAAGAGTTATGTGGGTTGAATGTTCAATTGGTTACCAAGGCTGTTGAAAGAGATAGCACTTACATGCTTGTTAAAGATGCTATGTTAAGCTTGTGTAAGATGGTGGATGATAAGTTACAAGTTAATGAATCAAATGTCCAACAATCAAATGTGAGCCAACAATCCTGGGAATTTGATTATGGTGAAGGGAACTCTAGTGGAGTGAAAGGAATTAAAACAAAGAAGAAGACGGTCTCAGGTAAGAGGTTGAAAGGTGGCTTAGAGAGGCTTTCAAGGAAAAGAAAAGCAGCGAGGAAAACAAACCAAGCTTCAATGACGGTAATGGTTTCTACTCCTTAGCTTTCTAATATTTCTTTATTTGGTAATATTTGTTGTTAAATTTGAACAACTTAAATCATTCTAATTTTTTGTATAACCCAGGGTGTAGATGAAACTATTTCCAGCATGGCCAACGTACAATATGATCGGATCAATCATCAAGTTGGTATTTATTTTACTTATGTTAATGTTCAATAATTCATGTTATAACGAACTAAGAATGTATTTTATTTTCTTATTGTAGTCTCCAACAATTGCTAGCTCTATTGATAGTTTGAGTGTGGCTGGGACTCAATTTCCACCATTATTGGGATCACAACTTTCTCAAGTATATATATTTCATACGGTTGAGTGTGGCTAGGACTCTTATTTTAGTTTACGGTTGAGTATGTATTTAATAATTGTTTATTGTTATGTTATAGGTGAATCAACAATCTCATCTTGGTTATTTTCCGACGGCCAACTTGGAATAATGCTGATGTATGGTGGCAAGCTTTGGTGGAGGTTTTGGTGTGCAAATGTTGTCATGTTATCACCATCTTACAGTTGACTTCCTGTCTTTGGCCTGCAGTATTTTCATAAGCCTTTCCCTTGCTGATACAAGATCCCTTTACATCTTATCATATGCTTCTGAAAAAGAAAAATGGACAAGAAGGCTTATTAGTTACATAACAGAACAATTCAATCCTGTGAAATAAACTTGCATTCCAAAAGAACTCTTTGTTTATGCACATTCAGTTGGACCTTGGTTGTATTGATTGCAAATCGAAGTTGCCCAAGTTCAGTTTGTAGGTGATCAAAGAACTCTTTGTTTAATCTGCAGTGTATTACACATGTGTTTTTGCTTTTTAACGAGGTTATTGAAATTAAAACTCCTGCAAATGGAATATCCACGAGTTTACATGAATTTACTCGTGCTTTTATCTTTTGAAAATCTCTTTAGGAAAATAGAAAATATGGCAACTGTTGAAGCTATCAACACTTATACCGTGAATTATGACAAGACATTCCTTGACTAGCTTCTCATTGCTTATAAGCTGTTACATAGTTTGAGAAATATTGCTGATAATATTAGATGTTGGATAACATACTCATTTCAGGAATCATTTGCTCAAAGATGTTTCTCTTTGATTGACGAATATGCGCCTGGGTTCAGCTCATCCATTATTGGTTATGATATGTTGACTCCTCCTGATCTAGAAAGAGAGTTTGGACTCACAGGTAAATTTCAGAAACTGATATAAATTATCCATATCTAGGTAAAAATACCATGATAGTTACTAAATGTGCCAAACTTTTCAAGAAAATCTTCTTCTCAGCAGATCAGATAAAGTTTTTTATTTTTCAGATATTGGTTATCAGTACCCTTAGACAAGCAATGTTCTCAGGGATCACAACAGAAGCAAGCACATTTCGATCAGATTGCAGCAATAGCAATGCTTGATTGCAGTTCCATGAAAACTTCTATTTTTGCAGGTCAGGTTACAGAACACCTGTTAAGGGCCTTTATCTTTGCGGGAGTGGTACGCATCCTGGAGGTGGCGTAATGGGAGCACCTGGTCGCAATGCTGCCTCTGTTGTCATTGAAAACTTAAAAGTCCACGAAGAAGTAGATCTCTGTTCAACACAGGTTAGGGATTAAGAGATGTGTTTGTTTGTTGATGCATTGCGATAATCAACTACTAATCGGTTAGTTGCTTCAATTACTAACACCAAATCCAATTATGCCATCAAGCTATCTTTCCTATTGATGGATCTTTTGATGTATCCATTTGAAGATACGAGAGGTATACATCAATTTATGGCGGTGACATGGTAACTTGATCTGTTCTTGTAGCACGAGCAGTAGTAATAAAATTCCTGTCAGTATGCTGTTCGATAAAAGGATAAGATCCGTAAGTCATGTATGCAATAGATTTGTGATTTCATGTTATTGATGTTCTTGTTTATGTTACTGTTTTGGTTTGGTTTGCATGGACAAAGTTGAGCTTGCCGAAAACCCTTCTGTATATATACTTGTGCTACAAAGCTGAGAGATCAAATGAATGAGCTACACAATCAAGTTTAAGCAAGTAAAAGACCTTGTATCTACCAACATTAACCTCGACTTGGGTTTGATACTTCATTGGTTTTAAAACTCGGAAGAGAATCCATGCTCGATGCAGATTAATGACCCTCGTGTTCCCTGATCGGTCCATTGCCCTTGCTACTATACTCGGAACTGGCTACTATGACTCTCTTGACTCGGTTGGTCTTCGGAGTTGTGTAGGAGCTCGAATCATAGTCGGAGCTTGAGCTGAAGAGCATGTTTGGTCCAGACCTCCATCCATCACCAAAGTCTTAATTCAATACATCACCTTCTATAGCTCTAACAATCTGATTCAATCTAGGTCGCTTCTTCGCGGAATGGTGAATACAAGCAGCCGCAGATGCTATCATGCGTGCCATCTCAAACGGGTTATAGTTGCCTTCTAGGCGAGGATCAACTAACACATCGTAGTTTCCATCGGCCAGAGTTTGAGAGAGAATAGGTCGAGGCGTCGAGCCTAGTATCAATCAAGGAAATTGAGCATAATTTAGTTTGATGAACCAAGTAAGAATAATTCGAGCATATGAGCTAAACATGCTAACCCAATCGACCAAACTATCTTCCATCTGCGAGCTATCAAGTGGCCGTCTTCCGGTGATCAACTCAAGAAGCATCACTCCGAATGAAAAGACATCGGATTTCTCAGTTAGCTTTCCACTCGATGCATACTCCGGAGCTAAATACCTAGCAAGGAAGACAATGCCTCAAATTATCAAAGTTTTTTGATCATTTGGCAAATCACTTATCGCAGCATGGTTCATGCTCACCCGAAAGTTCCCATAACTCGAGTCGATACATGAGTGTGGTTGTCTAACGACAACTTCGCCAACCCAAAACCGGCAACCTGGATGTGTTCTTTCATCAGTTAATTCTTAAGTAAATTTGAAATCCAAAAGAATATTGGCGTTCTTGATATCCCGATGAATAAATCAAGGGTGACCTTCACCAACAATTCAACTAGACAAATCAAAATTTGATATTCACAAAACATGAACAAGCATATGTATAACTCACAATCCTCTTGCAAGTAGGCGAGGCCTCTGGCCGATCCCAATGCAATCTTATGCCTCGACGGCCAATCCATCACTGGGAGTCGTTCTCCTACGATAGATGGCGAAAATTTAGATTATTCTATTCCATCTCTTAGTTACTGAGAAAAAAGAACTTAAAGCAAAATTCTTAATAACACGGCGAGAGTGCTAACCATGGAGGTGATACTCAAGAGAATTGTTGGGGACAAATTCATACACCAACAATCTTTGTGAACTAGCAATGCAGTAGCCTACTAGAGAAACAAGATGTTGATGGTGCACTCGACTGATGATCTCGACTTCAGCCTGAAACTCCTTCTCGACTTGCCAGCTACCCGACTTGAGTTGTTTGATGGCGATCTCTTTGTCGTTGGGTAGGATTCCTTTGTGAACGTATCCAAATCCTCCCTGCCCCAATAGATTCGAATCCGAGAAGTCGTTGGTGGCAGTTGAAAGCTCCTCGAAGGTGAATGTGCTTTTGTTGAAGCCGAGAGCAATGACAGGGGAGGGAGGAAGCAGGGGAGGTCCATAGGGCCCTGAGTAGGCCGAGCTTGCATCACTGGCGACCGCCATGCTTGGCTGCGGCGGCGGCGACAATGGAGCTGGAGGAGGTGAAACCTTCAGGAATTGCGATTGGTCGTCGTTGTAAAAGCCATCAGTGCTAAAATGCAGAGGTGAGAGGCAAGGTCGTCCGGGAAGATGGAGCCAGCGCACAAGAAAAATCGAGAGAGGTCGGCGAGAGGCGAGGTGGTCGGGGACGATGGAGCCACCGCGCGCAAGGTCTTGAGTCGGGGGAGGTCGTGCAGCTGAGCGAGACGGAGATCCGCATCCTCTGCTCCACCAAGAAGGAGATCTTCCTCGCCCAGAGAGTCCGCGCGATGGGAGGGGTCGGGTGCGATGGGGGCGTTGGGGATGGAGGCATCGTGGGTTAGGGTTTTCATGCTTTCGGCGCTTTTTTTATCGGCACGGGAAAAAATCGCGAGTTGGCTTCGCTGAGTGTTGAGCACACGTGCTCGGCACGTGACGTCTTTTATAGGCTTGGTGTGGACCAGGGGGGACCAGGGATTTTGGGACCAGAGGATCCGCACCAGATCGACACAGGAAAAAATCGCGAGTTGGCTTCGCTGAGCGCACGTCTCGACACGTGACGTCTTTTTATAGGCTTGGTGTGGACCAGGGATTTTGGGACCAGAGGATCCGTACCGCTCTTTTCCACCCTTATTAGAGAGAGCGTGTGTTGGACATAAATAGGGATGTTGTTTGTGGAATTCTTAACAGGCCTACTGAACCAAATTCACTCATGTATTGGGCATAAATCCGTTAGAAGGATCATTTTAACTAATGAATTTCGTACCACCTTGTTTAATATTATTCACGCCTCGGAATTATCGTGAAGCAGAAAGATGACTAATTATCATCTTAAATATTCACGATTTGATCCTTAGCTATAACATATTTTGTAAAAAAAATTCTTCTAAATGGGGCGAGAATCTTGGGACCTTGGGATGCTGAACTTCTGAACTGCCCGCCGCGAGCACTTCTCAATTTATTCTAACGGCCAGTGGGTAACTTCCGTGGGGCAGGACTGGTCGTCCGAGATTTGACGTTACCCAACCTCATTAATCCTTTTTTTGTATAATATTATTCCCTCCCATCTGATAAAATCTTTCTTACACGTGATTGTCTATTTGATTTTCTAATTTATATCTCAATAAATAATTATAGGACTGGTTGTGTGGGGTGTTTGGGAGCGGCATATGATCGATTACAAAAATTCCATTCTCATGTGATGGTTAACTTCAGTTTTTTTATTTACTCTCTTTCAATGGTGTAAGATAGTCATTGAGGGCTATCAGGGAGATGAATTTTACCTTTTTCCAGAATTGTACAGCAATAGTCCCCACGAGAGTGTCAGTTGGTTAGAGTATGACAGATTTAATACTATATGGCAAGGATTAATTTCCGGTGGATGTGCGCCCTTGGTTTAAAAAACTCCTTCCACCCTTTAGCCACTTGGCGATCGTAATCATCTTTTGTTACAATTGTACAATAATAAATTGTGCAATAATATATATTTACTAGAATTATGCAGTAATCATCTTTTGCTATAATTATATAGTAATATATATTTGCTACAATGGGGCAAAGATCATTTTCTAGCGGTTGCATGCCTTCATAAAAAAAACTCCTCCCACCCCCTAGCACTTGGCGGTCGACTATAAACTGATTCCATGATTTACCTTCCTTCACATAACATGGGAACAAATTGTGAGAAGCGCTTGGAGTGAGCATAATCACCTTGCGCTACAATTATGCAGTAATATTATTCATGTGATCGTTAGTTTCTATTTTCTGATTTACTCTCTCCCAATAGTATGGGGCAATCATGGGGACATTAGGGTGACGGATTTTACCTTTTGCAGAATTGTATAGTAATATTATTGCTACAATTATACAGTAGTTGTCTCCACAAAATGTCTAGTTGGCAAGAAGTGACAAATTTATTATAATTGAGCAAAGATCAATTCACGGCGGGCACATATCCTCAGAGACAAAACTCCTCCCACCTCCTAGTCACTTACAATTGGCTATAAGCTGGCCCCGTGATTTAACTCTTGTCACACAACCTAAGAATGGACTGTGAAGGACGCTTGCGGTGAGCTTGATCATATTTTGCTACAATGCTACAATTGTGCAGTAGTTACTGCAATTTGCTAGAGGATGGCAAATTTGCTACAATAGGACGGGTTTCAATTCCTGACGACGCATGTCCTCAGGAAAAAAAAATCATCCCGCCTCCTAGCCACTTAGCAGTCGGCTATAAGTTGATCCTGTGATTTACCTTTCTTCACAAAATCTGAGGGCAGGTTGTGAGGGCGCTTGATGTGAACGTAATCACCTTTTTGCTACAATTGTGTAGTAGTTACCTCACGGTTGACAAAGTTAGTACATACATGAGTGGTTGCTCAAGTAGGTCTCAGGGTCAATCCTAGTAGGTGTAAAATGTTCCATTAGGTGTTTGACCTTTTTCATGTAAAGGGTCGTTGTGCTAGGGAAAAATGCCTCCTCCCCGATGATTTACCTACTTGTATCTAACCAGAGGGCCGACGATACTAGGCTACTTGGGGTAAGCGTTATTACCTTTTGTTCCAATTGTGTAATAGTTGCCCCTGGGATAATGGTGTAGTGGTTATCAAATAGTTAAACAGGCATCTAAGGGTCGAAGCTCAACTGCGGCGTAATGTAAGGATTTTTCTCCGATAGAATGACAATTCTAAGAATACTACCCACTTGGATGGGTCTCCGGGAGCGCTCTCTGATTTATTCTAATGGCCAGTAGAAAACTTTCGTAGGACCGAGCCCGTCACCTTCAGGATTAGTCGGTTCAAAGAGTTAGTTACTAGATTACCAAAAAAAATTATATAATAGTTTCCTTTACGGGTTGACATAGTTGGTACATATATGGGTGTTTGCTCTAATAGGACTTGGGATCAATTCCTAATGGGTGCAAAATACCTCGTTGGGTGTCTGACCTCCCTCATCTAAAGAGCCTCATCACTAGGGGAAAATGCCCCTCATGATTTACATTTCTATATCTTGTCATGGGCCAGCAATACTGGCTGCTTAGGGTGAGCGATATCGCATTTTGCTCTAATTGTGTCATAGTTAGACTTTCAAGTACGGATCCCAAGAATATCTGGGTCGAGACTCAACTATGGAAAATTGTAAGAGATTTTCCCTCCAATGGGTAATGGGCCTGAGAAACCGGGGCCTCTGGATATACCACCATTAGCACCTCAAGCTGTGGGGTCGCACTAATCGTCCCTCGAATTAGTCCTTTTGAAGAACTAGATTCCAGGAATTTTCGTGGGGCAGAGTTGATCATCCCTAGGATTAGTCGGTTCGAAGAATTGGATTCCAGAAAACTTCCATGGGACAAGGTTGATTGTCCCCAAGATTAGTATGTTCGAAGAATTAGATTCCTGTTGTCAGCTTAAAAAAAATAAATGCATAGGATAGCCCCGAGGCTATAGTACAATAGTAAGATTCTTCTACAATGAATCAGGTATCAAAGGGTCGAGTCCCAGCTATGGCACATTGAGGATTAATTTCCACAATAGTAGTAAAATCCTAGAATACTAACTGCAAAGCAACAAACCTTTTATACTTCCGGATTTACCCTAATAGTGGGAAACTTCCATGGAATTTGATTTGTCACTTTCAAAATTAATCGATTAAAAAAAACTAGATACTTGATTAAAAAAAATTAAATACATAGGATAGCCCCTCGGGCATAGGGTTAGTGGCAAGGTAATAGTGACATCCATAAGAGCATCTAGGGTTAATTCCCACTAAGAACATTTGGCCAACATAATTAATTTCAAAAAAGTCCATCTATGATTATCGTGCCATTTAACGCTTTCTGAATTTATCCCAATGAAAAATTTTCATGGGACCAAATTAGTCATCTACATGATTAATTGGTTCAAAAAATTGAATACTTGGATTATTAAAAACAAATTAATATATAAGATAAGTCCCGGGCTACAATATAACTTCCTAGATATAACATATTATGAAATTAAATTTCTCGAAACAATCCTAAAAGGTTGGTTGTAGAACAACTAGTCATTGATATTGTCAAATTTTTCTTACACCTTGTTTGGAAACTTTTTAAGCAAAGAAACTGAATTGAATTCCATCAAAAATTGAATTCCATTAGGAATTAAATTTAATTCTCATGTTTGGAATGAGTTAGTAAATAACATAATTGAATTAAAATCCTTGATTTGGAATCTATCAGAATTGAATTAAATTCTTATATTTTTACTATTTTGTCCTTCATCCAAAATGATGCTGAGTAAGAAATAAGGACTCTTTAATAATTTTTTATTTGTCAAAGTAATTCCTTTCACAAATCAGACCTCTTAAGATCTGATTTGTTTTGAAGGATTTGAAGAAAATTAAATTCTAATTTCTTATCAATTCCTGACTGAAAATGTGTTCCAAACGGTGGAATCATGAATTCCAATTCCTAAAGGAATTCAATTTCATCCCAATTCCTAAAGGAATTCAATTTCATCCCTTTCCAAACAGGGTATTAATGGTTGTAAAAAAATTTCCGTTGAACAGTCGGTTTAAAATAGTTAGATATCTAAATTATAAAATAATTTAATAAATACACAGGATAAACAGAAGTTAATTAAGTGTTCTTTGTAAATATAATATTAATTAGTTTTTCTAATAACGATAAGATTAGTTAACTTTATAAATAGATTAATTTATATCACTATTATATTTAAATCTGCCATGTCGCCTTTGTTAAAATACATATTGAGGGGGCACTTGGTAAGCGGGTTTAGAAGATGAGAATGATAATGAAATAGATTTCATTCCCATTGATGATGATTGGTATACGGGAATCGGAATCAAAATAAGGATATGATACCCTTGATTTCATAATCCACCCCCCACTAGGTTATCACCAAATCCATAAACCCCTCAATCAAACTCATTACCATTTCCATTGCCAAATTTATACCAAGCGCAGAACAGTTAAATCCGTAAAGGGTTGAACAAATTTTTTACAGCGAACCTACTACTATCATTTAATACAACTAATGGATCCAATTGAGAGGAAGATAAAAGGATATATCTGATCACACTTAAATCAGGAAGAAAAAACGAGAGCACTAGTGATGAGAAAAAATGGGATATGGATTGCTGTCGGTCTTTTTTTTACGTAGAAAGTGAAATCGTCACGTTTGATTGTTTTTTCAGAGTGACCTTTCACTATGTGAAAGAAAGAAAAATTACTAAACATTTCATCCAACAATAATCTGTGTATGTGAAAAGGGATTGAGATATCTATTAAAAATCGACTCAAACCTATATTAACAATACTCTTATATAAACTATGTCAATACAGAGAGATTGCTGCTGGTCTTCTTCTTTGTCAAGAGCGGAGCAGGTGAACCAAGATTCGTCATCGTATGAGGAGTCCAAGAACACTAACACACGGTCTCTTCGCTATGGGGCTTTACAAGACGCGATCACTTTGAGCACAGCGGAAGGTGATATCATGCTTAAAGATAGATGAAATGCCTGGCAACAAGATTCACATTGATTTTTGAGTGATGGTTATGATCGGAGATGTCTAGCTACTGACAAATGACTCAAATTGCATTCAATGGGAAATACTAGCTAGAATCATATCCAATAGATTTTATGTATCAAATGCAAATAGATGATTTAATACCACCTTTGATATACTTGCTTATTTATGTATGCATTCAAGAACTCTATGAATTTTCATAAAAAGAATGAAGCAGATGTTTAAATTTTAAACCAACTAAAAGGAAACATAATGCACATGTGCGGGTCTGTGTATAAGATTGGAGAATTACAAGACGATATTACAAATTGTAATGGCATAAGAAAATTTTGAATAGAACAACAATGGAATCAGGTAAATATGAAAACTCTCTCAAATAAAAAGTAGACATAAAAATGTTAATTATTTGGATAAATCTCTATGAGCGTTTCTTAATTTAACACGATCGGTGAGAAACTTTTGTGAATCCGAATCAATCACCTCAAGAAACCTAGTGCAAAATAATAAAAAATATGAAAACTTAATTATGACACCTAATTTTTTTTTATAATCTAGATATCTAACTTTTTTAATTGACTAATCCTGCAGGTGATTGGCATGTTCTCATGAAAATTTTCTACCTACCACCAAGGTAAATCAGGAAAGCACACATGAAGGCTCATCCTGACAAAGATTGCATTCTCGGATCTACTACCCATTAAGGAAAAAAATCCCAATAATACGTCACAGCTAAATCTCAAACTCAATAATTAGCACACCTAATGAATGAATGGACAGGGAAAGGGGAAAAGAAACATTTTCCAAGGAGATATTATTTTTCAGATAGGAGGATAAAATCGCATCATAATAACTACCACAAATTTCTCTAAAATCGGAACTAGACCTTTTAAGTTCCAATAGGAAAGCAATCTACGAGCGCCCATCAACCGTTGAGTGAAGTAAAACCTCTTCTTGTAGGATGAAAAATATGGTTTATGTTGCCCTTACAAATTGAAATAGTTGATATCTGCATGGATATTTATTCTTATAGGTCTTAGAGTCAATTTTCAACAGACGCAAAATATCTCGTTGGGTGTCTGACCTCTCTCATGCAAAAGGTCTGTGCACTAGGGAAAAATGCCCCCTTCTTGTGATTTACCTACCTGTATCTTATCTTGGGACTGGCGGTACTAGATAGTTTGACGTGAGTGATATCACCTTTTGCTCCAACAATGCCCCGTAGGGTGTCTTCTCTGTTGCACAAAACGAGGACAACAACCTCTCAATCTCTAACGCACCGCGGAAGAAGAGGAAGAGAGAAAGAGATCGCGCGGAGCAACGAGGCAAAGACACACAATAGAGAGAAAAATACAAGGAAGAAGTAGAAGAGGAGAGAGAAGAAGGAGAAGAAGAGTTGTCATGGTTCGGTGGCGTGCCTACTTCACAAAAAGGTCGAAGCTTTATTAGAATTCTCTCTACACAAGAGAATACATCTTATTCTTTTGATACTAATGATGATGATGATGCAATGGCTATCAATGATCCCTATAAATAATGCCTAAACCTAAACCCAGTAAAACCATAACAGAATTTTATTAGGAAAAGTCTTAACAAAATTCTATTAGAAAAACCTTAACAGAATTTTATTAGAAAACCCTTAATAAAATTCTGTTAGGAAAAATCTTAACAGATTTTTCTTCCATGACATTTATTATTAAAATATGAGTCATCCGTCAACAATCTCCACCTTGGCGAATATTCACCATTTCGAAGAACACGAGTATATGAGCAAAACTCCACCTGGAACTCAGAGTTTGAGCTTCCTTTCCACTAGCATCCAGAGACATGGATCAGGTTCTCTGACCAACCATGTAAGTCATAAAGCTTCCTTCTTCTTGAATACCCACTCGCATCCTATAGCTTGTTTTCACTCAGGAAGTTCCACTAGAACCCACGTTTGGTTCTTATGCAACGACTCCATCTCCTCTGTCATAGCACCCATCCACTTGTCATTCTCAGAACTGTGTATTGCCTCCTGAAAAAATGTAGGGTCTCTGCTACTGATAATGACTGCATAAGACACCAAGTCCTCAAATCTGTATCTAGTGGGTGACTTTACGACTCGTCTCGTTCTGCCACCAGCTATAGTGCGATACTCCATGTGCTCTGAGCTAGAATTCTCAAAGTCATGAGTCTCTAACTCCACCTGCACAACCTCTTTCTCCTTGTTGCTTTGTAGTGTTTCCTTTCCTTCTTCATGAGTACGTTGTAGCATGATATTCTCATCAAACACCACTTCTCTGCTTATCACCACCTTATTTGTCTTAGGGTCCCAAAGCTTGAAGCCTTTAACTCCATTCTGATACTCAAGAAAAATGCACTGTTTTGACTTCGCATCCAGCTTTGATCTTTCCTCACTAGATATGTGCATATAGGTCGGACATCCAAAAACTCGAAAATAAGAGTAATCTACTAGATTCCATGTTCATACTTCCTTTGATACTTTGCCTTCAAATGTTGTCCTTAGTGATTTATTAATGAGATAACACGTCATATTTACTGCTTCCGCCCATAAATTTTTGCTAGCCCTGCATGCAGCCTAAGACATCTTGTCTTCTCAATGATTGTCTTATTCAACTTTTCCGCCACACTGTTCTGTTGAGGTGTCCTACGAACTAAGAAATCCTCATTATTCTATGATGCTCACAAAATTCCTGGAACATTGAATCCGTGTACTCTGTCCCATTGTCTGACCTAAGGCATTTGATCTTCCTTTTTATCTGATTCTCCACTTCAATTTTCCATAGTTTAAACTTCGCAAAAGTTTTTGACTTATGGCGCATGAAGTATACCCAGACCTTTCGTGAGAAATCATCAATAAAACTCACAAAATATAAGTGTCCTTCACGTGATGCTACTGTTGTGACCGGGTGCATGTTGACATGGATGCGGGTTCGTAATTTTAAAATTAATTACGTGCAGCGGAAGGTTTAGCATAAATAATTTCTCAAATTATTTAACCACACATCTAAGCATGCAACTTTATCTTGTGTAGACATGATCATATATTTAAAATTTTGCAGAAACGTAAACTAATTTACGTATTACCTCGCGTAACTCGAAGGAAGGGACGAGATCCAACCGTAAGCGTCCCTTGGAAGCTCCGCCTCTATTCGCGTCCATGCCGAGTTTTCTTCGGGATGACTTCGCAAAGCCACGAGTCTCGTGTCGACGAGAACTACTAGATCCTCCAAAGACACGACAAGAATATCAAGAGAGAAGTTGGAAGACTAACCACCAAGCGAAGAACGGAATCAAGATTCCGGAAAGAAGGAAGGAGTTGCGCCCACTTCTTCTCCTTGCGGCAACAGCTTGGTGGCCGGAGGTGGTTGGTCGCCGGAGCTTGGACGCCGGAGAAGGAGGCCGGTGGTGGCAGTAGCTCACGGCAGCAGGGACTCTTCTTTTGGCTGGCGACACAAGAGAAGGGAGAGGGGCGGAGAGAAGGAGAGGGAGAGAGCTTATGTCTTGATCTCTTGGATTGATTTCCAAGCTTTGCCTTGGGTCCTTTATATAGTGGCCTCTCAACCGCCAAGTCTCCTTTTTCTTATGGAATAAATTTTCATAAGAAATTTATCATATAAATTTTCTATGACTTATTCCATCATGCAAAGTTTTATCATATTTTAATTCATGATAAAAATCAACCAAGCCTCCTTTTTTCTTATGGAATAAATTTTCATAAGAAATTTATCATATAAATTTTCTTATCATGAAAAATCAATCCATGATTGATTTTATAAAATAAAATAAATCAATCCATGGTTCATTTTAATTTCCATAAAAAATAAATTTCTTTATATAAATTTCTTTATCATGGTAAATCAATCCATGATTGATTTTATAAAATAAAATAAACCAATCCATGGTTCATTTTAATTTCCATGAAAAATAAACCAAACCTCGATTTATTATATAAAAATTTATATCATCCATAATTTTATAAAACAAACCACACTTGGTTTATTTTATAAATTGAACCAAACAATTTGGTTCTCTTCCCTTGTTGTGGTCGGCCAAGCAAAGAGGGTGGAGGCCGGCCCATCCAAGCCACGCCCCAATGAATTAAACTCATTTAATTCATCTATTAAGTCTTCAAAAGACTTAGCCATTTTACGCTTCCGATGCGTCTCTGAAAAATTCAGATTCGACTTATCGTTTGGCTCAACCAAACCTAATCTCTCTTGATTGGAAAATCTAATTTTCAACTCGTTTTAAATCCCTCGGATTACTCGTAATGCGTGTGACTAAATAGGCTTTCGATTTATGTTGGCCGTCTATAATTAACCAATTATAGAACGATCATGAGTGGCACCTAGTAGTACATCATGATCCCCAATTAATCGAAAGATCAACGGTTGACCTCAAAAACAATTCTGAAACCCTTCAGCAGCTTTAATGAATCGTGCCTCATTCCCTTCACCATCTTATACCCACTTGGTTCAGGACATGGTCTATATGTGTCAATCCCCACTAGGTTGACTACGTCACACCTAGCCCAAGTAACGTTTTCTCATCTTACGGATTCTAATTACTCTCATTTATTTAAGAGATTCATACTCTGAACATGTCATGCTCTGGCCAGAGGCTTCGAGTAACAATCCGACGATAGGCCTCAGGTATACATCTTCTCACAAGGAGTGATGAATCCTTTGTAGGCTGTTCAAACATCTTCGGGCACTTTGGCTTATACCCAATCATCCTGGGTCCACACCTCCTTAGAGATGCTTGCTTAAGATGTCAAAGTATAAGCCTCCATGACCAAGATGACTTGAACACCGCAAGTCAAAGGAACATCGCACTTAAGCTACAGTAAGAACTTCACTGACATATCTATATGTAGACTACCATATGAAGTTTTACAGTCAATCACTCCAATGAAATAGTTCCCTTAACTAGCATTCATGTTTATCTCCGGACATCCCAATGTCACCAGCCAGTGAGAATCAGCTGATTAGAGAATAACCCATGCTAGTCTCAACAGAATTGATAGTGTCCGTATTTATCAATTCATCGACTAGGGACAATTTCAATACTTCACAATTGCACATGTAGAAATAATCACTAGTTGTGAATTCATCACAAATTCTCTCATGCTGTGAATTGTATTGTGGACATTCAGTAAATGAGTTTAAGATCTCAATCAAATACACAAACATGTATACTCAAATAGTGAATATTCATTAAAATAAATGATTACAATCATAAGGCGATTGCCTTAGGACACTTCTCTCATATCACTAACAGCTACACTAGCTGGTCCCCAAAGATCTATATGTACATAGTCCAGAATCTCCTCTGTCTTGTGTATTGTCGTCTTGAATTGCATTTTACTCTGTTTCCCAAGGACGCAAAAATTACAAAATTCAAGCTTGTACGTCTTGACACCCTTCAACAAATCTCTCTTGTGAAGCTCCAACATCCCACGTTCACTCATATGCCCTAACCACATGTGCCACAAGATTATACTTGTTGATTCAGAGTCTACTGAGACGACTCCACCTACAATTGTAGTCCCTATCAACTTGTAGATGTTCCCTGCTACCTTTTGTCCTTTCATTATTGTCAGAACTCCCTTGTTGACCTTCATCACCCCACTCACTGATTTATAATTGAAACATATATCATCTAGTGTGCCTAGTGAAATCAAATTCTTTCTTAGATCTAGTATATATCTGACATCACATAAAGTTCTAATCACACCATCAAACATTTTGATTCTAATATTCCCTATGCCAATGACATTGCAAGATGCATCGTTTCCCATCAACACTGAACCAGAATCTACTACCTTATACGTGTCAAACTACTCCTTGTTTGGAGTCATGTGATATGAGCATGCAAAGTCTAAGATCCATGCATCTGTTAGCTGCTCTGAACTCGACATAACTGATATCATATCTCCATCACCGCTCTCTGAATTTTCTTCAACTATGTTTGCAGACTTTGTCGAATTACCTTTATTCTCTGCAACATATTTCTTTATCTCTAGACAATCTCTCTTTATAAGACCTTTTCCTCCATACTTGTAGCACGTGATTACCTTCTTCCTTCTTGACTTAGAACACGCCTTATTATCGCTACTTGATTCATACCGAGTTTTACTCTTATGACGCTCTTGGTTACTATTCACCACAAGTCCTCCTTGAGAAACTTCATCACTTGTTTTCTTCATGAAAGCCCAACAAAGCACATGTGACCTCCTCCAATTTGAGAGTTTCCTTTCCCCACATCAACTAGTAACCAAATTCTCATACGTAGGAGAAGAAAGTATAGAATTTAGCAACATCACTGTCTTGTCTTCATCCTCAATCTTCACATCAACCCGCTTCAGATCGCTCAGAATTTGGTTGAATATGTTGATGTGCTGGCTTAGATTGGTTCCCTCTGTCTTTTTCAGCCCGAATAATTTCTGCTTAAGATACAACTTGTTTGTCAATGACTTTGACATGTATCGACTTTCTAGCTTTTGCTAAACTGCCACTGGTGACTCTTCATCCATTTCATGATATATCACATCATCCGTAAGACAAAGTCTTATTGTTGTAATTGCCTTCACTTGAAGCTCGTCCCAGTCTAATCTATCCATGCTTTCCGATTTTCTTTCTCCTACCGTCTTCGTCATGCCTTATTGCACAAACAAGTCCTTGACCCTCCTCTGCCATAACCCGAAGCTCCCAATTCCGTCAAACTTCACCATATCAAACTTCACAGAAGACGCCCCTGACATGTTGAAAAAATCCGTCAAACTTTGCTTTGATATTAATTGTTGTGTAAAACGAGGGCAACAACCTCTCAACCTCTAACGTGCCAAAGAAGAAGAGGAACAGAGAAAGAGATCGCGCGGAGCAATGAGGTAAAGACACGTAATGGAGAGAGAAGAATACGAGGAAGAAGTAGAAGAGGAGAGAGAAGGAGAAGAAGAATTACCGTGATTCGGCGGCGTACCTACTCCACAAAAAAACCGAAGCTTTATTAGAATTCTCTCTACCCAAGAGAATACATCTTATTCTCTTGATACTAATGATGATGATGATACAATGGCTTATAATAATTCCTATAAATAATTCTAAACTCAAACTCAATAAAAACATAACAGAATTTTGTTAGGAAAAATTTTAACAAAATTCTATTAGAAAAGCCTTAACAGAATTTTATTAGAAAACCTTTAATAAAATTCTGTTAGGAAAAATCTTAACAGATTTTTCTTCCATGACATCTATTATTCAAATATGAGCCACCCGTCAATATTCTCAGTTTCCTAGATATCTAAAAATCAAATTCTAACTTCGGCGAATTAACGAATAAAATTTTTTTAATGGGCGGTTGTCCTAAGAACTGGGATGATAGGTCCTCTATTATGAGTGCTTTCTGATTTATCCTGGTGACAGATGAAAAATTTTTATAAAACCAAATCGATTATTCTAGAATTAATCGGTATATCCTGAATATTCAGTGCAACTAATTTTTTTTTAAAAAAAAAAAAGCGACTCTTCATCATTAGGCTAAGGCACGTAAAAAAAAAACAATTATGGTACAGTCTTCTAGCGATCAGCAATTAATTCAAAATGGACAGAATAGTTGCAATCCACACTTAAAAGTTTAATAACAAAACGATGGCAACTTCAGTGTGCTAGAAAAAAGTAACCTACCAATATTAGAATGTGCCCAAGTCATCTGGGATGCCAATCTTACCCATTGTGCTACGTGTGGGATTAATCTCTATTTGGTGGACTAATACTTAAATAACAACACATAATAATTATATCACTAAAAATTTAAATCTTACTTAAATGATCTAATGTTATAAACATGAAAGAAGTTTATATTATTAGATATGGATTTAATATATAAATTCGTTAACCCAATTCATTAAGAGCGGTTTAAAGTGAATGGTCCCTGCATGATAGATTTGATATATAAGGAAGAAGCTTCCTTTGATTTGGGGATCTTCAATGATTTTGAGAGCTTCTTCTTACTTGGACTCTTCTCCATTGAGACCAAAATTCAATTGTCGCCCAATCCTACAGAAGACTGAAGACTTCCGTTGCATTGCAGGAATCTCTACGATGACAAGTAAGATCAATGACTCTTGTGATAGATTCAGGTTAGCCATCGTTTGTCGTTGCATTCAGTTTCCAGTTTTAGCTTTACAGATGATAATAACTAGATACTTAGATGCATCAAGTAGTATTGATTCGATGTATCTATAATGCTTTCAATTGGTATCTGAGCTTAGGATTACTTTATCGTCACCTTTTAAGGTGAATTGATTTATTTGATATATATATATATACACATCAATTTAGTATATATACACGTCGACTTTGCATTTAATTCTTTATGGATGAGCGAATGGATGTATATCCGTCTAATATATAAATGGATAGGCTAGTTTTTTACCTACATTTCGAATTTTTTACTTTATTTCGTGAAGAACATGAAGAACGGCGACGGAATTAGGTTTTCCGTTATCATTCTCGAGTTGAAACTGTCGCGTGGAAGCAAGATAAATCGAATCTCGCAACTATCAATCGATTGATAAGGATTACCAGTCGACTAATAGCAAGAAATTCGAGTACAGAATATTATCAGTTCGACTGGAGCACTCGACCGATTGTTATCAGTCGAGTGCTATAAGGACCCAATCAACTGATGCTCATAAGTTCGAACACAGAATGCTTCTAATTCGACTAGAGTAGTTGACTGATATAATGATCCAATCAACTTGGGCTCAATAACTTTGGCACAAAAGATTTTTGATTCAATTGCTAATGAGAAGTCAGATAATCAATCGACTGTTGTGTCTAGAAATTGACACATACAGAGTATCAATCGATTGATGGCATTACGCATCGACCATTAACAATATAAATCGAATCGAATGATATTTGATATAGTCGACTGATGTCTTATTAACTCAGGTTTTCAGTCGTTTTTCAGTATTCCTCCTCGCTTTTTTTGCTTAGTTGAACCTATACTATCGCAAAAGCCATAATTAAGCCAGAATTATTGGGGAGGCTAGGAGTATTAGCGTAAAGGGATATATATCCAAGCTAAGGGTAATTAGCCCAGATAGAAATCATTTTTATCTCGGATATATGTTTAAGGAAACTTATAAATTAAGTTAAACTTCCTGATCATGCGGATAGTACGTCGGCCTAAAAGAAGGGGCACTATATGGTCGGTCAAGGGTATTGTGAGTGATGTTTGATGTGATAAATCTGTAAGTGCACGGAAATATAGTCAAGTAATAAAAGATATTGAATCGACAAAGACTAGTAGTCGAGTACTAGCTTACTACAAATTTAGCTGTCTAGACTAATCACAAGTATAGAGTGTCAAGAACAAAAAAATCGAAAGATGAGGGAAACGAGAGGCTTAATCAAGAAGACAGAAGAAAGGCAGAGTGAATCGAGAGAAATTAGTTAGTGAAGACAATTCTAGAATTTTGGTTTTACCACTATATTAGTAAATACTTAATCTATGTTTGGCTTCCTATCCTTAATGTTAATTTATGTAGGTAGACTATCCTATGTATCCGATGTAAATTTTTAGAACAACATCGGCATATCAATTCCTATGCATCGTCTACTTTCAGAGCGGTTGTAATCAGGAATCGCTTTCCTAAAGATACCTGTCACAAGATCCCACAACCCCCGAATAGCCCCTCTCCTACTGTGCGACGATGGATTGGGATTGATCCATCAAGATCAATGACAAATCATTGCTCCTCGCGGCATACCGATCTACCTCCGTAGCCAACTCACAACGTCTCGATTTTTTACGAGATCGAAAGATTGGATTTTTCTTTCGATTCATCCTCAGATCCTCGTGGTATACAAATCTTGTACTTTTGGCATCAAAATCGTGTTTACACAGTAGGTCCAAACCATAAATCAACATATTATTGAATAAGAACAATCAAACATTCATAGATAGATTAAAAAGGGTGTTCACATCAAAAGGGTTAATCCCTATTCTTAGAATTCAAAATATACTCCATAGATATAGAGTTACAAAAAGAAATCATAGTTGGAATGATTACAATCAGGTTCAAGTTTAGAAATTCAGAAATCAAGAGAAGAAGCCTCTCTTAGGCTTGTTGCGCAAAATCTCCTCCGGATGCTCTCGATCTCAATTTCAAGCATCGATGGCATCGGATCTTCCCTAGATTGTTCTCCGAAGCCTTCTTGAGGCCCTTGGGCGGCACCCAAATCGAGATCCCTCTCAAGGGATGAGATCAACCTTTTAAAGGCAAAGGGCAGATGCCTGACACGGGCCGTGTCGATGAGCATGGGCACCCGTGGCTAGTTCGACAGATGGGGCACAGCCCGTGCCAGCTAGCATGGGCAACCTGGATTAGTTCGCCGAATGGAGCACGGTTCATGCTAGTCGGCATGGGCACCCTAGTTTGGTTCGCCGAATGGAGTACCGTGTGTGCCGCCTGGCACAGGCACCCGTGGCGGACATGGTGACTTCAAATATTGGTCTTTAATTTTCCATTTTCACTCCTTTTCGCTCCCTATCAAAAGAAATACACGAGGAGTTCTCCAAAGTAGAAAAGTATCAAAATGAAGCACAAAATGACAATAATATAAAATACATGCATATAAAATGGGAGAAGACATGCGTCAAACATGATGAAAACCCCTATATAAAATATACACATCAAAATCCCCCAGACCAATCCTTTGCTTGTCTTCAAGCAAATATCAATATCTAAAATGCATGTGAATAATTTTCTCCCAAACTTCAAAAAATTCATCTAATCGTATCAAGTAGTATCATCGTTAAGCAAAGGCATTCAATTGGTTCCACCAAGCCTGACGAACTAGTATACATGTTGCATAATTTGTTCCTAAGGTTTCAAGTTCCTCCCTTAGTAAAGTCGTCATTCTATTGTGTTCTCAAAGTTTCCTAGGCACTTACGTTCCATATGCGAGGTTCATCTCCTCTTCCCGATACAAAAGTCTCAAAGACATATTCAGTATTGAGAGAAATCCGGATTGTCAATATAAAATAAGTCAACAGAAACATCTATGAAGTAGCTCCATAAGGCTTTGGTAAAATTGGCAATCAAAAAAAAAAAAAAATACATTGCAGATTAAACAGGAATGATTAAGCATTTAGTACATGCAAGGAACCTGAAAAAAAATTATGGCACTGATGATGACTACAATAAAGACTGTTGTGAACCACTTAAAGTTGAATTTTTGCTTCAATCCAAGTAAGTGATTCTGTTAACAAAACCAAATCCCCATACAGTTAAAAAGAACAATTGAAGCTCAATAAAAAGCTGATTTTCCTTAGTAATGTTGCATTCTCCATGATCTTCAAACATTTCAAGATAAGTAACATATTCTGCAGCACAAACTCATCTTTCAAATTGGACAATGAAGATGACAAGTGGTGAGTCTACACTAACAAATATGCCAGAATCAGCTCATTTGCTTTGCAAACTAAAAAGCAACAGAATAACATTGCCAAGTACTGATCAAGGGCATAAATCAAGGTAAAAACAAGTGTCAACAACATACTTGACAACACGATCAGAGGAATAATTGGATTAATCACCCTTCATGTGACCTATAAATGATGATAAAAGTGATTCGCTCGCCTTCAACGCCCCCGTCAATCCGTCCCAGGGCCAATACGGAGAAGGTAAATCATGGGAGCTTCTAGCCCGGATGCTGTGGCTAGCGCGTGGAGAGGGTGGGCACACTGACTTTGTCAGGTTTTGACCCCCAGACCTCATGATGATAACATCCACGTACTAACTATCAGTCCATCCCGTGGGGACTTCATAACGCATAAGCAAGTGGTGTGATCAATTTCAAAACTAGAAGTTTAGGAGAATAACCTATCATAACATTTAACAGTGGTGATATACCGCAGACAATGAACTTTGGTAATTCAGCCCATGGATTCGATCCAACTCAAGAACTACAGAGATGGTAATTCCAATGCATTCTTATCCATCTTCTCCATTTAATTAGATATTTATCTCTATCAAATCCACATGTACGAAGCACTACAAGACATTTCTTGAAAGGTAAGAAAAAATTGATGTTTCGTAATAGCTGGTCAATAAATATCATTAGATTCTCCCATTTTCCACTACTATGTTATTTCCTGTTTAAAAATGCATGCCACTGCAACTATATCAACTCTCATGCAACTTCAACTAACTGCAATCAGACGAAGGGTATGAAGTGCAGATCACAATGATAATGAAACATTTTGCATAAGCATTTAGTACAGTCATAGTGCTTTCCTTTGTCAAGGATACTGTCAAGCTAAAAATGGAGAATGCCATAATCTAATCTCACCGGCAAGGTAGAATGGCAGCTAGAAAGAGCATCAAAAATTGCATCCAGTCCTCCAAGCTGTCAGATCTTTTCTTTGAAGTTTCCCCCCAGGCATTTTCACCACATCAGCTGCATCTACACGAATGGATATATCAGCAATGCAAGAAATATTATAAAACGTAAGGCTAAATAAAAATGCATCTAAAATGTAACAGAAAAAGGAGAAGTTAGATAAACTTGGTAAGCAGGTGTGCAGATTTGAGAATAAACCATTTTCTAGTCCATAAAAGAAAACATGGTAAATAAACATAAGAAACAGCACATGAGTGAGAGCACTAGGAAGAGCAAATGCTTTCCCAACAGAGAGAACATATGATGCCCCATCAGAAAACAAAGGGTGCAACTGATAGGCTTGGCCTTGCAGGGGAGCAGGCAGTTTGAAATTCATGAATTTTGTACTGAGCATCTCGGAGGAAGATGAGCAATGTTCATAGAAAAAGCAGAGATTTTGTCCATGTCTTACTGATAAAAATAAGACCTTTGTTGATGGGATGATTAACTTAAATTGTGAAACAATAGTAATAAGTTTAGTGATATTGGTCAAAGGTTATGATTCTTCTGGCCAACTTGCTGGATTTTATAATGGCTAGACTCTTGGATAATCATAATCATCTTTACTGTTATATGGTAAAGATAAGGACTTCAATACTAAATAATGGTCTGAATAAACAATCCACATAATCAAGCATAAGAGGAACTGGAAATATCAGAAACATATAATAATTCAGATGGGCACTACAATTTGGAAATCCAGAATACCTTCAAATGATACAGTTGATAAGCGTGCTTTCTCAATAGTTAATAAAGCTTTCCATTTGGGACTCAGTTCTGGCCTCTCTATTCTTTCATCATTTTTGTTGTCAGATTTTCTCTCTTTGGAAGTTAAAAGAATTTCTGAAATTTTTGAAATAATGGTCTTTGCAGTGGAATCTGATGCTTTATATGAAGTATTAACTACAGCTTGAGGCTTCCATTTCCCAAGAATCTTATATCCAAATGTTGTAGCTTTGTCACTAGAGATATTGGGACTTGACACATTTAATAACTTAAGAAGAAAGGCAATACAAGATGGTGAATCCAGAAAATTATTGCCTTGAACCTGAAATTAAAAGGAAAAAAAAATGAGAATCCATTTGTTTCATCAGTCAGCTAAACTCTACAAGGCCACTCAACAGTAGCTTGCCAACAAACAATCATAGGGAGTAACCAATAGAAATTCATGTTGTGACCAGTAGCTGCAAGTCAACATTTAGAGACAAGTTCGTGCACAATAAACCAAATTTAAAAGACTCAAAAAGCAGCACCAATTTAGCATATAAGATAAATTTTTAAATAACTAATAAAGCATTAATGAAATTTTAATCGAACTAACTTCTGATACAACTGGCTTCTTTGTGAGAGAATTAACAATTTCTTTCAAACTGACCACTCCCAAGGAACAATCAAAATGGTGAATCACATAATGCTAAACCCATGCATTATTTTTAACATAAGAGTAATGTTAGAAGTAGTGACGTAAATGCACATATATCTCAAATGCATGAATTAGCATAAACTAACAATATATCCACATTTGATTTGAGATTTTCTCCCATTAACTTCTTCTATAGAGAGTCAGTACTTTGTATCTTTGATTGATAATAAGCTTTACGAGACAAAAAAAATGAGTTACAGGTCTGCTATCTGACTACCAGTTACTAAGAACTAACTGAAATGTTTCTTATCAAATCCTTAGGACTTGAGGTCCTACAACACGTAGTATGCCAAAAACAAAAACCAAATATATGATGACAATAATGGACATAGATTATAACTAAGTGTGTTCACTTGTTTCTTTTTTTTCCTAATGAATGTTAAAAAAGAAAATCACACCACTAGCTAACACAAAGAAGAGAGCAGCAACTGCAGTCGTACTTGGAGAATCATCTAAGCTAACATCCAAAATAGCCTCAATAATCCTTGCAGTGATCCTGTTAGAAATGCAAATATTAACATATTCAATATGGGCAATAACCACATATTACAGGTCGTGACAATCAAGCGGTGTTAGTTGTAACTGTTTATGCCTGGCTGCATAGAACTTATCCATTACTTGTTGATTAGAAAGTATTGATTAGCTGATGAAAATTTCATGCCATCTATTGCTCTGGGCTTCTTTCTTTCCAGATGATATTCCTCTTTTGTTTGTAATCATTATATATAGGGGATAACCAACAACTTCAACTTGATATCAGGAAATCATCCTTGCATTGATAATCAAGAGATAAATTTGAACAGAAATTTCAGGTCAAATTAAGTTTAAAAAAAACGCTTATTTATCATTGTTGAGCATCAAGCAATGTGATTTCAAGTTGTCGATCAAAAAACAATTTTTTCGAAAAGCAGTTCATAAGACAACATCGGGGGTAAACAAAAAGGCATCTCATTTACTCACCCTCTCACTCGAAGAAGGCGCCTCTTCTGTGACGTGCCGCACACCGATAGCAACGACAGCAAGCTAGCGTGCCGAACCCGCACTGGCTGCCACGGTCTCAACCCATCCAGCGCGAAACTCACCTCTTCCATGTGCTTCATCATCTCCCCGAACTCCTGAGCCTCCATAAGCGTCGTCGTGGAGATCAAGTCCTCCGGATCCCTAGCTTCTACCGTCTTGTCCGTCGCAGGATCCTTCGATCCGCGGACAGGGGAAAAATAAAGGAAGGAGGGAGGCCGGCAATGTCATCGGGGACGTCGAAGGGGTCGAGGGACCAAGGAGAGGAGGAATCTTGTGGGGAGAAGGGAGCGGCATGGCTGCCCTGGGAGAAGCTTGGGAGTTCGAAGACGAGATCGCCGGCAGCTGAATCGGAGTCACCATCAGATTCAGGGGTGTCTAGGAGGACGGGATCGGAGGAGGAGCGACCGCCGCCGCAGCGGGTGGATCGCCGGCCGCAGGTTCGAACTATCATCGCCTCCAAGGGTTTCGAATCCCCCTCTCGCTGTGACTACGATAGAATTGTGACTGAGCGGTGTACGGAACCTGGATTCGCCGGAGTGTTCGCGTAACGTCTTTTAGTGTCGACAACAAAGGCTTTCCTAGAACCGGAGGAGCAATCACTGCCCAGCTATCACTTCTTGCCACGTAAGCTCACAAGATGTTACTCATTTTGCGCGCATCTTGATGCAACGACCAAGTAAAATTGATCTGGTCCTTTTTAATAGATTTCATAACTATTTGAATTGGGCAATTTTAATCATAATTATTGACAAATAAAATTGATAATCAACAATTCGACGATCCAGATCCAATAAATGATTATTAGAGGGTAGAATCCGGCAAGCCATTCTTGATATTGACAATATCACAAAATTCTACCATCATGGATGGCACAGTTTAATTACTGCATGGTAATTATTCCAATCAATTCTAAACAAAACACTTCATAATTTATATATCTATATCTAATAGAGATCGGTAATATTGGATCATCAAAAATGAAATATTTCTTCGAGATTTCTAAAGCTGCCCCCCAAACAATTCAATTTCATCAGTCAGTTAAACTAATTAACCGTGTCAACTGTAAACAGGCCCATAAACTACGTGTAACTTTCTTGCAACATTTGAATTTAATTTCTCTGGTTACATCAACATATAGCAGAATGAAACAATGAGGGAGAAGGGGACTGCTAGAACACACTATCCCAAAACATGATTGTTATGGCCAAAAAAAAAACACAAGGAAAAGAGAGCAGATAACCAAACCCAAAACAGCTCAAAGTATCGTTGCCATGTTCGGCTTCTTCCGCTTTAATGTACATTTGAACAACATTCTGGCAATACCAATATCCACCGAGCATGTGGGATTGGTTCTCTTGCGAATAGACCATGCATCGATATTAAAGTCTCATCGCGTATCCATCTAACTGTATAGGAACTACAGCCTCAACCTAGAAAGTGGACGTTGTGGCAGCAGGCCGGCGAGCAGTTCTACATCTTGAATCATTTGAAAACAAAAATTGAGAAATTATACTTGGTACTGAAAGCCGAAATTCTGAAAAGTTCTGATTTCACCGCATCGGCTTGCAGTGATGATCACCAGCCCCCAGGTTGACGAACTTTGCACTGGCATGTACCCACTGCTGAATGGATCACCATTGTCTCGAGAGCTCTGTTTGTAGGCCACGAGCTCTTCAGGCCAAGTTGCTGAACCCCTATCACAAAAGTGATTTGATCTTGGGCTTAGACGATTGGTGTTCTGGGATTGAGGAGAAGGTGAAAGATGAGCTCCATCAGTTTCACCTTTTATTGGTGAATTTGCTTGAGATTCTCCACTGAGAGAATTCTGTTTGTTTGAGGGAGCCCTTGCCATCCCTCCCATTCCTGAGCTTGGCCACGGAATAGCCATGGTCACTCCTTGACAGTGGAAATGCTCATAAGATTGTGTGACAGTTGCAGTGGTTCTAGACCGGTTAGGTTGAGAATCTTCATCATATCGCCATACATATACATGAGAGTCCTCGCTGGCACAGATCACATACTTGCCACCAGCAGTCCAGTATGCTGAGATTTGACTGCTTCTATTGCGAAAACCTGAGAAAGAGAGCAAAAGTCATTTTCCAATACGATAGCAATTAGTTCATGACTTAGGAATGCCACAACTTGCAAGGATGATTGGTGAAAACAAGTACCAGAATTCTATAATATGCAGAGGGTGTTCATTGGTATGAGAATTATACTAAATTTTTATTCAATAGGGCTGTGAAAGCTGGAAAATTCATTCACAGTTCACCTTGACTGATCTTATAAATCACAATCCCATTAGTAGCCTTCACTTCTGAACAACAAAGTAAATTGACACGGAATGATACTGAACTGCCTCAGGCATTTCAATATAAAATCAAATGAATTCGCTGCCTTTAAAATAGATCTTCAAATAGGCAGTTGTGACCTCCTAACAATGAATATTCCTATCAGGATTATTCATAACAGAGTTTCTCACAGTTAGCAGATTGAGCAAAAGGGCCTTTTATTGCATTTTGCTGAATCTCTATTGACTGCTGCCCGTACAAAAGAAGAAACTGTCATGCCCTGGCAAGGAATTGAGCCTCTATCTAGATGAGCGACTGAAGAAGAAAGTAATATGTGCCTTCCGAGAAAGGTAGTAGCAATGAGCTTCATGAAATTCATTTTCAAAGTAGAGCCCAGCAGGTGCTTATACTATGAAAAATATTCTCTGACCGATAGGCAGCTAAGGAACTAGATTTGATCTTATTTCAGGTTGCTAAAGGCATTTTCTTTTACATTTTTCAAGTTGTACCAGTAAAGTTAAAGCCAAATTAGTTAGTTACTAAATTATTTTGAGATTAATGCAAAATATAACATGAATTCAATAGGTAACCAGGGAAACCTGTCATGCTATAGTTTCAAGTCAATCTAGAATCCAAAAGGAAAAATGATTTCGCATTTGAAGCATACTCAGAAGCTTTTATTCCAGTACTTGTTGGGCTCTTTCTACTACTCCATAATATCAAAGTTGTTGACTTACAAAAGGGAAGATTTCTACCTCTAAACTTGTGGATTAGGTCATTGCCATCAACTACCCGGACTCGTGAATCTGCAGATGTGATCAATATCCTTGAGTTACTCCCAGGAGCAAACTGTTAACAATGCTGGTCAGCAAAACTTAAACAACCATTTAAAGTGGCACTTAAATAGACAGAGATATATATATTTTTCAAAGCAAAAGAGCCATGATTCATGATAGTACCTGGAAGCCAGTAATTTTTTTGTGCCTGGATCTTTTTCTCTTGTTCTGTAAGTCAATCTGACTTTTCTGGAGAAGCTTATTATCTAAAAAAGAAAAGGATCCATGTCATATAAGCAATAAAGCATTGAAAACAAATACATAGGACAATAATAAGTTTGAGTGCTACATACCAGATGTGTCATACAGGTGGCAACTTCCCTTGTGTGAACCAACAAGAGCACCCTTCAAGAATTCAAAACATTAAACATTGCATATTAATGGGAATTCATTGGAAAGTAGGAAGAAAATTGAAGGCCATTAATATTTGATACCTGCCCATCAGGGGTATAGCAGGCAGCAGTGACCATCTCATGCAAATCATCCCAATCAACAATTTGTCGATCAGGAATACTCCATATGCGGACTTTCTCATCCAGGGATCCACTGATGAAATACCTATCATCAATAGGATTGAATTGGATGCAAGTCACTGCATCAAAGCAAACAATAAGGAGAATTTGGGAGAAATTAGTCAAAAGCGAGTATAACAGGACAAGGAAAAGAAAAGTTTGAAGATAATCTGAACTCACCATAGTCACTATGTGTGAATATCTTTAAACAGCATTTGCTGGGCAAGTCCCAAAGTCGAACAGTTTTGTCCATGGAAGATGATAAAAGATACTGCAAAGCAAACAAATTTGGGATTGTGAATTTTGTTCGAAAAAAAGTCGACTCTTGGAATAACAATGGCAGGCAATCAGCAAAATCCAAGGATATACTAGGAATTTTAACATAGAAGAATTTAATAAGGGGAAAATCTATGATCACAAGAGATAGGCGCGGATAAAATATGTTGAGGAAAAATTTCCCATATAATTCAAGGATCAAAAACATTTATTTTTTACTGCAACAAGTATTATGAACAATGTAAAACAATTGTCAAATATAAGTTTAAATTGTTCTTGTATAGTATAAATCATTCCAAACAACGAATCTGTGTGGATTTAAATACATTGTAGCAGCACTTTGAACATAAATTTGATATTTAACTAGAAGATAATTGAGCATCTCAAACCAGTCACAGTTTACCAATAAATAAAGGCAGTGCAAATGGAGAAATAATGTACGCTAATATCTTTCAGCAAAGATAAGTTAATTGTCCTAACATACAGAAACTATCAGTCAGTGTCAGGTCTTAATTTATTTAGATGAAAGGATTAAATATTTGTTGAGTTGCCTCCTTTTAGGCTTGAGGAGATGCTGGTTTGTGCCCATGTCCAGTAGCATCTATTTCAATGTAGCTAAGTTTCTACTCTGAGCTATATGTCACTGTGATGTTCAAATTTCAGCAAAAACAAAATTATAGACAACTAGGGTGATATGAGTTCTATGAAACCCAAGCCAACTATCTGCATGCTGTAGCTTGTTTTTTGCTATATCAACTAAATTTGAGTACTTAAACCAATAGCTATAGGAAAGTCTTCTCAAATTCTTCCATCATAATCATCTCAGTATTTAGTAGAAAAATAACTTGGTGTCCCTGATTGCAAGTTAACCGTTGGAACACAATTATGCGGAATTGCACAAACACAACTACTGTAAGTCAATTAGATGGATCTCATGCATCCATTGGGCTTAAATATCTCAAGTAATACCGAAGAAATTTATATAATCAGGTAATGTAATTTTCATCTCTCTTTACCCTTCTCCACTCAGTTCATCAACTCAAATTGATTCAAAAATGAACTTAGCACTTTATCATTAAAACAAACCTGTGATTTCCACCATGAGAGGTCAAGGACATCATCAACATGCCCTCTGAAAGAACAGAAAGGATTGTCTGACAAAGCAAACACATGCTCAGGCATTATAACAGAGTCTGAGCTGTTAGACTTCCGGCCATTAGGGATCTTTGCTCTTCTCTTCTTATCCCAGGAGTTTGCTTCTGCACAAGCCAACACTGATCTTGGATCTGAAGGGGAATTACTGATTGCCATAGCAAACGGCTTGAAATTCTCATTCTCCTCTGCAGCCTTGAGCAAATCACTCTTTGTACTGATATCAGAGACTTCCCAAACATGAATGACACAGTCCTCCCCTGCACTGGCTAGGTACCGGCCGTCCAAGCTGAATTTGATGCTCCAAATAGAACCATTATGTGCCTGAATTGCCTGGCTCATGTACAAACCAGTGAGCTCCTTGTGAGACTTTCCATACTGCGAGACCTTGACCCGAAGGTCCAGGCCCTGTGCACCATCCTGGCTATCGTCGGTCGCAGAGCTCGACCTCCTCCCTCCCTTCTCCGATGATGTATCCTTGTCATCGCTGCTCCGACGGTCCTGGTGGTGGTGGTGTCCTCCAGTGATAGCAGCCCCAGCCACAGTCCTAATGCTCCTCAACCAGCCGCCTTTCTTCTTCGACCGTGTTCCTCCTTTCAAAACCCCATCTGTTGGCGGCCCGCTGCCAGACTCACCAGAGCCGACGCTGCTCCGCCGCCCAGCCTCTGCATCCTCCACATTCTGCCGCCTCATCAGTTCTTGAACGATGGGCGAGCATCCAACGCACATCTCGAATTCCTGCATCGTGAGTTGGCGCCCAGTCCCCACTTCCCTGAACTTCTTCCCCATCCCATCCTCCCCGAATTCCTTCACCACGAACTCCCTCCCGTTGTCGAGGTTCTTGATCAAGCACCTGGGATCGTCGCAATCGGCGGCGCCGCAGTCCTCGGGGCGTCGGTTTCCTCTACCGCTCTCGCCGTCGGATACCTCAATAACCCCCGAGGACGAGGATCGAGATATCGAAACCGACAGATTGGCGGATCTCTGGCGGTGGTGGTGCCGGTGCGGGCGGACAAGCGGCTCGGGCGTATGCACAGTCGAGGGTTCCACGGAGCCGTCGGATCTGGTGGCGAACGAAAAGGGGGCATCAAGGGCAGGCGCCGGGGCGTCGCCCGGTCGGGGGAGCCGGGAAAGGGTGGAGTCTCCGGCGAGGCCGAAGCGCTGGAGGAGCAAAGGGCGGCGCTCGGCGACAGGGGCGGGCTCGGAGGTCCAGACGTCGAGGGACAGCAGCGGCGAGGAGCCGTCGTCTCCGTGGTCGTCGTCGGAGGCGGAGGCGGAGGTGGAGGAACCGGAAGAGGAGAGGATCCGGTCCAAGGACTCGTAGAACTCTTCTTCGTCCTCCGCTTCCTCCGCGACGGCGTTACGTCTCATCATACCGGCATTCCGAATCGCGATACGGCCGCGACGGTAGCCTCGCCGCGGGGGAAGAGATATATATACAAAGAGAAGCGGCCGCCAGGAGAAGGAACCGATCGTATCGGCGATGTAACGGGCGAAACGACACGGAGGAGGGAGGAGAGGGGGACGAACGAACGAACGAACGAAGGAGAGAAAGAAAGGCTGGCGATATGAGTTGCCGTTTTAGTTCATGTCAGTTGGGAAGGACTTAATTATTTATTAATGGTGAGCTTGCAGTAGATATATTCCACTGTTCCTTTATTTTGGATAGGAGTTGGAATACCCGTTTCCTAATTCCTATCTATCGTCATATATAAAGGAATAAAAGATCTAATGAAAAAATATTAGATTAGTTAGTAGATGAATTTGAAATGATCGACCGGATTTCACAGAATAAAAGACCTAACGAGATTCTAACTGTTCATGCTTCATTAATCTGTTGAACGTCTCATCATTGCATTGAGTGGACACGAGTAGTAAGTAGGATGAGTTGTTTATCATCCTCTATGAGGTAGCATAATTCAAGTAAGTAAATATGGCAATGTGTGTTGTTCAACTCTTTATGCCAACAAGAAATCAATAACATTGTTGACTTCATCAAGTGACAACGATTATGATTTGTCTAATCATAAGCGAGTGTGATTTTACTAGATAGAGGCTCGATGGTAATCAATTCGAACTATGATTCGAATGTTTAAACCTTATAATTTATTTTTGCTCATTCATCAACCTCAAATCGCAATCCCATTTAATTTGACATATTCCTCCCTCGCCACAAATATCAATGTAGGATGTGAAAAACATAATGAAGAAAACATGCTTAATAAAGTCGTAATTGACCATTTTTATTGTAATATTTTAAATCAAATTATGTGGTTCACAGATTAATTAAAAGGACTTGAAAGCTCATTCTCAAATCGGTGTATTCCCCCCTTTCCACATATAAAAATGTTGAAAATAAAATAATGAAAAATAATGCATTATAACATGCATGATAATAATTGACTTCTTGATTCAACTCTTTATTTATTTAATTATTATGTACATAGTCCTCCTCCACCATGTTACTTTTTTTTTTGAAAAAAAAAACATTGTTATTATTATTATTATTGAGATATGAAAATTATTATTTTCACATGAAATTTTATGAAATGACCTTTCAAATTTCACATATTGAAGATTAATGTTATAGGTTAATTAATTACTTATCCTCTCTAGCTACCAACCTTGTTGCTCAAATCTTTGTATGAAAACAACATTCTCCTTTTGTTAAATTGGATTTAAATACTTAATAGGGAGCAGCTTAAAAGCGATAGCCTTGTGTTTTCTTTATCCAAAACTATTAACTTGAAAACTACAAAGGAACTAACATAAATAAATAAATTTTAATAATAATTTAAATATTGCCATGGTCTTCTTTAACTTAGCTACACAACTTATAGTCTTTTAATCTAAAACTTTTTTATATTTTTATATATTCGCAAATACAATAATCCATCAATAATAATAATAATAATAGTCCATTGATCCTTTTTGCACTCTTGTACTACACATTTATGAGTGATCTTTCTTAATCAAATAGTTGATCTTATTAATGTAGTTAATATTAAATAAATTTAGTTATGACTATTCATGCACAAAATATGAGAGTTGGTCACCCTGTGTGAATGAACAGCCCATGCAAAATCTCATGTATATATATTGATATATTTTCAGGATTAATCTTGCAATTTATATATATATATATATATATATAGTAGTTGAATCAATTTACTAGAGTAAAGATTATTTGTCATATATCTAAAAAAATACAAGGAAATACCATTTTTTTTCTTTTCCACAACTTAAAATAATGTTTTTTCATAATTTTTTTTCTAAATAAAATAAATTAAAAATACATGGCCACCAAGATTTATAGAAATTTAATTACAATAGGCTCCTGCAAGCTACAGCTACATATCACTGCCCTCATTTAATTGATTGCTCCTCCTTCCAACTTTGTTCATTGATAAAAGTGAATGCTAAAACCAAAGCAAAAAAGCCTACAACAAAGCCAACAAAAACAAATAAATAAACAACCACAATAAAACAATTGTATTAATTTGCACTATTTTATTACCAAATATTAATCATTGAGTTTGTTTAGTTAATTAAGCAAATTTTGACAGTTTGTCACTAATTTAAGTCAGTTTTAATATAAAATCTCATCTATCAAGCTCTTTAATTAACTAATTTGATAAAAATGTACAAATCTGGATCTAAATTTATTTATTATTAATATTTTTATGAAGAAAAAAAAAGAAATAAAATTTCAACCTGAACTTTGAGGCTCTAGTCCCAATAAAAGGACTCGTAGACTGGGTCTAGAAAAGAAGACATTCATGGCAATTTATACCATTCCAACTCTTTCAGTACCATTTTGAATTCAATCAGTTTGTATCATACTCTTTATGAACAAGTGAAGGCCAACATGATCTAAATGAGATAAATATTTTATAGATCGATTTTTTTTAGTATGTATAAGTTATGCTCAAGATGTAATTATCTAGTAGACAAATTAAGAGTCACTAGATTGGATTGTACTTTGTTTCAAAATAATAATTAGAGAATGAAATTCATGGATTAGAGTCAAAATTTTAGTAATCTTTTTATTAGGTTATTCAGAGTTTCAATAAATAATTTTGCTTAAATGCTTTGAGTCATTCAATTTTATCATAATCATGTTTGATGTCGCATCAAATTAAGTCTAATTATCATGCATATCACAACTAACATTAAAGCATTAATGGAGTGATCACATCCTAATTAATTCTTTTCTCAAACTATGACATTCAAGGGGCAGTCGATATGATCTCTATCATAAATTATCTAAACTTTTTAACTCAATATATATATATATATTTTACTATGATTACATCGAAGAGATCTAACTAGGAGGGAACACATAGTACAAAACTATAAAATTGGGACCTTTTTCTCTTACAAGTGAACCAAAAGCATTCAAATTATGGATCTAACAGTTTCTTGGTTGCTTCACAAAACTTGTCCCCCTAGTGGTGCCCAAACTACATGATGAAAGGAAAAGAACTTAATGCGAAACGATCGAACGAGAGATAATTAGGGTTCGAAAGAAAAGTCGGGGACCATTTTGGACTAGTAGCCAAATGCATAATCAATAATTTGATAGACGATCCCACCTCCACTACCTCCTTCCATCCTTCTTTCTTGCATTAAGAGATCACCCCTTGAAGGATAAGGAAGGAGGGGAACAACATGGGGTTGGATGAACCCTCATGCCATCACTATAAGCAATCATGACAACAAGTTTTTTTTTTTTAATTTTTTTTGGCGTATAATATATAATCACAAGATCTCAGTGACAAGCTCGATCGATTAAAAAGAAGTAGGAGATTTTTTGTTAGATCTTTGTATCCATCAAATTAAGAATAACTTATCTACTTAGCTTTCTTTTCACTAAACAGTTAATGAATGTGCATTCACAACAATTAATTCAATTTACTGATCAGTAATTAAATACTAAAATAATAATCCTGAGTTACGTTTGTGTGGACCATTAATCATATGCTTTCTTTTTTTCTCCTTTTTCTCTTCAGAAATGGACCATTCCATGCCATTTCACTGTACCATCGTCCCACTTTACCAGCAACCTCATCAGCAAAATCTTGGTCCAAAACTGTGAAGCACCATCAACATGATTGTTGTCTCCTTCCATTCTGTGGCACAAGCTGCAGCCTCACCACCACCACCATCATCATCACCATGCAGGACGACATATGCTGATCAGTACTACAGACGCCAGAGGAGAGGAGAGGAGAGGAGAAAGGAGAAGAGGCCTAGCTAAAAGATCAGGTTACTGAGCAGCTAGCAGTGTAAAAATAGTTGAAAACCTAGGAGGATTTCGTTGGCTGGCGGACCTGCAGCTGCATGGCATGGGGATCACTAGCTTCTGCTGTCTCCCTTTACAGGCATAACGTGGAGCCACCACCTTGATTAATTATAAGTCTGATTAATTCTTCATATATGATCAACTCCTCAGCTGGGTCTGTAAAATTAATTATATATATATTACTGGTTAAGTTGACCTTGCTGTTGTACGTGGTCCAGTACTGATTCAATGGACATGGATATAAGTGGCTTTACAGTAAGGAAATATATGATCATTCGGGCACTCAGAGCTGAGAGGGGACCTTCCTTGTGAGATTAAAGTCCCTAGCTAGCTAGCTAGCTAGTTAGCTAGCTAGCTGCTTGTTGGCGAATGCATGCAATGGCTTTGTTGGAAAAGGCTTGAGTATCGATTGATCGATCGGGATGAGTTCCCTGCTTCTCCTCTGCTAAACTGTAAAGAAAGCTGTTTCTTTCTTCCATGGAAGTTGAAAAATGAAATGCAAGTACAGCAGGGAGCTAGCTAGAGAATTAATTAAGTGGATGCAGAAATTCATTAAGGCTCTGTGCAACATGCATGTCCTATCTCCATCTTATTTCTAAGGTAGTCTCTAGGGAGATCAGCTGGCCTCTGCGTGTTTACTTTGGATCGATCTTCAGATTAATTAATTAATTAATTATATATATATATATATATATATATAAATACCAATCTAATATGATGTTTGAATTTTAAAAGGTTATAATTTTTGACTTAGGACTCGAAATCAGCTTTATTGATAGTCACACGTGCAGAAATCAGAGATCTACATTTATTATTAGCTCATAACCGTCAAGTTTCAGACCCAAAATACCAAATTTAGGTTCTAGCCTTCAAAGATTTTATTTATCTATGTCAGTGTTCTGTCATGTTAATTCCATTTCTATTCGTAGATTTTCTTTTTGGAAATATTTTTTTTTCTTTCTTTACCAGAATTGAAGTCAATATATCATAATTTCTTTCCTTTCTTAATCTTGGGTCTAAAGTTTATATAAACACATATTTAACTTTATAAGTATTCAATACTATATCAGTAATAAAATTTTCTTTTTTAGAAATACATGTCGAGGGAATTAGAAAGAATACTCTAATTTCCCCCTTCTTCACAACTAATTTCCTTTGTTTCTTTAGTTTGTTTTCTCTTATTCCATGGATTTCCCTCTTTTATATATCCATCCTCTGAGTTGGATTTTATTTCTCTGTTCCTTTATAACATACGAATTTATTCTAATAAAGTGATCATCTAATACAATGTACAATTCATGCATAGAAATTAAAGACTATCTATAATTCAACAAGGTCCACACGGTTTACTTGGATGGACGATCACACCGCGCGTAGAACAAACGGGTTAATTAAATTTACCAACTAACATATATAGGAGAACAACAAAGAAGGAAAGAATTAGCTAGCGGTCCCTTTCAAGAGTTAGGGTGGAGGGGGAGACACGGAGGGAGGGAGGTCACATGGAAGAAGGAAGGAAGGGCATAATTGATCAGGGCACATCTAATTTTTGTTTTTTTAAAGAACCAGAGTAAATCGAGAAACGTTTCATAGCGGCTAACCATCAATCTAACGTTTTTAGATTAACCGTCCATTAAAAACTCTGCACCGTTGCCTCCAGACATCACGCATCTAATTTTGCACGTATACATCGCTGTCAACCAACCATCGCGATCTTAATTAGATCTCTTCCATCCCTAATTAATCATATATATCATTTAATTATACATCTCCACATTGTCATTGGCTGGGGGCAACCATGTGATCTCCCTCCCCCCATTTTCTACTCACTTCGATATTTTAGTTAATTAATTCGACGATAATAAATATAATTTATCTCGGTAAATTTTTAAATATAATTAATAGGTCCCCCACAATAAAAAAAGCTTAAAAGAAAAGTGTATGAATCACATCATTGTTATTTATGTGTGATGGTCCCCCGAAACTCTATAATTAATAAATCTTATTGATTATTTGTAATGTTTTAGGGCCTCAACTTTTGTTCCTTAATTTATGAGATTAAATTAGATTGATTATATTGCATGATTGGATATTTAATATTTAAAGTCTAGGTTTTAAAGGGAATTATTATTGGTGATTAATGAGTTTTATGCACTTTTGTATAATTGGGGAGAAGGTTTGTGTCATTTTGATGGGGAATGAGGTAACGTGCATGTGCCAGTCCCATCGAGTTGTAATATTTGTTTTCCTTTTTTAAAGATAATTATATGAAGATTGTTTAGATAAAATTTTTATATGAAGATACGAACAGTTGGGTGCTGATGGTGGTGCAAGACAGTGTATTGGTAGCAAATTAATGGGAGTTTGATATGCACTTTTGTCAGTATAATTGTGGATGGACATGCGGTTTAGGTAGTCATTTTGGATGGGAATGAGTGTATACGTGCATTGTGTCCAGTCCTCATCGAGTTTGTAATTATTTGTTTTTCTCTTTTTTTATATGAATAAATAAACTATAATTTTTATTATTGAAGATTTGTTTTTGAGATTTGGGTGTATCTAAATGTATTGTATTTAAGTGAAATAATTTGTCAAATATTGTGATATTTAAAGTTAATATATCGTTTAAGTTTAATGTCTTTTTTTTTACAATGTTGACAGCAATTTAATTTTTTTTCTCTTTTTTGTTTTAAATTACATAAAGTTATTAAAATATGATAAGTAATAGATTAAGAGTTACATATTTTTACTATAATATTTTATAAAAAATATAGCGGAGAAAATATAATAGATTGTGGTTATATTAACGTTTTTTTTTGTCTGTAGAAAGAAATAAAATAAATGCTCTGATAATAAGGAAAATTGCTCTTCTTTCTTATTTTTATATTATCATATTTAACTTTTATACTTTATAAAATAAAATTAAAATATTTCATTTGAAAGGATTCTATTACCTTTTCCTCCTTTTTTTTTTGTCATTTATTATTTTATTCTTATTTGTTTTATTAAACATATATCTCATTTTTTTAATAGGGCAATGATGCAAAATATTAAATAAAAGGAACAATAAAATCTATCTCATTTATGCTCAATTTATTATCAGTGCGAAGTGCTGAAATATAAAATTTATGTCATCGGGCAGTGAAAAGTGAAAAGTGAAAAGATGATTAATTATTTCTTAAATATTTATGATTCTATTCTTAGTTATGATAAATTTTATAAAAAAAAAATTCTAAATGAGTCGTGCAACGGTGAAATGCTAGGCTTCTAGATTGTCCATCGTAAGCGCTTCCCTATTTACTCTGGCAGTCGGTGAAAAACTTTTATGAGACCGGATCGGTCATCTTAGATTCAACGTTCCCAAACTTGATTAATCATTTTCTTATATAAAATATAAGATTTATATTTTATTATATTTTATTTCTTAAAATGTAATATTCTCCCAATTATAATAATTTAAAAATCTCAACACAGTCTAATCGCTGTCGGCAATAATCTTTGCATGGGTTTGGCTGAGCAAATTCCATATATTTCTCCTCACTTCTCTACTCTTCTCTTCATTTAAACAGTCCTAATGATTGAAAGAGACTGGACGACTACATTTTGCCTCAAGGTCCACAGACCGACATATCAGTCTCGTGCATCTAGTAATTAAACACCACCCCAAGTCTCCTAGTTTTATCTTCATTCTCAGCCTTTAGTTTAATTGCTTTGCCGAATCATCGTCATTCGACTGATGAAGAATTTCAGTGCGATGAAATGGTGCGTACATTGGTGATATGAACAAAGGACTCGTGTTCTTGATATGGAAGGTCTGGTCCATTGATTTGAAGGCGATGCAAAATAATAATGATGTGACAGTGGGGATATGTGTGAGGGTGCCCTAAACTGCCTCGGCAAGCTGTGACTTAAAGGTCAAGCTAATAAGTGATTTTAAGGTTGTTTCTTCTTTTTGGAACTTGATAATGATGAGTTGGTGAGGAACAACACACAGGCTCTTGCTGGTCCAAGTTTTCTTCCTTCTTTTTTATTTTTTATTCATGATTCATTTGGGACAAAGAAGGTTTGAAGTGATGTGAGAAAATCAAGCTGAGACAAGAGTGAGTTACTTGTTCTTGCTAGGATATTGCGGTCCTAGGGCGCCCTACTACTTGTCTTGTTTTCTTTCAGTCTCACAGTCGTGTTTAGTACTGATTATTAAGAGTAGTGTGAATATGATTTAGGTTGTACTACTGCACGAATAAATTGTCCTCTAGTGTCGATGTATAACATTGAACGCCTCTGTGTTCATTGTCTTGTTGAGCGCAAAGAGAGAGTCCCTCACTGGAGCTTACTTTTATTTTCTCATTAGATATTTCACTTTTCTCTTGTATCATCGTTTTGGAGAAATCAATTGTTTGAACAAATCACAACATATGCCCCTAAGAAGAGGTTACATATTAACAGGGCGAGTGCAGACAATACAACCAGAAACGGTTTAACTTGCAGCAGAGAAAAGCCACTTGAAAGACATTGTAAGTTGCATGACAAAGTTCACACCAAGACTACATGAGCAAACTCACATGACTGTGAATGGGGGTAACATCATACAAACAAGTCGATCCATGATCAAATTTTTTTTTTTACTTTTTGTATATATTTCATGACCCACAAAAACCATTTAATTTGCATGCAACCGCGACTGTTCAACAGAATCATTTCAAAATGCCTAGTTTCAGAGATCTGAAAGCTAACTTGTCTACGGTCTTCACCGGAGACTACAAATAATAGATCATGCTTCTCACGGCTCAAAAATCAGCAGCTAGGAAATTTGTTGATAGAGACACCTGAAATAACACAGAGCAATGAGCATGAGTTCAGATTTCAGAGAGGGATGACAAATTTGGACCCAAGTAAAACCAGAAAGCTCCGAACTTCACCTTTTCACCAAGTTTGAAAGGAGGAAGGCCTTTGTAAGGACATGTGCCACAGCGAAATGCATCACCAAGACCACACTGCACAATCGCAAAAGGTTATCAAAAGGAAAAGCGTGAAATTTGAGGGGCGTCAAACAAGTTCTGAGAATGTGAACAAATGTTTTTACATTGCCACATGCTGATTGAGGGTTATTTATCTGGTCGGTGGTCAGACCCAGCTTCAGCACTTTTGCTTCTTCCTCTGCCCGACCACAAGTGCAGTTCTTGCAGGCTTTCCTTGTCTTCCCAACTTCACAATCGCCAACTGCATTGGGTAAATCAATCATAAGCCAATTTTTGGCAACCCTAGTGTAAAACAAAGACAGCACAAGTATAACAGACAAATATAGCTAACCTTGAGCCAACTGTGGTTTCTTCAAGTCCTCCTCCGATAAAAGATTATCCTCATCAATTAGATCTGAGTCATCATCAATTTGAATTTTTGGAACCGTTTTCTTTAGGGAGAATGATGAACCCACTGACCAAGAGGCCTTTTTTCCCTTGATCTGCATCAAATTGTCAACAACAAGAAAGACAAGAGTGAGTGGCAAGTATCCTTTTTAAAATCAACACTAGATGATGAAGCTCAAACTCAAATATAAGTGCCACAACTCAAGATTCCATTTTATCTTGATCTGCATGTGCAACAAGTTGTTAATAGCAATGAAGACAAAAGTGAGCATATATAATCCTTTGGAATCAACAATTATCTACCAAAAAAAATCAAACAATTTTTAGTCACTTCAATATGTTCAGTTTTTTTTATATTATGCTATATTCTGGTCACTGACCAACGCAACCAGTATGCAAGGGTGGATTAGTTGTACCAGATAGACCAGAATTAAATACCAGAGCATATTTACAACCACTAAGCAAGGGTCTAAATAGTGACACGTATATGGACCAAGCAACAGCAGTAACTACACAACACTGCTCTCTCTCCTATGAAATGAATCTGAACTGGTGCAAGTATGGGCCAATACAACCAATATGCACAATTATTAATTTTAAGTAGTCGAGTTATATATAAAACATATCCAACATCAGATTAATGTAAATTATTGCCTCATATCCACTGACAACTACAAGACATGAATCCATCAACAAATTACAATTCTTAAGCCCACGAAGGTCATGACAGGTTGCAAAGACTTAAATGACTCGATAATATGAATATGCGAGGTAAGACATACTCAAGCTATGCTTTGACAGACTAATCAAGTATAGTGTTAGGCCTCCATAAATGAAAACCTTCGGCAGTTCTTAAATAGCTGTTTCAGGAATATATCTCTCTCAGTAATATTAATACCTATCTAATTTCAATTTGTTGTCATTAAACAATTAGTGAGGTTACAATTCTGTCACTCAATTCTTGCCAATACATGGATCCTAACACAGAAAAGGAAGATGCCTCAGGGTATAAGTCGAGTTGAAAATTTGAACTTACGCTAAATGATTGAAGCTGTTCATTGGGTAGAAAAGATTTTACTTCCAAAGCTTGTACTTCTAAAAATCCTGCCATCAACAGCTTTCGTTCAATTGTGGAGGTTTGCTGCATCAGAAGCAACATAAACATCCACTCTAGCATTTAAAGAAACAAAAGATGGACCATATTCCATCATCTATGAATTCTTACCTTATATTCACTCTGATCATAAAAAGCCTGTACTAAAACAGCTCCACCAGGTTTGATCACTCTAGAGATCTCCTCGACCCATTTTTCATCAACAAGTTCAGGTGACTCAGAGACTGCCACAACCAAATCAAGCGAACCAGACTCCATGGGTAACTTTCCTCCTGCAATCAATCATTGTATCATGATTAATTATCATCGCACGTATTTACCAGATCACTTATAACCATGCCGTCTAAATTTAGAACGAGATAGAGCAGGTAAAGTGATGAAGAAAAAAACACATAAAAATACCAATATAAAGTTTTCTGTATCATTGAAAATTTTGTTAGATATCAAAAGATTACTTCGATGAATATGGTCTGCGGATGGTTCAATTGTAAACCATATGAATCCCTAAATACAAGAATTGGAAAATTGCATTGCCGCAAGGAAAGCAGTCAATCCCAAAAATGAAAGAACGAAAGAAATAACAATTTACCCAACGAGCCCGCTAGGGTTATGACGAGCACGTCGTCTCGAGCAACCAAATCCAACCCGAGAGTCGAATCACTTACAGAAGCGAGCACTACATTGACAGGGATGAAGACATTATCCGTCAGCAGAAGAACTCGTTTCCTGGTCTCCGACATTTCCTAAGCAATTAACTAAACATAAGAAACAGATGGTGAAAAACTCAATCTAAAGAGACTAGGAATATGAATAGCTCCAATTCTAACAGAAAACATAAGGAAAAAAACAGAAATTTGTGGAAAACAAATGTATAGAAAACTCCGCCCATTTTGGGGCAAATCCAGGCAGAACGACGAGGATCAAACAGGACAACGAACCAGCAAGATTGAAACTCGAGGAAAAACCTTCTAAAGGGAAATCAAAGAGGCAGTCTTGGATCCTCGGAAGCGAATTCGAACCCTCGAAAGGCAAAAACCGATCTCCGAAGATGGTGACGGCCGCCGGTTCGCGTTCGCGTGATTTCGATCTGCGACTCGCTTTAATTTCCTGAGTTCTAAATATTCTTTCCTTATTCATACTTGGACGGCAAGGTCAACACGTCGACGGATCGGACGGCCAGGATAAGAGTGTAATTCAAAACGGGATTCTCGTTTCGACGAAGGCGGTTGCGTCGCCGACTCGCCGTGGATGCCACGCGGCTGCTTTGTGATTCGTGAGAGAAATGGTTCAACGCATCCAGCGGTCCAGAATGAAGTAGGAATAGGATCGTGATGGGAGGGGAAAAAAAACTAAGGAAAAGCCAATTGCAAAATTTGCTTCTTCCTTTTGGGCTGACATACACATTAGCTCCAGGAACACCTTTCACTTAATGATACATTTGTGAAAACATTCAATTCAATGGTGAATTTGCTTTCGAGGAGGTAAACGAATCAAATCGTTCCTGAGTTATTGAAGTCTCGATTAAAAAGAAATCATTAGATTAAATTAATAAATCAAGCTCGAGCTTAATTTCAAACTCAAAAATATTATCAAGTCGAATTTGAATTTAATAATATTTAATTTATAAGCTCGCGAACATATTCATTAAAAAACTTACAAACATATTCATTAAAAAACTCATGAACATATTCATTTAAAAATTATGAACATATTCATTAAAAGACTTACAAACATTTTCACTAAAAAACTTGTATATGTGTATATACACACAAACACGGAGCAACAAACATTTTCACTAAAAAACTTGTATATGTGTATATACACACAAACACGGAGCAAAACATGTTGCTGCGGAACACTCCATTCCATCAGGATAGATTTTTTTTAAATTTTTTTAAAAATCAATATTTTTTAAACTTTAAACTCTAAATATATATAATATACTTAATAAAATCTAATTATTTTAACTTTGAAATTAAAAAAAATACTATTAGATATCTTAAATATATATATCCCATAAGCACCTATAATTTTTTTAATTTTATTTTTTTAACTTAAACACTAAAATCAAACCCTAAAAATAAAATTTAATTAACTTAATCCCAAAACTAAAACAAATAGATAAATAAATAAAATTACTGTATTGAGCTTAAGAATTAAAGTTCAAATCAAACTTTAACGGAACTCAAGCTTAGGTCTCAAGCCTCTTACCGTTGGCTAAACTTGACTAAGTCCGATTACACCCCTCGGCTTTTTGCAAATAGATGATTCACATAGCTGACAGTTAACATCCACCAAATACTCTTCGGATTTAAGCAATCTTGAAACAATTTAGGCAGGAGGTCGCCTTCAGCTTTAGAGTATCAACCACGGCCGCGCCCTGCACCTGTGAGTTTGAAGTCCATATGCGCGATGAGCTTGTTAGAAATAGATTTGGTCGATGACATGGACACAAGCTGAGACTGAATACCTCTGAAACCAGCAGCATTACCGCCGACTCCACCCCTGCCGCGGCCACCACCTTTGCTGCTTGAATCATCTTGGCTGCGACCAATCCCTTTGGCAGATCGCCCAATGCCATCTTCCTTGCCTCCGCGTCCCCTTCCGCGACCAACTCCAGGAGGTTTCCTATCTGCAGCAAAAAAATCAGTCACAGGTGACTTATGAATGGATGCGCATGCATAGATAGCATGGCGTAGCAGATGGAATCGAGGTAGCAGTGTGCAAGCCAACGATAGTGGCAAGAGCTGATACAAAATCTTTTACGATCCGCCTTTTGTCTTTTTCCTTAACATTCTTCCAAGGTTTTTAGCATTCTTCCAGGAAATGGTGACGCCAATGCGACAAAGCAACTATTGCGGGTGTTTGTGGTGAGCTTCATGGGCTTCACAATATAGGCCATCTCTGCACATTGCAAGGTTGCTTATGAACCTTAACCCAGCAGCTGTCAAACTCATGACCACCCTTTAAGGATCTAAAGGGAAACCATGCTCAGATACTACGTAGAGAAGTATAAATATTTTGTATTGTTTTTTTCCCCATAAACTAAGACATCAAATATAGAACTCAGGCATACACCCTATCCTTAAATAGATGATAGGCAGGCTATGGTGAGCGTAAACAACTAGTACTATCCAGACATCGGTTCGATCCTTTTATTTTTGCATTTTTCCCATGGACGCCCCTAGCTCTTCTAACCCCCCCGCGCTTTCCTTTCCTGTGACCGTGGACTTCATAACTCACCCAGATTTTCTACCTGTCAATTTTTAAATAGATGATAGGGGATTAAACCTATTCAACATATAATTCTCTCTTATAACCCCACAATCGTTCTACTCACATTGGCTAAACAGATAAGCCAACTAAATTTCAATTTTCTTAATTAGCTATTTAGACAAGCCTAACCTTGTGTTTTTCCCCATACATAATGCCAAGCCTAAAAACTTGGTTTCATCATTAAAATCATGATATACTTCTCTTATTCATAGAATATGTCAGGGAAAATATTTACTACTGGTAGCTATGCCAACTTCATCTAATTAGTCTACTTTTGGCATATATTCAGCATGATAATGATTAATGAAGCAGCATATCTATTTTGAATTTATCAAATACTCTTGCATAACCAAACAAATTGATATCTCAGCTTTCTATATACATGACACATAATTAAATATGCGAAACACACAAAATTACCTGTACGGCTTTTGGTGGTCTCTTCTTGAACCTTGTCAATCACCTACAACATCAAAGAGATATCATCATTAAACGAACGGGAAAGAAACTAATCAAAATCATGGTATTTCTTTTGAGCAATAGGAATTGCACGAGGGATCTAAATATAACAGTGTTGATGGAAAATATTAACATTAGCAATAAGAAACAAACACGAGGGGTTGCATCAAAAGAGGGGGAAAAAAACTAAATGAGAACAAAAAGAAGAAAAAAAAACCATAATTCATCAACAGAAACATGGAATAGACAAAATGTGGAATTCCAATAGACATTTAAAGTTTGTCTATTTAGATGTTCATTTAGGTGGATGAAGGGATGGGGAGGAAGGGAAGCTGTAAATAACATGGATGGCCAATTTTTAATTTTTCATGTGAATTGGTTGTTCCCTTCCCTCTTATACCTGGGAATGCTAGATAGTTTTGTTCATCAAGCGTTCCATCTAGAAAGCTAACCATTAGGCCTGGTATATCAGATCCTTACTGTGTTGCAAGAATATTGAGCCAACTCTTCTCAATACTCAACATTAAAGGGTGTAAGATATAACACTATTATTTCAAAGAAAATAATTCATATGATTTAAAACTACAAGTTACAAACAAATAAATTATATACGAAATAAAATACAATGTAGATAATTTTGAAAAAAAAAAAACATAGCAGTTTACGTTGTGTCAACTGTCAAGTCAGTAAACTCATAATTTTTCAACTTTGGATTTTGTTTGAAACTCTTGTTTAAAGTCAAATTAACATGTTGTTTGCATCACTCTAGAAACAAAACAAGCATGGCATCACTTCATATAAAAGATCATCTTGATGAGGTTGAAATATTCTTAAGATCAGTCCATAGCTTAAGATTGAACCAAAATGTGACTATATCTAACAGAATGCAAACAATAAAAGATTACAAACTACCAGAATGCTTTCCTCTAGGCCCTATTTCCTAGAAGAGATAGAAACTGGTGAAGTAAGAAGCAAGGGGCAGAAACCGAGTAAAAGAGAAATGCTGGAATGATCCATCATGTTATTTCCAAGGAAAAGAAACAAATGCATCTTTCTTTTTCCATTGTTTCCTTCAAGGAATTTAAAGAAGTAGAGAATCATCATTCCATCATTTTAAATTTTTTAAACTGTAAATTATAAAATGATAAAGAGTTTACAACTCAAAGAAGTTAATTTTATCTATTTTTTATAGAGACAAAAGCAGCAGCATCCAACATGTGCAGAATCTGGTATGTTTTAGCGATTCAGAAGCAATTTAAGAGAAATATGCTCTTCGTCACTTAAGAAATTATATGGTACATTAGTAAGGAAAAAGATTTTTTGGTTCAAACATCAATTTTTTAAATCTGAATTTTGTCAATCGCATTTCATGATCTGAGCTGCTGAAAAGGTAGAGATTAAGAAAAATATATCCAACTCTTCACTGAGTTCATGATATATACCTCATCTGGAACTCGAAGGTACTTGATGGTATTCCCACGAATGTAACACTCAGGCATCCTCCAAAACCGGTCACCGTCCTACAACCAGAATCACATCCTATAAGAGACATAAATGAGCTAGTCATCAAATGGAAATTTGATGAGGAAAACGGGTTTCACCTTCGACGTACAAATAACCTCACGGAGGTGGATATTCATCCAGGTATCGCAGTTCACCAAGTGCCCATTGTATGTTTCCCCGTTCTTCAACTCCACCAACTATACCCGACCAATATGAAGCAAGCAACTTCAGGCTCAAATCACACGAAAACAAAAAACGACAAACAGTACACAAACTGGATTGCTTACCATGGGATGACCTTGAGCGGTCTTCAGAAGCGATAAGGGAAGCTGGAGAAGTATGATTGACACATAAAAGACCAAAAAATCTACTAAAAACTTCAACAGACACTAAAGAAGATCAAGGACCGTACCATCTTCCCTTTGTGCGAAGATCAGACGCCCAAATAACGGAAGAAAGAGAAGGGAACTATCAGATACGGACTGAAAATAGCGATCGCCTGTAACAGAGCGAAGAAGCTCGAGCCGCGTGGCCCGAAACCCTAACTTGATTCACAATCCTCGCCTTGATGCGGAGGATGATGCTTCTACCGAGTCTCTGGCACAGCAAACATGATCCGATCCGATAATAATTCAAAAACTTGGCGGATCATTTGTAAAGCAGTACCATTTAGCAGGAAGAGGATGGATGTGGGGGCAGCAGCGAAGTCCTTGTACTCACAGTCACAGACCAACCTGGGAGGAGGATGGAATTTATAATAAATTACGGCGAGTATATAATATTATAAAAAATATATACCAAAATAATATAATTAATATTTTAACTAATAATTATATTTAACTGATATCAAAATAAATATCATCGAATACGATTCATGATTACTGAAGATAAATTAATTTTATGCTTTCCTAATGTCCATTCCGAATGTTACCAGCCAAAACAGGCTAAGCTTGGTCTGTAGCACCGATATCATGTGTACATGGACAACACAGTGATGTATTACAAACATACCAATGAATACTGGTCAACACTTGAACCATTGACAAAGCGCTGATTTGAAGACCATTATTTGTACAAGTGATATTCCATAACACAGAATCTGAGAGATAATTAAGAAAGAAAAGAGACCGTATCCATTGAACTCTACCTAATGAACTTTGCACCTTAAACCTTTGTTGCCTTTCTTCCTTCCGCTAAACTCCAGCATGGTTGAGAGCCTTGTTGCAACAGTTTCTGAGAAACAAACATTAAGTTATCAATCCTAGTGCAATGGCTTATCGGTTGCATATTCAAAGTTTTGAAGCGTGTACCAGCTATGATAACTTTGTCAAACCTTTGTAACAATTTGTACTGCTCTAGTGAAAGAAAGTAGGCTTGAAACTGTCCGGTGAAATGAAAAACAGATACTTGTATCTTCCTTTGCTACTCACAGTCGCGATACATGTGCCACTTCTGGTATCTCTGATGGCCAGGAAGTACAGGTCTAAGTCGAGGGGAACATGTGCAGTCTAAACAACAACACCCGCTAAGTTGTGACACACAAATACTACATGACCTGGAAAGAGAAGGCTTGCAATCAAGGCATGGTACTTTTAATTTTAGAAACAAACCAGGTTGGGTCAGAAGGTACTAACAAAAAGAGCCGGTTGCAGTCGAGGTTTGCACAGTTGCGGTGTCGATATTCCAGCAACTTTGATCCGCATACAAAACACCTGGAAAATGCACTATTTTCATGCACCAGTTCAGGTTTTGCAAAGGCACTGTCACTGGCCCCTGGCTTGTAGATGGAAGGAGGTAATGACAGGCGCGCATCAAAAACAAAAAGGTTACCCATCCATCCAGCTGAACCTTCACTCTTGAGATAGTTTGATACACCACCACTTAAAGTGTATAAATTTCGAAAACCCTTCTGTCTGCAATATGAAATAAGAAGTCAGATAAATGAGGAGGCCTATGAGAATGAGTCATAATCCAAGAAGGCAGTGTATTTTCACATGAGCACTGCAAGCAAGAACAATATGGTACCTAAGAATTGTGGAATACACATCACATCTTATGCCACCAGTACAATACATCAGTATGTCAGTGTTTTCCTTGTCGATTTTAGCTAAAGGATCAGAGGAGGGCACCTGGATGCAAAAGATGCAAAATGAGTTTGAAAAATGGAGAATAGAACTACCAAAGGTATAAAACGGCAGCTGCTTACATACATTATCTGCATTGTCTTAACTATGCAGTTGTGTATTTTCCTACAGACCACAATACCACATCATCTCTCTAAGCAGGCACGAGGAAGGTTTTTATATGGATCTCATGTCTGTGTGTAATATCATCAAACCCTACTATTTTTTTCCATCACTTTGATTGTCAACATGGAGATTAGTAATCGAGAAAATATTTAGGGAGTTTCTCATTCATGTTGTCTTTGCTTGGCTTGGGAAAGATTGATGGGTGGTCCAAGCGAGAATTGTAATTGTAACACGAAAGTAATCAATAATATATTTGTGGAGATGAAGATAAAAACAAAACATGATTTACCCAAAAGCTGCTTTATCTTGGGCAAATGTCCTAACAAGACCATATTTTTCTAAAAAGCTCTGGCAAGGCTCCCTTTTCAAAACAAAAAAAAAAAAAAAATATACCCCTAGGCCCTAGGATAATTTCTCTCCATTTTTGTAAAAAATTGATGCAGGCTAATTTAGAAAAATAGGAGCTTTTAAAGGCATTTGTCCTTTTATCTTTTGAGACAATAAATCTAATTAAGGTGGCTAACAAATTTTCAGTACAAATATCTACATTAGGCAAGACACACTAAAGAATTGATTGTATGCTTGGTGCTGCCATTAGAAAGCAACTACGTTTGACATGATGCTATCAGTGTTTTGTTTTCGGAAAGTAACTATGCTAACATTTGGCCAGTTCTGGAACTAAATTACGATAAGATGTTTTAGCTAAAAGGCGAACATACCTCTACATTTGAGAGTCCAAAAGATGTGCTTCTAAAACAGTCGACATTAGGTCTTTGTGCTCTTTGGAAATGACCAATATCCCACTCATAGCCTGCATAGATGTGACAAATCCAAATGGCATGAAAAAAAAAGCAAGCATGCAAAAAGAAAAAAAAATATGGATCACAAATATATAAACAGCATTCTACGAAATTAGAAGAGAAAAATTCCATAAATGGTCATACAAATGGAAGGGAAAAGGTAAAATTCTTAAATTACACACCAGCTGTCTTAATCCCAAACTGTGTTGTTATTGTTTGAACAATGCAGGTATCCATTGCTTTTCATGGACGAGTTCCTCACACAACACTTGGGATACTATATTTATTTCTTCCTGTGGCCAAAATTACTTTTGATCACCTTTTTCTCAAGTGGCAACTGTGTTACATTGATCATTTCATCAACTTCACAATAAGACCATCTTCATTCATGGTAGTCTTACTAAGAAAGTCTAATACGGTGAAGCATCATGGATGAAATTTTGACCTAGTGCGCAAGCTAAAAAATTCTTTGCATGAACCATGAACCGGTGAAATCTCATGGGCTTAATTTGAGGGGGGAAAAATTAGCTATGCATTTTTTTAGCTTGAAATGACCAAGAACTTGATAGATCACTAATACCTCACCTTTTAGTCAGAAGATGCTCAAATACTTATTGTCTAGGTAGGCAACATCATCATGATTCCATCAGGATCACATGAACGAGGAGTACCTCTATTAGCATTCTCAGGGCCAAAGATACTACATATCTCAAATACTTATTTGGCATGAAGGTTGACCTCTTAGGGGAAGCATTTACAACTCTCAAAGGAAGTATGTAGTTGATATGCTTGAAGAGGCTTATGTGTTGGAGATCAAACAGCTAAGATTCCATGAGATTCTGAAGTACAAAAGGCCGATAGAGAAGTTGAATTAGCAAAGAATTATAATGCATGACATCTCATTTGTAGTTAGTATGATTATCATAATCATTATTATGAGGCAACCTTGAAGATTCTATAATACCATAAGAATGCTCCTGAGCAAGATCTTTTGTCTCAAGCTATGACATTGATTAGACAAGTTCTTTAATAGATAAATGTTCTGCACCATACTACAATATTTTTCTACAAGGTAATCTAATTTCCTAGAAGAACAAGAATCGAGTGTAGATAAAATTATGACTCCAGTAACATGTGAGATCATTTGGATCAAAGTCATCAAATAATTGTTAATCAAGTTAGGGCATGCTTCCAATAAAGTTTATAAAATTGTATTATAATAATCAATCCACCACACACATAATCTTGAATCCAATTTTCATGAGAACCAGAACATATTGAAATTGATATCACCTCCAATAGATAGAAGGTATAATCCAATAAAATTCACACTCATTTTTTGACTTCAATGATAAAGTGGTAGTTTGCTAATCAAACCACCAAAGAATCCTAGAATCAAATATCTGTAGCAAGTTGAATTTCACAATACATTTGAATTGGGTAAGGGTGAGGATTATGGACCAAGGTAACTAATTGTAAATATCATATAGTATAGAGTGTAATGCATCATGTTTTAAAATAAATAAATATATATATACAAGTAGAGGGGACTACCTAAGGTAAGCAAACCTTATAATTTTCACCATTAATCTGAACAATTCCTATGATGCTAAAAGCAATTCAAAGCTTCTCAAAACATTAAGTGTTTGATAAGTGGGTGTAGTTTATTTGTTGATGTCGTACTCAACTGTTTATACCAACTTTAAATAGTTCGGAGCATCATATCTAACAACTCAGTTTTGTGCAAAGATTACATCCTACTTAATCTGAGACGCAAATGTAATTGGAATGTTTCAAGTGTGCACAACAATGAATAAGAGTTACCATTTCTCACATCCAGAAGTAGGTGTTTCCTAACAGATCCCTGGCTATCCACTTTGCTTGTTGATATGCCAAAATCAGCCATAGCTTGCAGTCTTTTCCTCCACTCAGATGGAGTCAATGGGTGAGCTCTCATAGCATCATCTACTAAAGGAAGATGGGCAGTGCCACCTTCCATCTAAAGAAATATTAGATATTTAGGGGGGAAAGGTTAGAATATAAATAAGTTGAATATTACAGTTTACTACAAGTTGCTTGGTCAAAAGTGAAACTTCTAAAATATATTGCAGAAATCTAGAGGGAAAAAAAAATCATTAGGAGATAACTGCATTATGAAGTTGAATTTTTTGTTACAATATCAAGATCCAAAGAGAGAGAGCAAAACTTTTCAAATTAAATTAATGGGGTAATCAAATTTCCAATAGATTACAAAATAATCACAGAGCATTTTTATTAATAAATAAGAAAATTTAAATATCAGAGCCACCTTACAGATTAAGAGCATTGTGTACCAAAGCAAATGAAAAAACAAATCTAGAGGAAAAAAATCGCTTGCCTGTACAAGTGATGGTTTGTATCGCAATTTCAATCGAGGGAAAGCATGGCCATCACAAGCTGGTGAAACCTGGACCAATAGATCAGAAAATCTATGATCTTTCTTCACCCAATCTGTGTATGCCAGAACATCTCCATTTGGACCACTATACTGCAAAAATAGTATGTCAATGATCCAACAAAAGCTTAAGATGAGTAAAAAGTAAAAGAGTAATCTTCATTTTAAAACACTTCAAATTGTTATGGAATGTAAAACATGTTGCATGCAAGCAAATCATGTGTTATTGTTGTCTTTGTTGCATTCACAAAGCAAAGCACTTTTTTTTTTTAAGAATGCCGCATCGAACCAAACTGAAAAATCTGGTTCATCAGTTTTTTATTCAGTTTTGGATTAGTAAATAGGGGAAATTTATTGAGACCATGGTAAAGCTGTAAGAAATGTGACTGGATGTTTTCTCTGAGCAATTGTCATGTATCTGTCAATCAGGTATGTAGTAGTTGCATTCTTCTGTATTGATGTAACCAAAACAAATTTTATCACTTTCCCAAACCCATGAACTAAGTTTCTAACCAGTCAGTGCCATGGAGACATTCATCAGAGCCGTGACATTTGAGTGCAGATCGGCCCATTATAAATAAAATGTTTTCTGATCAATTTACCTTTTTTTACTACATTCCCTTGTCTACTTTCAGAAAATGTAAAGTGACATTGGCAGAATTCCATGAACAATAATCTAAGATATGAGGTTTCCTCTCAATTAAATGCGCGTACACTATTTATTTCGTTTCTGCCACTAACAATAATTAGGCATGAGGTTTACTCTCAATTGCATGTTTACCCTATGTATTTCCCGCAGCTCACAAGAGAATAATAACAGACATTTTTCAGTCATTCAAACTAATTAGAAGAGCATGTAAAACATAGAAATTGAGGGAAGCCACAGATGCTCTAGATTTACATCGTTCTTATATGTAAAAAAAATGTAAAAGGTACCTGCGCATTAATTCCTTGCTCATTGATGTATATGCGACCGTGAATGTCCCGTTCCTGGTACCATAAAGGCGATGCCAATGGGTATTTAGCATTCTCTCTATATATAATAAACGATTGGCTATTCATTGTGTAGGGTTAGTAGTGGATTCTAATACAGACTATAAAAACACGTCAAGAAATGTTTGGTAAAGAACGAGACCTGGAGGAAATCGAGGTGCTTAGCAACCACGGCCTCGGGATCTTTGATTGTGGCGAACTTATAGAAACTGGCGACTACGAAATCTTCCTCCGGGAAGATCGACTTTCTAGCTGATTCGGGATTTTTATCACCGCGGCGGCGGGAGCCAGCGACCCCGGGGCTTCTTGACGCCGCTCGAATGGGAGAGAAAGGTCGGAGCAGGAAGGGGGGAAAGGAGGGGAAGCGATATTCGAGGGGAAGCCGGCGGAGGCATAGGGCGAAGCGCGAGAGGGACGGGGACGCGGCGCTGCCGCCGACGAATGCCGTCGTCATCCCTCGAGCTGCGTTATCTGCAACGGCAAATTGCTAGCTACTAGCCATTTGCTTAATCGACCGCAATGACTTGGCGGTTGCCACATTTGGTAAAACATGGACAAAAATTAGAGCCACGGGGTTATGATGCCGCATCCCATTGCCCTCGGAAGTGCAGGGAAAGACCATTAGTCTCAGTCTCTCGTGTTCATAGTTAGATTCTCAATTATAATAAATTTTATAAAAAAAAAATCAAATGGGACATCTAATAATGAGATATTAGATTTCTTCGTTCATCATCAATAGTTTTTAATTTATCTCGATTGCTGATAAAAAAAATTTCGTGCCTAGATTCAACGTTACCTAATAAAATTGTCATTTAGATTATAATTATTTTGTAAAAAATATTTCTCTAAATTGAAAGATACTGAACTTCTAAATTATCGTGTACTTCCCAATTTATCTTGACAACAGATGCAAAATTTTTATAAAGTCGGACTGCCAATGAGAGATACTAAGATTTTGAATCACATTTCGATTTATTCTCCCTATCAAAAAATTTCAATAGAACAATCTATCTACTCAGATTTGATTGTTACCGATTAAAAAATTAAAAGTCCCCACGTAATTACTTTTGAAAAAAAAAATGTTTTCCTTATCTAGCAGTAAAAAAATGCAAAATATCTTGCTTAGTATTTTTTTTTACAGAAAATTAATTTACACTGGTAAATCATTTTCTATGAAATAAATGCTTTTTTATAGTGCGCACTGATTTATAATGGTTTCTATGAATATTTTTTTTTTCTTTCACATGGATCTGGCCAAACAAACAAAATGCAGCGAAAAAGGACTTGAGGAAGAGAGTATAAATTCTTCCTCTACTTTTATCTTGAATAGTTTCTACAAAGTCCATCGACAAGTTTCAGAAACCAGAAATTTATTGATGAATCATCTAATTCAGACAGCATTTGACAAGTGCACAAAATCATGCAAAAGTGAAGTCGAATGATTCTATTCAACTTGAATACAGTTAATATTAATTTTTTTTTTACACGGGTAAGTGTAGTACCCACCAGAAATCTTATCGTTTTCCTCTGCAAGAACAAGATAATTAACGAGTCTCAAAAAAAGTTGCCTCAAGGAATCTACCCGCCGAGATGTGAGTAAACAACTGTAGATTTCCCAAGTTCGGTGTTCTCATCTCATTTGTACCATCCAGCAAGAAAATGCCTCAGCCAGAAACAGAAAAGGCATGACAAAGCCTGCGCCGATAATGAGTTTGCAGTATTGATTACAGTGGTAGGTATGGATGCAAGGTGAAGAAGTAATTACCACAAACTCACCTGGAAAATAAGAAGTCTAATGCATAGCATCTTTTCGGTGCACCGGCCGAACAATCTGAGGAACAGGTTTACCAAGGTCCCATCCTTTGTCCCAGTCAACAGTCCTGTTTGAGGATCAAATCTGGAAGAACACAACTTGCAATGTCAAGAAGGTTGGTAAAGATGGTAACATCATTGTATCAAGAATCTAGCATGAACCTACTTTGGTAGACGATGCCTTGGACAAGGAATTATCTTGAAAAGCTGCAATGATGATGAAAAGAATAAAATATAAAATGATCAAGTGGCACAAAAAAATATAATTGTCAGTGAAATTAATCACAGGGAGGGAGGTTAAACCAACCTGAGGACAGGAGTACAGGAAATTCAAAACTTGAGGCAAGAAAAAGAGCAGGAGTGTCTCGCTGCAGAGAAACGACGGTGACTTAGCATGGATATTTGATAAGAGTTTACAACCACGCAGGTGTAAAATACACAAAGTATAGCCATTAGTTTGGATGCCTTTACTGGAATAATATCAGCAAACACTTCAACAACTATAGAAGATCACCAGTAATCCCGTCAGGATTTAATAGAATAGATACCATCCAAACCATACTTGGGGCCTTTTTCATTAGTTTCCAAACTAGCATTGAAGTAGAGAGAAAAATGACAAGTGTGGATGATTCTTCCTTTCCTCTTACTGCATCTCAGATCACACTCAGCAACAAAGATCTTCCACCAGCTATATCTATCCTTTCCATAGATCATGGACTCCAAGAACAGAGATGTTATGTTTTACTGGTCTAAGAAATAGTGTCCATATGCCAAAATACAGATTTCAAGTTGATGTTAAGGCCTCCATCCCTCAGACTCAGTCCTCATGTGCCTACAAATATTTGCATCCAACATGGAGATCGAAATGCCTACAGGTGTAATGGTAGTTAAATTGTTTTCTGCTAGTGTTGCCAAATGCCTTCTTTATGTTCTGGACGTACACTAATGAACCAAGGGCAACTAAAGTTGTTTTATTAAAACTAATAGCACACATAAAGTTCCTTAGACAGAGACCATTCAGATTGGTCAGTAAAAGGAAACAGGCAGGTCGGTCTTGAAACAATTCATTGCATTATTAAAATAAAATTGAACCGCTTCACCTTTTGAGGGTAAATCGAATTGATTCTTTACTTTATAAATATAAACTAAACCCTTATGTATATGATATGTACATGATATATACATATATTATTTATATTTGTATTTGTTTGCAGTATGCAGTGCAGTAGACTCATAATGAAAATGACTAGAATTCATGAATTGAATACAAAGGGCCCTTTTAACTCAGTGGTAGGGTAACGCTATGGTAAGGCGTAAGTCATCGGTTCAAAACCGATAAGGGTTTTTTTTTCACTAAACAAAAGTTTTAGTCTTTGTTTTCAGGCATAGAGAAATATTATGAAGTTTATAGACAAATAGTTGTTATAACTACATATATATAAAAGAGAGAGAAAGTAAATGAAAGAATTGAACTTACCTGAAATGGCCAAGAATTCCAACCACAGCCAAAGCCATTCCAGCAAAGTAGGTGTAGGTATCACCAACAAAGACTGATGAAGGATACCTAGCATACAAATAGAAACACTTGCATCTTTGTATAAACTTCAGAACGCCAAACAATGCAAATGTTTTGTAAGAATACCATAACCAATTGCTGAGCTGATTTTGATTACCAGTTATATGAAAGCAGAGCCAATGAAGTAGCCAGCAAGGGAAGGACAATATAAATAGAAAATGCATGAGCCTGCTGATATTCCGGATCTGTGGATGCACCAATTTGCATCACATTATGGATTAAGACCTGTAATTGGACTAACTATTATTAATTTCATCCAAATGAAACATTTAGAAGAAATATGATGTCTGCAGCCTCCTTACTGCAGCAGAAATTACAACAGTCTGCCCAGCTTCCAGGCCATTTAAACCAGCATGGATGTTAATGGAGTTTGTGCAAAACACTGCCAGCATGCCCATATATAGCTTGTAAATCCAACCTGTTCTTCCCGCCCATATTCAAGAAAAAAGAAGAAAGCCATGAATTGATCTTGAGATAGATGCAGCCTAAAATCATTTACGAAAGAAAAAACAACAAAGTTTGCCACAGAACCCAAAAGACACCATGCATAACCAGATTGAAATAACTATTGTGACAAAATATCTTTGTTGAAAAAGTCAAGATTAAACAAGTTAAGATGGTTGAAATTAATGTTTTTATCATAATTCAGGATTTGTCAACCTTTCATTGTGAGTCCATTATAATTAAAATTATACCTCATCAAAATGGCAATTGTGGCACGTTTAGTATGTGGAAATCAAAGGAGGAACAGAATCACCATTGCACTTTGGATTTCAATCCTGTGTCTTCTATTTGAAAATGTGGAATGGAATTGTCATTCTTAAGGGTGTGCTTCCTATAAAAGAAAGAAACCAAAAAGGAAATAAACTCCTTCCGTTTCTATTGATGGAAAAAATTAGGGTGGGCGAGTTTTCTTTAATTTTCCTCTATATTTCTTCCGAACAGAAATTGCACTCTCATTTGGAATGAATTTCAAATCTACGCCTAAAAAATAAATTTATTTCTTTTCAAATATATATCTTTATTTACATTTTTCTTATCTTTGATAAATAAAATTTCAAAATTTTCTCCTTAAAAATATTACAGAATATTTCCGTGACATGTTTTCTCTCTACCCCCTCCTTTTTCCCTACCTATTTCTTTCCTTTATAGGAAAGAAGGCCTAAAGTAGAAGGAATTTTAATTCCAAGTTCAAATACTAAATCACCCATTTCACCTTATTTTCTCTTAACATATTTACATAACTCTCCTTTAATTACCCAAAATCATTTCAATGTATTGGAATATTGAAACCAAAGAAAGAAAGAGAATCAATTCCATTCTATACCAATTTCTATTCTATTCAATCCTGAATGCATTCCACTGTACCAAACATATGTTTTGGTAAGAGGGAATGGAATGGGACTAAAATTGGAATTGAATGGAATGATAAGTAGATTCCATTCCCAAAATATATTAGAAAATATCTGGAATAAAAAAAAATGTTTAGTGGTAAATCCAATGTTTGTTTCTTGTTTGATAAAATAATGTAAATATTCAAAATCATTAAGAAGATTAAATGAATGTAGAATCATATGCATGACGTGTTCAGCAAGTAAGACTTCCTTTTAGTTGGCTTACTTCCTTTTAGCTGACTTACTTCCTTTAGCAAGTAAAATGAGGATTAGTCATGTTATTCTATGATGAAGTTCCTTTTATTGCTAAAAAAAGTAAGGGAGATGCCACCATCTGTTGGGCTTACAAGGTTATAAATATAGTCCCACATTGAAAACACATGGAAAAGATCATAAGTTTATAAGAGAAAGATATCTCCATTGGTATGAAGCCTCCTAAAAGCAAAATCATGAGGGCTTAGGTTCAAAATGGACAATATCATATCATTGTGGAGATATCTAAATTCTTTTTGGTCCTAACAATTGGTATCGGAGCCCGAACTATCAAAAGGTGTAACCATTGACTGTACACAAGAGCTATGGTATAATTGAATCATGTGGGTTAAGCCTTGAACAAAAGAAGTATGGACTCTCGTGTCTTGATCAAGAGGACCAGACACCAGGCAGAGAAGTCCTAGTTGCAACTAGGCAATGAAGTCCTAATAGATCGAGTGGACTGAGGGGCAAAAAGTTCTAGTGGGTTGAGGATCGAACATCAAACGGAAAAGCTTTCCGCTTGAGGGGGTCTGTGATCCTTTGTTTGGGGGGGATTGTTGGGGTTGCAAAGTTGCAAACATAGTCCCACATTGAAAACACATGGAACAGATTGTTGAGGATCGATGAACTGGCTAGAGGGGGTGAATAGCCCGTTGCCCCCAATGCGTCATTTCTTCCTACAAGTATTAGCGTGCGCAAGCGAAAATACAAACTACAAATAAAAATAATCGCTAACACAAACCGTTTACGTGGTTCAGAGATAAAGTTCCTACTCCACGGTTGTCCGTAAGGTGGACGATCCCTATCCGTCGGTGGATTAGTCCCCGGAAGACCTCCGGCTAGCTCGTGTCGCTCTTTGTGGGTGGAGAAACCTCACCACAACCTTGACAACACTCCTGAGCACAAAACTACTAATTGGTCATTAACCCAAATCAATTTCGTCAACCCTAGCCAGTCAAATCAAGCTCCCTTAAATAGAGTTCGTGGCTGAACTAACCGTTACCAGTCGACTGGTGCCAACACCAGTCGACTAGTCCACCCGAATTCGAACGTTACAGCCCAACGTTTGAATTCCCAGTCGAAACCAGTCGACTGCACAGAAGATTAATCGATTGATCTTTCTGTGCCAACTACCAGTCGACTGATCCTAGACCAGTCGACTGGTCAAACCCTAATCCTATGGTTTCCCAACCCGAGTATAGTTCACTCGCACTCGGACCCTCACAACTTAGCTGACTCTTCCTTTGCAGCCTCGATCTATTGCCTACAAGCCTTCTTCGACTTTGGCTCTCGTCCCTCGAATGCATACAAGCTCGCGGCTCGTCCTCATGTCATCCTTCGCGTATGCCTCGAAGTGCGCTTCCCTTGGCTCATCGTTCCTGCCTTGTCCACGGTCTCTCGGATGGATACAAGCTCACGGCTCGTCTCCTCATGCAATCCTTCACTGGACCCGAAGTCGTTCAGCTAAGTCTATGTGTATCCTGCAAACCTGCACACTCAAATACACATATTAAACACAAGGATAAGTCTAACTTAAACTCTTTGCCCAAATATCAAAATGCATGGTCACACGGACCATAGATTGCCTCAACAAAGATCATCTCTTATAAGAAAAAGATATCTTCATTGGTACGAGACCTTTTGGGCAGAGCCTAAGAGCAAAACCATAAGGGCTTAGGCATAAAGTAGACAATATCATATAATTGTGGAGATATCTAAATTATTTTTGGTCCTAACATCATCATGCATGAGGTATCTTTGTTCATTCCCAAGATTAAGGTATGTTTGTTCATTCCCAAGATTCATCAGTCTATCTGTGTGTCTGTGCGTGTAAATATTTTTATTGACATGATAACTAAATGCAACAAGAGAAATGATAATTGTTAAAACCATATTCATTTTTGAATTGAGAACTGTGGCACTAAATGCCATGCAAACCACAGTATCTGCAGTGAACACAAAAATCAAAACTAATATCTTTTGGACAGATAGTGTATGCAAAAGCTTAATGTGTTTAATGTCCAACAAAAGAATACCTAAATCAAGAACAGCTACTCCAACATATTGAATAAGTGGCTTTGGTATGATGATGGTAGTATGCCCAGCATATGCCATTAACAAGGGAAGAGTTGCAAATGAGGGTAACACCAATTTTCTGCGCTTGGAAAGAAAAGAGAATCAGCTTCAAATAGAAACTAGGGAACAGCTTGCAGGACTCCAGATGAATAAGATGTAGTGGCCGCAGGAACTTGCCAAGAATAAAGGTAACACAAGAAAATACTAGACGAATTAAATATAATAAAGTTCCTTCAGAAGATCATACACTCTCCAAGGGAGGTCAAGAACATCATCCACAAATCCCAGAAGAATCATGAAGCAGATAGAAGCCAGTGCTGCATTATATTCAACAAGCCACTGCATTCAGAACAAGAAGCTCAACCATGTGACTAAAAATCCATATACACATGTTAAACTTCTGAAAGAAATGCGTCATGCACTTGCATAATCTGAAAAGAAAGTCATATGCAATTCTGATGCCATAACATGTTTTTGAACATAAATTATCAGAAATCAGAATGTGAAAAGAGTCACAAAAACATCTCCATGAATAGACCACATTTAGATAGTCAGAAAAGTATGGTAAGTCAAAAGGCTACATCGCACTAGTTAATGCCTGATGAATCCATAAATATAAAATACAACATAATGTTGAAATATAGGAGTGAAAGCATACATGGCCATTCTGGATTGCTGGTCTCATCACCAAACAATTGACAAGGTGATAAGAAATGAGAACAAAACTTTCCTAATGCAAAAGAGACCTGGAACGGATATTAAAGCATACTGCATGGAACAGCATAACTGTTTAATGGATTGTCATAGGATTTCGACATGTATGAGAACCTATACTATTAGGTACTGGATGTCAATGGTGACATAGATCATCTTTTCTAAATCTTAAACCACATTGAAGATAGGAGTGCATATTATGCATCTTTCAAAATTGTCATTTTGCAAAGTTCAACTAAACCATTTTATCACTATGACAGTATTACAACAGCATTTAAAGTGCATCATATTATATCAGCAAAAGAAAGCCTACAAACAATTTTGTTTTCTTTTTGGGTATATTCATGAAGAGTCATTCACAAAATTTATAAACTGAGAGATGCACATTTACACAGCAACATGACTTTATTTATGAACTTCATATAGGATAAATATACATACATTGGAGTCTGATGTGAAGTTGAAATGCTGAAACAATATAGCAACAACCAAGTAGACAAATCCAATAACGATGCCCAAAGATTCAGGCCTGAAAAAAAAAATTGTGTTTATTATGAATTTCTTTATGCATAATATGATGGAATATCAATACGAGACTTAAGTATGTCTAGAAATCCATAAATATTTAATGCACTATACAGATTCATACATTTGCAAAATAAATATTTAATCCATAATAACTTGTCCATTCAGGAAGCTCACGCAAGAAGTCTTCTTTAATAGCCAGTGAAAATACGTTGATATTTTATAAATATTTTATATGAGAGTTTAACTGAAAAAAAAATCAAACTATATTAAGTGATTTCTAATCAAGTAAAATACCATAGTACTAGACAATAAACATTTCGAATTTAAATTCAGTAGCTTAAAATTAAACAAAGAAAAAAACGAAAATAAAAAACTCATAAAAATCTAAAACACTTCTTCAGCAATAAATCAGCCTATTTTCTCAGTTATTTAGCGGTTTCTGTACTGAAATCTACAAATATTGTCCAACCTAAAGATTATTACTACATATTTATGCATAAGAGAAGACAACTTTTGAAACAAATAAAAGAAGGACAAACCAAAACAAAGTAAATGAGCATCAGTTTAGTGTTGATGGTTATGAAGTCTCCATGGTTTGTCTCCATTATAGGGCAGCTTAACAATGTTAGCAAGTTCAATGCATAAATTGAAATAGCATCAACTTGATGAATAACTTAAACATTAACCATGGAAGACAAAATACTTAGGTGATACCTTAAATCATATGTATAGCAGATTCATGTCAATAATTTATATATAATATGGAGACTTCATATTTGCTTATCAACAATAATATTATGACAACCTCAACAAATAAGAAACCTACGCATTAAAGCCTTGATATGAATATATTGCGTGAGCGGGTAGCTTCAATTCAAATGGCCAAAGCTAGTCAACTAGGACAAAAGCAGTTTCACCTAATACACCAAGAATTATAACGGTTAAATTGAATCTTCTCTTTCAAGTTGGATAAAAAAGAAAAAAACTGCATGCAACTCTACTAGCTCTAAGAAGTAAATGTTTATACTGATTTAGAAGTTTGAAGGGCATAGAATTCCCGATTGTGTTCAAGACATTATTATGCTCTGGGGTAACTTACAAGACTGAAGTCTAACAAACTCAGCCAGCGTATTAGATCTAGTCTTCTTAACGTAAGATGTGAAAAGTAGAAATGCTTGTGTCTCTACAGTCAAACATAAGACACATACTTTATTTAGGTAAAATGAAATAATTTTAATCGCCACTATTTATAAACTCGGAAATTAGCAATAAATTTCATGCAATCAACTCGCAGGTAGTCAGAAATTAGCTAAATTAAAATCAAACAGGTGAACGAAACGACATAAAATTTCATCAAGGTAAGAAGTTTAATTAAGAAAATCAAGGTAAAAAGCAAGGATGGGAAAACCAACACTTTGATGGCTCCCTGCGGAGTCCCCTTCTTATTGATGTCAAACCCGAAGAGATTTCGGCGCAGCACGTAGCGTGCCGCCACTGGGATCATCCGCAGCGCCACGACGAAGGCGCCGAAGCTCATGGCGGCACTTATGGAGATGGAGCTGCGCAATTCGGGCTCGATCTGGTAATGGACGAAGACGAGGTAAAAGAATGCGAGGAAAAACGCGGCGGCGGTTAGTACGATGATGCCAAGTTTCGGCGGAGCTAGGGGCGGGTCTTCCGCAGGCAGCGGTTTCTTTTCCTTAGCCGAGATCGGTGGCTGGATCTCTGCAGTTTTCGAGGAGGGCTTCCGGCGAGTCGCCATGGCTGCAGCGGTGGGTCGTCGTCGACTAGTCGGAATTTAAGAGCGAACGGTACGAGTAAGGAAGAAGGGAGGGCAAGATGTCCACGCGGCGCCCGGTGAGTGGACCCTCGACGTGTCAAAAGGACATCAAAAAGCAGATGGGATCCTCTGTCCTAATTATTCCCATGTCCAGCCGTCCCACTCGCCCGCGACGGCCGGCGAGTCGTCCGATCGTCGATCGAACACCACCGATGATTTTTGATCATCGTCCCGAATCAAATAATATCTTGGAAGAATGATGAACCGGTTGGAATAGTTACAATTGCAATCTTGTCAGATTCGTCGGTGAATCCAACGAGATCGAAATTGCGGCGATCTCAACGGGTTCACCGTATCCCCCAGGGTATAGTTTAGTTCGAGGCAGCCATCTCCGGGGTGCTAGTGGTGTCTGATTGACGATCGGACGACTCGCCGACCGTTGTCGGCGAATAGAACAAGCGAGATAGGGGAATAATTAGGACAGAGGATATGCCCTCATCAAAAAGAGTGGAGGATTCTATCTCACTCATCGACGATGGCTGACGAGTCGTCCAATCGTCGATTGGACACTACCAACAGCCTCCTGTGTCGCCCCAAACAAAACTATACTCTGGGGGTGGGGTATGGTGAATCTGTCGAGTATCGTCGCAATTGCGATATTGTTGTATTCGGCGTCGAATCCAACGAGATTGTAATACGGTAATTCTGACTGATTTCACCGTTATCCCAGAATATCGTTTGATTCGGAACGACGATAAAAATTATTAATAGTGTCTGATCATCGATCGGACTACTCGTCGACCATTGTCAACGAGTGTAAGCCAGACGAGATAAGGATCCTCTGGAGTGGGCTAGTAAGATTATCTCCAACCCAAAATACTATATTTGATGTCAATTCTACATTAAAATTAAAATAATATAATTTCAGTACTTCCGACCTACTAATACCATATCACACAAAAAAAAAATATTCCTTAGAATATTCTATTTCATCATATTTATAATCTAATTATCAACATAAATTTTAATTAAATTATTTTTTTATACTTATTCTATTTAAAATTAATATTTTATCTAATTATGGAAAACATAATTATTATAAAATAATTTTTATTTATGATATTTAATAATATAATAATTAATAATATATATTATATATACTGATTATATATTATAATAAAAAATTTTAAATATAAAAAAATTAAAAAATTAATATCACCAAATTTAGTATTGCAAGAGTGTAACACGTGATGCACTATTGTAATACCAAATATGATGTTGAGATTTGAGATATCAGTAGGAGAGCTTTAATATAATTTTTATATCAAATTTGATGATTTAGGATATCGGTTGGAGATGCTCTAATATCAAATGGAGTCTCTTCTTCTGAATTCTCTCTATTCCATATCTCATCATCTTTGGCTATAATTGATGATTCATCCGATCGCCAAACCGATATCACCGATAATTTTTGACCGCCATCACAAATCAAACGATATCCTAAGAAACGATGAATAGTCTGGATCGTCATAATTGCGATCATGTCATATTCGACGATGAATCCGATCATATCACAATTATAGTGATCTTCGATGAGACTTATTGTATTCTAAGATATAATTTAATTCGGGATGATAGTTGATGATGATGTCCGCTCGATGATCAAATGAGATAGATTCTAAAATATGAGACAGAGAAAATTTGGAGACAGCCTCCTCCACTGATATGAGACCATGACGGGATGAGAAATGTGACTAGACGTGACAAACGGATAGACCCGTCTCAACAGTGGAGTATATGAAAAAATTATCTCCGCCATCTATTATCTAAATAATTAAATTATAATTTTAGATAATTATTAATTATTTTTATTGATATTTAATATAATTAAATTAGAAATACATGATATAAATATTTAATTTATTTTTAAAATTATATATAACATCAGATCCTCTTCTGGAAGAGGAGGATGGATAATCGATCCCTAATTAATATCGCTTTTATCCACTGCCCAGTTCTCTTGTCTTGCGTATTTTGCATCGTATTTTATAAAAGAATTTTAAATAGGACACAAATCTTAAACATCGAATTTCTGGACCGCCCGTTATAAGTATTTCTCGATTTAATCTGACAGTCGATAGAAAACTTCTATAAAATCGGACCGGTCGTTCGAAATTGAAAAAATTACGTTAATCATTTTTTATCTTGCAGGCTGAGATGGGATGCGAATCTTGAGGGTTGAGATGGAACGCAGATGTTGAAATGTTGAATTTCTAAATCGTTCGTTGCGAGCACTTTTCAATTTAGCGGCTGGTGAAAAATTTATATAGAACTGAACTGATCGTCCGAGATTTGACGTTATCCAACTTTGTTAATCATTTTTGTTTTATCTTGCGGGCTAAGAAACAGAGTCAGGTCAGATCAGGCTGAATCAAAACATATCTACAAATTGAGTCGGACTGAATCAACAGTCAAAACATTTGATTCGATAGAGTTAAGTCCTTCTATTTTCTCCTCTTCAGTTTTTTTTTAAATAACTAATTTATAATATCTTAGCCATTAAAATCATTGTGACAATTTGAAACTGAAACTTACAAAATATTTCAAAAAAAAAAGAAGAAGAAAACAATTTCCCTGAGATATTTTAGTAACTTGCATGTAATACAGTATTAGTATGCATGTATAATTATCATACACTTGAACAAAAAAAATCCAGTGTCTAATTTGAAGTTATCTGAATACTTACGGTTATGGAGATATGGTAGAGCTAAATCCCACGGAACTTTGATTTGAACTATTCGTATTGAGACTGCCACTGCCAACCGCACTGCTTTCTTCTTGCTGCATCTTTCTCCTTTTCGACCTGCGCTTGGCATCTTCTTCCTTCCCATCAATGAAAGAGAAGAACCTTTGCAGGCTGCGCCTTGACCTCGAACTTCTCACCACGGAAGAATCGGCCTCCTCCGAGGGACAGTGGCGGAGATATTGGCAAATCACGGTGACGAAATATATGAGCAAAGCAAGAACACACGTCATTCCACATATCAAAAACAGACCCAAGAAGCTTCTTATTTGGAGGGATTCAGAATCGAGCTCGTTGATGTCGGAGCTGCACGCGTCCGTGATCAGCCACTTGTCGTGGATTCGTTGGAGATCGCCGTTCTCTGATAGCGCAAGGATGGCAGTAGAGAAGTCAACGGCTAAAGGAGAGTCTCTCGGAAATGCCTAGGAATATGATGAACTAAGATTCATGCAAACTAAACACGATGATTGAAACTTCTAATGCAACTTACGAATCCCCAGCCGTTTCGGGTAAATTCTGATCCTACCACAGCAAACTTGCATTGAGTCGAGAGAAAGATCTGCATATAGGGGAGCTCATCCACCACAGCGGCAACACCTCCATTGCTTGGTCCAAGCTCAAGTGCTCTTGCGTAGTCTTCAGGGAGGCCGAGAGCCATTAGTCTGGACCTCGAAATGCCAAGCTCCTCGGCAAGATAGTTTTCAGTAAATGAACCGCCTTGGAACCCTATAGGCTCATCGCTAGCAATCAAGTTGTCAATGCCTGTTACTGGCGATTGCAGATGTTGGACAGTGAGAATTGAGGTCAGATTCGCTGTGTAACTCGACTGAATTATCAGCACGACGAAGAGCCATAGTATGAGGATCATACGCCCTGCAGTGCTTACAGTGTTTTCCCCTGTGAACAAACAGAGAGAAATCTGAATATTTGAGGCACAAGAATGCAAATCATAGTTACTGAAGATCACGTAGGCTTCACTTACTGTGTGCAAAGAATAGAGTTGAGAAGCTGAACCTACAAAGCAATTGGAGATCGCATGGTGTCAAGTTCAAATGAATCAGAATGCCAATTCTTTTGTGAGATCAAGTTCAAATGAACACTTACCAAAACACAGTAACTATCTGTTTTCTAGGCGGGCCACGGAATTCATCGTTGAGCCGGTGCTCGAGGATCCAAATCACTGCTCCTATGAAAAGTAAGGAGAACGCCGTGACACACCACATTTCCCAAGTAAACGGCTGCAAGAAAGCCCATGCGCCGGAGTTGGTCTTTTTCACGGCGGTCACTATTACAAGCCCAGATTCAGCATATGGCTGTGTAAAGTCAACAATCTTAGTTCGATTTGTTACTATGCTCATGTCACCAACAGCGGCATCAAATTCCTACAAGAAGCAAAGATTCATCATGCTCAGTAAGTTTCTTCTGAGTGCTATATAGTAATCTGAAAATCCAATATCTTATTGAATTGTTTTTGCAGAACCATTTTTTCCTTAAGACTTACACCCAATGCAACCATTTCAGCGAGCTTCGCATAACTGGGATTCTCATGGCCATTTCCGTAGGGTACAAATCTGTAGGGCAGAGGATAAGGCAACAAGTTGACTGCCGCAGTGAACACGTCTATGCAGAAACCCTTGATGTCGTTGCCATCTGATGATACTGAAACAAATTGTCTGAAACTAAATCTTTTTGGAACTCCAATTCTCAGTTCGTTTCCATTGTTAGGGAAAACCCATCCGCGAGGTTTAGCCATGGTATCGCCAGGCCAAATCACACTGAGCAGTTGTTGATTTGAAGTGGAAAGATTTGCTGGTTTTTCATACAACTTTTCAGGAGATAGAATTGACAAACCAGAATAATTTGACCAGTAACCAATTGTTCTCCACCCAGTTCCTACTATATTGAGCAAATCATAGGCTGGTTGAATCAGATTCCTTTCATGGTCAAACTGGACTTTACCAGTGACACCATCAAAACTTGTGCTGAGAATCTTGTCCAGCAAAACCTGTCCCTGATCAAACACACTCATGGCCTCGAGATGTAGGCTCCCTCCCTCTGCGTCATGCAAATTAGAGTCGTTCGAAAATGAAACCCTCCCTCCATGGCTGAAAAAGGCATCCAATGCATGAGAAACCAACCAAACAGTATCGTAAGCATACAGTCCATAAGAGTTCAACTTTGAATTTTCAGCCTTTTCATTCTTGATTAGTTGGCTCCATCTTGAAATTAGCATGTTCTTGAGCTTTGAATCTGCAGTATGCTGGCGCAGTGAAATGACTCCTTGCATTGTCTCCATAGTTGTGGCATCCAACGGCCCGGAAGAATCTAACAGATAAGAAAGCCAATCTGTTGCTATCCAAACATACCCATTCGACATCATACCGAGGTATCTTGCTGTGGAGAAAATTTTGATACCGATATCTGGGCTCACATGTAGGACAATAATCCTTGAACCCATGAGTGCAACCTTCACCAGCAGGTCCATGATGTCGCTCGACGTAGCCCTGGGCCGCAATGCAGCCTTGCATGATATCATGTGGCGCTTTTCTGCAAGCTTGTCTCCAAGAGAAGTTACTCCATTTCGACCATGATCATCGTCAATGAAGATTGCTATAACCTGGTTCCACTGATAATGATCAACTAGATCAGCAACAGCAGCCATTTGGAAGAGGTCGCTCTGGGTGCTCCGGACAAAGAAGGGATATTGCAGAGAGTTAAGTGTGGGATCCGTTGCAGCAAAGGACACGAGAGGGACTCGGAGCTCATTCGAAACATGTGAAATGACATGAGCAATCACAGACGACTGTGGCCCAATGATCGCGACAATGTCCGTCTCCATGAACTGCAAGGCTGTGCAAGTCAAATCCAAGAAGAAACAATAAGTCCATTTTGTTAGAGCTCACTCAGGTATTTCAACAAGCAGGCAATGTGCTATGCACCTTGAACAACACCTATGAGGTTGTTGCAATTGGAGTCTTGCATTTCGACAGCAAGTTTGGTGCCTTGGAGAATGCTTGGATCCGCATTGACGTCTCTCACGGCAGCATCAATTGCAACCTTGGCAACTCTTCCAATGGTGGTATTGTGGGAAAAAATGGCACCAACGTGCACTGTAGCAGGCCTCATGGTGGAGCCACTCACACTGAGGCCACTCGGGGAAAGATTAAGAAAGATAGCCAAAAATAGAAGCAAAGCAAGCTTCATAGTATGAGATTTACACTGAAAAATCTCAACTTTTTACAAATTTATCATCAATCGGTCTCATACATGTAGCAAATAAGCAAAAAGGAAGAGTTGCTGAAAACAAGATCCATGAGGAACTAACTGGAAAAGAAAAGAAAAGAAATTCAATTCAAAAGAAGTCGAGGTGTGAATCTAGGGTTTAGGGGGGGAAAAAGCATATATTTGTTGCAGGCCAAGGGGAAAACCAACAAAGGAAACAATTGCAGGGTTAGAGAAGATAAGGAGGGGCAATAGGAACATGTGATTCAACTTCCAACTCAAAAAGTTGAAGCACAAACAAAATTCAAGTTCTTTCCATGGAAATGGATCCAAATGTCTGGTGTTCTGCTGAAGAAATTAATGGAGATAGGGATAGGAAACTACTTGCCCAGATTAAGAAGAAATATAGAAGAAAACATCTTGCTGGATGCTGTTCTACTTCTCCTGAGAATTCTTGGGAGGAACAAGACAGGGCAATGAAAATTATACAAGGAAACAATATATCAAAAGGGCTCCTTTTGGGGAGGAAAAAACAATCGAATAACATTCCTGTCTCTTTTACTGCGCAAGAACACTGTCTAATATCTAACACAGACAAATGAAAAATCATATTATAAGTGGATACAAATAATTTTATATATTAATGAAATGAGAGGACTTAAATCGGATTAGAAATGGTCGAGGATATACATAATAAAAAATCCACATTGTTGCGTCGGATAGAGGAGGGCAGATCCTCTGTCCGACCAAGCCCCCTATCTCGTCTGTTTTATTTTACGGTGACGATCGATGAGTCGTTCGATTGTCGATCGGACATAATCGTCGGTTTCCGGATACTGTCCTGAACAAAACTATATCTTGGGGGTACGGTGAACCCGTCGATATCGTCGCAATTGCGATTCCATTGGATTCACCGTCGAATCTGACGAGATTACAATTACAGCACTTCTGATCGGTTCATCGTTCTTCTAGGATATCATTTGATACGGTACGACGATCAAAATCCATCGAATGATGTCGATCGGATGACTCACCTAGCATCGTCGAAGAATAAGATAGACTGGATAGGGGGTTTTATGGGATATAGAATCCCTTCTAAGGATAGACTACTGTGAGTATATCCTCCCATAATAAATTATATATATCTGAAATTCGAAATTTAATTGTTTCATCGAATCAAATTAATCATTTCAGAATTAAAAATTTAAATCGGAAAATATCTAATGTCAACTGAAAATTGTTGGGAAAGAAAGCTCTTTAGATACTGCATCTTAAAATAATTACATGATTTTGGCCGTTGGAGGGTCGTTTTCAACTTTTCATCACCATGTTTTTATTTTCGACATTTTATCTAACGACACACGTAAAAAATCAAAATTATCAAAAAGCATCCCATAATTTATTTTTTACCAAAGAGCGTATATATAATCAATTCATTCTTATTATATCCTTCTCGCTAATAATCCCTTTTCATAATTTACTTTCGAGACATCCGAATCAACTTTTCATAATTTAATTTTAAAATAATAAATTATGATTCGGTTGCAGATAGTGTCATATATTTTCATCCTATATATCTCTTCTTACCTGTATCTTATATATCTCTTCAAAATTATTTTTTTTCAAAATAATTATATAAAATATATAAAATACATATAAAAGATAAAGAAAATATATTAAAAGATAAAGAAGATAAAAATATAAATGAATATATTATAAATGAATTATAATGTATGCATTGTATATTATTGTATATAATTTAGTGTAATTATTGTGTAATATATCAAAACTATTATATTTTATATATCTTTTTTTTTATATTCTACAATTTCATGACCAAAGAGGATTTAAAATGATTCATTTCATGCCCTCTTTGGGATCTAAAATCAAATATTTCTAGTGAAATCAAATCAAATCAAATTTTAATAATTTTTTTAGGATATTTAATCTATCTTACTATCTTAATTTTCACATATAAATTTTATTTTATATATTTCTAATATATATAATTCTATGAATTTTATTTTTTTATATACTTTGTATATCTTTCTTTATTTTATTTAATTTATATTTTTCGGTATTTTATAATTGCTATTTATATTTTATTTCAATTATTTATAATTATTTTGAAAAATAATAATTTCAATTTTGAATATTAGAGGGTTTGATATTTTTAGATTTCGAACTCATGTTGGGTCTGATATTCTAGGATTTCAGGCCCAACGTAGCCTGATATTTATCCTATTTTCAAAATATATTTTTAAAATATATAATTATAATTTATTATTTATATATACGATAATATTTTAATTATTTCTTAATTCTTTTCACAATCACAGTAAAATATAATAAAAGGTTCGGGATGCAAGTTGTACAAGACAGGAAGAGATATATAAGGTAAGAGAAGACGAGAATACCTACATCTCTATATCCGAATCATAATTTATTATTTTAAAATCAAATTATGGGAAAATGGTTTGGATGTCTTAAAAAGTAAACTATGAAAAGGAATAATTAATATGAGGGATATAAAAAGAATAAGCTGATTTTATATATGCACTTTGGTAAAAAAATAAATTATAAAATATTTTTTTGATAAATATATATTCTTACGCATGTCCAATAAAATGTCGTTTTATTTTCCCTTTTTTTTCTTTAGGTTTACTGAAGCCATTCAAATGCATCAATGGATTATGTTATCAGAACGTGATCGAACGTAAGCGAGACAGCTCGAAATTTGTTATTATAGCGTTCCTCCAAAATACATTATTGGAGCACATGATAAATTGATAATGATGTATCCGTTAGACATTTTAATTGATTATTCATATATTTAAAAATATTTATCGTTTGGATGAAATTTCATGAGTACTATCCTATTTATTTTGATAAAATTTCATGAGTACTATCCTATTTATTTTGATAGTCGAAGAAAATTTTCGAAGAACCCTAGTCACATAATTAGAATTATTGATTTTTTTTACAGTACTATATGATTTTTTTTCCGGTGGGACAGTAACTCTAAGAATATTGATTAATTTGGATGAATTTTTATGAATATTTTTTAATTTATTTTAAAATCAATGAAAATTTTTTGAGAGCCAACCGTCACATTATTGAAGTTCTTGATTTTTTTTTTAATTCAAGTGTCTAATCTTTTCTTAGAATCTCATATTAACGATAGTTTCATGCATAAATTTCCTTTGTATAATCCAAATGTTAAAACTTCGCCCAATTAATCTAAAGGTAAATGGTTCATTTATCAAATAAATTTATAATGTAATATATACCCATTCAAAAATAGACTCCAAAAATATCCGTCTCATTCAAACTCTAATTCTTTTATTTATTTTGATCTGTGCTCCATCCATTCAAACCACTCTTGCTTCATTATTTCTTTAAAGATGGATATTTATCTAATTTGCTAATATTATTGTCATTTCATCGTTCTTTTTCAATTCACTTGCTTGTTTTTTTGCTCAGGAAGGAAGGTGCTCTTGGAAGCATCCTAAACCATGCACTTATGAATATTTTTTCCATCCTAATTTCTCTAGCTATTTTATAAATTCAAAACATAATCTATACATATTTAAAGGTCAAACTATATAAGAAAGATAATTTACGCATATTTAAAAGTCAAACTTTCAAAATATCCATTCTATTTAAATTTTGATGTTTTTATTGCTCTTTTGAATTTTTTTTAATCTAGTACAGTAGTTTGCCATTTTCTTAGCTTTTGGACTATTTTGCATCCGTAATTTTATTAATTTCTTTCCATTATCAAGTACCACTCATCAAATTTTGTCTTCTCGTATAAATAATCAGATGATACTTTCCATCCGCAATTAGTTGTTTTCTTTTCGTATTATTTTTGAAATAATCAATTCTATAAAAAATTTTCATCAACAATAAAATAAATGGAAAAATATTCATAATGGATAATTTATCAATTCTACATTTTAAGTCAGATATTTATTAAAAAAAATTATTCTTAATTCGTTAAGATTGAGACTCAATTCTAAATTATATCTTTAGATGTTTGGTAAATGTTATGTCGTTGCATTTATCCTAGAGAAAAAATGTTTTCTTTGTAAAAAAAAATTAAAAACACATAAAACATATTTTTAAAGATAAGTCCGCTGTCTTAGTGGCTCTTCTAGATATGACCTCACGAATAGGGGTGAGTATTCGATTAAAACCGAACCGAACCGAACCGAATAAATCGAAAACCGAATAAACCGAATTTTTTCAAAAAAACGAACGACGAATTCTCGATAAAAACCGAGAAAACGAACCGAAAAAATTTCGGTTAATTCGGTTTCGACCGAATAACGAATTACCCGAAATTTTAATTTAATTCGAATTTTTAATTAAAATAACCAGATTTATTTAATTAAATATTTTAAATAAAATAATTAAATAATATTTTATTCGTTTATTCGGTTTAACAATTACAAAACTCAAAACCGAAACCGAACCGATTTAACCGAAAAACCGAACCGAATTATAAAAAAAAACCGAAAACCGAATTAACCGAACCGAATTTCAAAATTCGGTTAATTTGGTTCGGTTAATTCGGTTTAACCGAATTTTTGCTCACCCCTACTCACGAATATAGAGAGAAGTAAATTTAGGTATACAAATGTTAAGCGTATGGTGGGGTAAACTATGTTGGTCATCAATTTTTGAAATTCGAATCCTGACTATTACGTCAAAGATGTCATGCATCTACCGTCCGAGAACACATAAAACATATTTTTCAATCCTACGAGCAGAGGTTTTACTTCACTCAAGGGCTTGCTAAAAGAATCTTACAGCAAAAGCAGCTCCAATTAATCCCTCTAGTGAACTAGTATACATCAATTGTCTCACAATTCCACACACAAAGAGTCTCTATTCAAGAGCTGCAGATCGACATGGAAAGATCCAGATTGATTCTGCGACCACCAGAGCATCCATTGATCTGCCTACTCGACGAAGAAACTGCCTTTCTTTGAGCAGAAGCCGGTGATAACGACAGCGATAACGAACAGCCATAGGCTTCTTCCTTGTCCGATATCTCATCAATCAAGGTTGGGGACTTGTAGCTTCCATTTATGTAGCAGTGCCTGGTGTTTAAATTGTTCTGCACTTTTCTCCAAAGTTAAACAAACGATCAGCTTTAATGCTCAAAATGATCTTTTAAACCCCTTGAATCTCTTGCCACTTTTCTTGCATTTTCTTTTCGCGGTTTTAATAAAAGAACAGATGCTTACAGAACATAATTAGTCAGATATTTTAATACACTCTGCATTTCAGTGCAGTCATTCAAGAAAATTTGAACAATGTGAAGAACGAAAGATGATAAAGGCTTCTTTTACCTTACAAAGCCTGAATTCCTGCTTCACTGTTCCTGAAGCATTAATGAGCTTGGCATGGTGATCGTTAAACCCCAAGAAATCAGCTTCTTTCTGCTGCGTTTCCACCCTAATTCTTTTAGCAAATCAAACACCAATAAGACAGTGCGTGGCCAGAGCAAATTTGATTAGGTTTAACTGCAGAAACATAACAAACTTAACTACCTTTTCAGAGGCTTAAAGAACTGAGACTGCAACTCTTGGCTGAACTTGGAATGAGGACATGAAGCACCATCAACTTTCTCCTCACTTTCATAGCTCGCAGGGTGCTTTCTCGCTTGCAACTCTTAAATTAAAAACAGTGAATGGAAATAATGCAGCAAGAATAATTGTCAATGAAAAACATACTAATAATTATCCTTACCTTGTCTGCCCATGTCACTCCTCAGGCTTCTATACATCTGAAACGAAGGCGAAAACCCGGTAATGTATCAGATCAAATGAATCTTGATACGCAAATTCGTTAGTTACCTGGAGATGGGACTTTACGTGGGATATAGTTAAGCCTCTGACATCCATCAACTGAAGCACGAGCTTAGGAGTGGCCTCTGTGTAAAGAGGAAAAACAAGAAGATCAAGAAGAAGAAGAAGAAGAGACATTTGAAATGAATGAGAGACAGGAACGATGCGCACTGTCTTGGCCTCCAAGCCTGTGAATCGCGTTGACAAAGAGGTGATGGAGCTCAGGAGTCCACTTGAGGCGAGGAAGCTTAGATCTTGTGTACTGCCTCACTGCTCCATTCCTCCCACAGTTCCCCATCCTTCCTCTTAATGGCGATCAGTCTTCTTGAGGTGTAACGAGAGTGGCATTTTATAGGCAGACAAATTACATTAAAATAAACTACAAAATCTCTTCAAAACATTTATATATCTTTGAGGTGCTTACACGTGGCCTGCAATGGATTAATCATTGATACAAAGCACACAAGAGAACATACTTGCATTGCACATTTGCATTGCATGTAAACTCCATCCGAGTGGGGATTTATTTATTATATATGAGGAGGAGAAGATAAAGTCGTGATGTTCCTTCCTCGGCTCCTCCATGCCCACCATGATCTGAGAAGAAATGTTAAATAATCATGATTGTTTAGTTGCAGACTTTTTGACCCCTACACACTAGGGACAAAGAGAGCAGATTTGAGGAGCCAAAAGGCTTGTAGTTCATTGGAAGGAGCAACACAAGAAAACGGTCGTAGAATCTCTGAGCAGGGGATTTCTTTACCACTCCTGTGCCAAAACTCACTCTCTTTTATCTTGTGTCAATCTCACTAAAGCTATCTATTCCTTTTCGAGAAAAAAGAATGGAGGGTTTAAGCATGCACTTTCAGTACAATTTCAAATGGCTTAAACATCCATCACCAATTCATATGACACAGTGTTTGTCCCTTAGTTGAAAAAAATGCAAACCAGAGATCAGAGTTCTGCAACGTGTTTAAAACCAAATCAGAACTGCTGACCTGAACCAACCACATTTATTTACACAGTTTATTGATGAGGTCCCTGCTCAGGGATTTAAGCCTTTCCCTTTTATGATAATATTGCACTGAAATGAACTCACAGGAGTAGCCCTGTAGGAGCAATGTTGGTGTTGCAGAAGCAAACAAAGAGGAAAAAGTATTTACATGCATTGAACTCTTTTGCAGGGTGAGTACTTGAAAGCCTAGTCAGTGGCTGCCAATCTCTGAAAATTCTTCCTGCCTCGTGCAGGGCTGATCAGACCTAATAAAGGACTACTGGGCAATGCTTTGAAGACCAAACCAAACCCAACCCGACCCGACCGACTCGAATTCAAAGCCAGCTCGATGAAACAAATGCGACTGGTTTAGTCCAGTCGTCCAAATTACACGGCTGCTAGATTGGCCCCAAGACTAGACAAAACCAATTCTGAATCCAAAACCGGTAGGTTCAGAGAACGCTGTTATTCCACCAAAACTAGTGATTGGTAGTCCTTAATATTTCTCCAGAGGTGTTGATAAAGTTGTGGACTTGGGAGCTAAATCCGCTGCAGGGTCTAATTCTTTTTGTCGCCATTGATCCGAAGAGGTGGGTCTGCAGAAAGAATGATGGGAATTGCTGCGGTTGCAGAATTCATGTTGCCAAACTATTAAAAGGAATAATAATGGCTCTGCTGCTACTGTTTCTTTTCCATGTAATAGTAGTCAAGTGAAGCCAGTGAATCGATTGAGTATTTGCTATCACATGAAAAAGAAAAAGAAAAAAAACTTAATTCATTTCCTTCAAAATGCTATCCCCTTCGTGCCACAGAGATCATAAGTGGAAGGAGGTGCGTGAGACAACTGTGAAAGAGACCTGTCTTTAGGAGGGGATAGAAGGGTCTGAAGGCGGTCGGCGAGGGAGGAGGATGACCACATCATAAGGCAGCGCATGAAGGTGGTGAACACTTACTTACACTTCGGCCAGGCCAGGCCAGGCCACCACCACCACCATCATGCTTCATGCACAGCAGCAAAAGTTTTGCTGAAAGGCTTTTGGATATATGTAGGTATACACAAACACTACATTGGGAATCAATATGATCAATCAAACACAGTTTTCCTGCTCCACGAGCAAACTGCAATCATGGCTTCTCCTGAGCAGCGTCCCCACTCAACAGATTGTTCTCATTCATGGCTTTTCCTTAGTCTCCTCTCTCTCTCTTCTCTCTCTAATGTAGGCGATCTGCAGAGAGTTAGTCAAATCATAATCATGGTGCCTTGGACAAGTTAGGTTGAGCTTTGATGGACAACTGATGTACTGTTCTACGTCATGCAAAGTTACATCTTTAATATACCGATTTTAGTTGTTAAACATGGATGAAAAATGATCTGCTCTCGTGGAGGAAGGAATAGAACATGGTGGCCTTAAATGCACTGTCATTGAGAGGTCCCTAGTTTCCTAAAACCTTGTAATTCCACTGCATAAGCAACCAAACAGCACTAAATGCTCTTCTGACCATCTGATGTACTAGTTCGAGAGCGTATGGACCACCCAAAGGGCCATAACCACAAACTATTCATGGATCACAGAGCATAATGTTGTTGATAGTTCTGACTCTGGTTTGGGTGATGACAGAATGCAGCAGTAGATGAATGAATGGATTGGTTAGTCAGATTTTGGATATGAGCATTGGGCATTTGTCTAAATTTAGATGCTCTACATGAGTATTGGATATTCAGTGTTAGTGGATATGGATATCAGAAATGATCATTTATGTTTTGTTTGGTAGGTTTTGGAATGTTATCAAATAGAAAGTATTCTTGTCTTTGGGATGTTATTTTAAATGGACTGAATGTGTTCGGCAAACCAGATGAAATTGATGAACCTAACAACTTAAACAGTTTGGTAGATCAAGAGCTACTTTAGTAAAAAAAAAATTGACGTCCAATCTGAGATGATCGGGGCCTGATTCTACAAAAGTTTTTCACAGACTGTTAGGATAAATCGGGAAAGTACACATAGAGACTCATTTGACAATCAACATTCTTAAGTTCACTATCCATTAAGAAAAAATTTCTCGATAATATACCATAATTGAATTTCAAATTTTAAATCCCTAACTTATTACTGAAAGATCTAACCATGACATCATGCTCTCGGAGACAAATGAGCTAATTTAGTAGAATAGATAGCTAGTATAGGAAAGGTGAGATAATGAGCTAGGCAAATAAACAAATTAGATTATAGCAAATAGTTAGAGTCAATAAATTAATTAGATGAAACAATTCGACTAAATAAGTAAGAAATTTGAACAAGCTAGCTTGATAAATCGAGTGAGCTAGTCAAGTTGGCGAGATAAAGTCAATTGATTCATTGATTGAAAGAATTAAGCAAGCTCGATAGATTGGGAAAAGATAAACATATTGTTTTGGTGTAATAATTTATACTTGATGATTATCTTTAACCACAGTGCTTTGAGTGCCAAGTGTAGGTCTGCAAAATAAATCAAATGTTCATAAATAAATTTGATATTCAATTTAGTAAGAACATTTTTATGATCATTCAATACATATAAGATCAATTAAACAAACAAGTTTGAACAACTCGTTAAGCTAAACAAGTAGGCTTGAACACATATATATTCAATTCCTTAATATTCCTGAACAATGTTTGCGAACAATGTTCGTGAACAACGTTTGTTGTTCACGAACCATGTTCATTAATAAAAATCTTATTAATAAACTAAATAAACAAAATAAAATATAATAAACAAATAATTTTGAATTATCAGACTCAATAAACAATCAAACAAATACAAGTTTCAAACAATCAAACAAGTTTGAATTTAAAACTTGATAACATCTAAACAAATCAAGCTTGAACCAAGCTCAAGCCAAGCTTGAATTAAATGCTCGATAACATTTAAACAAGCCAAGCTACAAAAAAAGCTCAAGCTCGTAAAAAATAAATCAAGTTAAGTTTGAACAATCATTTCAAAGACTTAGTTCATTTTAAGTTCGGATCGACTTGGTTAACTTATCAAACAAGCTTAAATGTCCCAAAGCTCGGCTCGGCTCGGCTCGGCTTGTTTACAAAGTCAAGCGCATATTTGAATTTTTTTTTAGCAAAAGATAAATTTATATCATCAAAATGTACAAGGAAACGAGTGGAAATGAATTCGAAGTTAAGACACTAAATCAAGTGGTGCTCTAGGAACTCGAGAACAAAACTCAAATCAAAGAGTTTGATGAAATTAAGGGAAAGAGAGCCAAATCAAGTGGTCCTTAGAGTTAGTTTAGTAGTCCACTTTGCTTGTTCGTAATAGAAATATTAATGTTAATATTAGAGTTCTTAAAATTAAATTAAGGATGTTCAAAATTGAAAAGACTATACAATTAAATTTATACTGAGATTTGAAGAATTTAATACATAATTTAAGTTATTAATGCCTACTACTAATGATGTTTAAGATTAGTTTGTAAGGTGTAATTTTGAAAGTTTCAAATTATTAAATATTTTTCATTTGATTGAAATATATATATATTTTTCAACTTTACTTCATCTTCATCTTACATTTTTTTCTCGATTATAGGTTAAATTAAAAAAGAAAAAGAAAATAAAGAAAATCAAAAGGTAATTTTAAAAAATATTTTGGGGCGTCATTAATGTTTAAATATTTTTTCTTTTTAAAATTACTTTTTAATGTAACCTAGTCAAGCTACGAAGGGGGAGGCGGAAGGCGACTCAAGTCTGAAGATGGCTAAATCCGCCGAACAGGATTGCATCGCCGCCCTCCTCCGGTTGGCGGCGCAGCTGGGTATATCCGACTCGCCGCCCTCTCCATCGCCTACGCTCTCCACTAACTCTGGCCATCCTTCTTCTTCTACCTCTTCGTTTCCTTGTTTGGGCTATTCCCTTTTCGTCTTCTACTTCCCCGATGCCGGCGGGTAAGCGTTTCGTTCCTTACTTGCTGCAATTTTCTATTGCTCTTGAATTTTCATTATTCTTCCTTTTGGTCTGCAGCCGAGGACTGGCCGCTGCTCGAGACCTTAGGAAGGGCGAGCTGATTCTAAGAGTACCAAAGGCTGCTCTTTTTACAACGGATAGCGCGATGGCTGATGCCAAATTGGCATCTTGCCTCGAGAAGCATCGACATCGCCTCTCCCCCGTTCAGGTCTGTTTGTTTCATTGATTTATATTTTGTTCCCTTTCATTTGTATGTTCTAGTGTTGTTCGCATAAGATGGAATTATTAGACATAAGTATGGAGATGAAGACTTTCGAATTTAATGGCTGAATAAGTTGAGAGATAGCCTGACTATCAACCAAATCTACTGCAATTTCTTCTCAAGGTTGAATCTTTGCTACTTGTTAGTCATCCTTGATCCAGCTAACTGCATAGACAAATCCTTCTGAGCCTGTAGCTGGACCTAAATTGTGTGATATGCATGTATTTTGAGAAAGCGCATATGAAAATGATGCCGGATAAAAGAGCAGGGAAAAAGAGTAGTAATTTATTTGGTGTTGTTATGGAGTAATACAAGTTGAATGTGGAAAACTATCTGACTCCATGATAATTAAACCTCCTTGCATGTTATGCTTATGTAGGATATCTGACATTTTATGGACACTCAATTGGTATATTTTTGCAAAAGTCATCTGGCATTGTATATAACTGAAATATACTGGTCGCAAATTAGGTTGATGCAATGTAGGTAGGTGCGAATGGTAAGGCTGTTGTGACTAAAGGTCATTTCAGTCCTCTCTTAGTAGGTAGCTCTACAATAACCTTGGTGCTTTAATGAAGGTGAATGCGAATTGGATGTAACTTGAATAATTGGGCTAATGAATGGTTAGATGGTTGTGTCTTTTGTAAAGAAGGCAAAATGTAACCCAGTTTCTGAAATCTTTTGAAGCATACAAATTAATCGTGTGTGTATGAGAGGCACATATGCTAGCAATAGCAAATTAGGTCACTAGTTTTGCATGTGAGAGTTGTGGACTATGGATTGTCCAAAACCTTCAGAAGCACAGACCATTTTGTGTCTTATTCTCTTGGCTATATAATAGTAATATAGCTTTGCTTTCTTTTTTTTTTTTTTAATTTTTTTTTTGTGTGTTTGGGGGTAGATCATTGGAGAGTTGATTTGGGGTATAAATAAAAGGATGATTCTAATTAGCACAATAGAGTTTGATGAAACAACCAAAGAATAGCCAATCATATTGGTCATCAGGATATTGTCTCATATGCAAGAGAACTTTATTGGTTAAAAAAATGGCTATCTCTTGTTATCTCGTTTTGAAGTATACAAAAATAAAACAAATATATTGGCTTCTGCTTCTATTGGTCTAAGAACATCTGACTGACCAAGTAGTTTTAAATCTCATCTAAGACCTTCTAAATGCCATCAGTTAAAACTCTCTGAATTATTGTGTTTACCTAAATGTGCAAATGGAAATGCCATCTAAACATAAATTTCTGTATCTTATGTGGGTTTGCCCTTTATATTGGCACTATGTTGGATAACAAAGAAAAATGTACAACTGAAATCATTTTTTCATCAAACTGAATTATTCTTTGCCCCATTAAATCTAACTGCATCAGAAAATCCCTGAGAGCAGGTTTAGTTGGTGTTATACTTTCTTATATTTTCCTTGGGGATTAACTATGCCTATCCTTTTACAATACAGTTTATTAGCATTTCAACCTGACAAGTTTACTAAATAGCAAGTTTTATAATATTAAGTAAATTGTAGTTTCATCATTCCATGCGTTGAATAAAAAATCTCAAATACATACTTTTGTGGATTCTATATTTACCTGGATTTATGCTTTAAATTTTTAGTTATATATACAAGACTTTTCATAACATATCTTGTAGACTAGCCACATAAACCATTTTATACAATTGCATCTTATGAGAAGTTAGACCGTTTCATAACTTGTTACTACCCTTCCCAAATTCCTCTTATTTTTATGACCAACTAATGGTTGATTTGCAGATGCTAGCAGTATCCCTTTTGGCTGAAGTGGAAAAGGGGAGAAGTTCTCAGTGGTATCCTTACTTGGCAACTATACCTCGTAGTTATGATACATTAGCTAACTTCACCAATTTTGAAGTTAAAGCATTTCAAGTAATGTTTGGTATAGTTGTTTCCCTTGCTTTCTTGTAGTTTATGTTTGTCTAGCTTACTTATGTGCCACCTAAAAGACTATTCTTATGATTGTCAGGTTGAAGATGCTATTGGAGCTTCTGAGAAAGCCATTGCTCTGGCAAAGTCAGACTGGAAAGAAGCTGTTAGCGTCTTGAAGGAATTGGACCTTAAGCCTCAATTTTTAACTTTTAGTTCCTGGCGTTGGGCTTCAGCAACTGTAGGTCATGGATCCTAAACTATTCTTGCTATTGTTTCTTCCGATCACTTATTTATTAGTAATTTTATCTGTTTTCTGCTTGAAGATATCCTCTCGGACATTGCATATACCCTGGGACAGTGCTGGTTGCTTATGCCCCGTCGGCGATTTGTTTAATTATGCTGCACCTGATGAAGAAAATTCTCCTGAAAACTCAGAAGATACACATCCTGATGTCTCAGTACTAAGGTTAACTGATGGTGGATATGAGGAAAGTAAAAGTTCATACTGCTTTTATGCAAGAAAAAATTACAAGCAAGGAGAGCAGGTACTTTGCTGACATGCTTGAATCATATACTCTTAGAGCCACTATGGTGTAAGGTTTTCTAAGTTTTAGTTTTCTCCATAGATATTTTCCTTCACAGTATACTTTTTTGTGAGCTTTTGGTTTGGTTAGTAAAATGAGAGTAAATAGGCTGAGATACTATGCACATGTTGAAAGCCAGACGATTTGAAGGGTTGAATTGATTAGATTTGAAGGTGTAAGGGATAGAGAGATCAAAAAGAGTTAATATAATAAATAATAATTTAATTAATTTGAATATTGTTGCCTGTTGTACACCTCTATTATCACTCTGCTCTTAGGTTGAAGCTGGAGATGTTGTAATTCAACTGTTGTGTCATAGAAATTTTGGATCATAAATGACTGACTAATAGATTGTTGAACTTCTATGTTTTTCACTTAATTTATTCACCACGGTGCTTAACTTGGCTGTTGTACCTGAAATTTTCCTTTCAGGTACTTCTTGGGTATGGGACCTATACTAACTTAGAGCTTCTAGAACATTATGGTTTTCTATTGAAAGAAAATCCAAATGACAAGGTGTTCATTGACTTAAATGGAGGAATGTGCACATCAACTAGTTGGCCTAAAGATTCTCTTTACATCCAACCAGATGGAACTCCATCATTTGCCTTGTTATGTGCTTTACGCTTGTGGGCTACTCCGGCTAACCTACGTAAGACAATTGGGAGTCGAATTTATAGTGGATCTTTAGTGTCAGTGGAAAATGAGGTTTTGATCATGAAATGGTTAGCTAAACACTGCACATGTATATTAGGAAGGTTGGACACTACAGTTGGTGAAGATAACAGGCTACTTTGCAAGATTGACAGAATGATAGACCAGCATTCTTGTCTAGGATCGACAGAGACTCTCTATCAGGACAGAGAAATTAGGGACTTTTTTCAAGCACATGGCATCAAAGAGGAAGGGTGTGATCATCTTCAACTGCTCAAAGCTAGGAGGTATCTGGAGAGATGGAGATTGGCCATTGAATGGAGGGTGGCCTACAAGAAGATTCTTCAAAGCTGTGTTTTTTACTGTGAAAACATCGTTTGCTGCCTACCTATGAAGCATGCTTAACAGACAGATCAGTATATTATGGATTTCATCAGAGATCTTATAGATGGAAATTTTTTAATGGACCGTACTTTAGTCCTGCAGCAGTTATTATGATTATTTTTGTTTGATAATTCCGATATCATCCTTACCGACTCGACTAATTTTAGAGTCCCATCAAGTAAATTTGGAAACGCAAACTGTTCCTTATTCTGCGGTCAAGGTTTCAGATTTTTCATCTCATTAGAGGAATTACTGAGATTTCATATGCATTTGACAACCAGCTAATCACATGAAGAAAAGTAGAATGTTCTCCTGCTTTATGATCCATAGGAATTCGATGTAACGTAATTATCTGTAGAGGTCCGGAGATCATGTTTCAAACAATGATATAATGGTTAGGTTTTTTTTTTTTTTGAATATTTTCTGATTTATGTTCATGATGGAATTGATCATATTCAAGAAAAATTAAATGTTTGGATTATAAAAAAACAGAATTAATTAGTATTTTATAGCCGCCACTTTGGAATTCTCAAACTACAAGCGACTTTACAGCATGGTTTCTAGTTTGAAGGCGGGCATGTAGGCCCCAAGCACAAACCCACTACAATAACTACTCCCACCAGACTCACCAAACTACACATGGATGATTCTTCCCCTTTATTTTCCTGCTCCCACCTCCCATTTTGATCCTTCCAAGTAGACATTACTCAGTGGGACAAGAAGAAGAATTAAAATTAAATAATCATATTTCCTTTTGTTTAGCTTCTTGGAGAAAATTCCAGTTTCTTTTTCAGTGCATTCTCTGTTCTTCTTTAAAAATCCACCAGCCAAGAACCTTGGCGGAGTAAAATATAGTCCAATGGTGGAGGAAGAGTTGCTTCTCTCATTCAAACTTAAAGATGCTAAATTATAGTCCAATGGTGACTATGTAATCCATCACCAGAGTAAAGGAAGATTCCAATTTCTTTTTAGTTGCATGCTATCTCGCTTCTTTAAAAATCCACCATCCAAGACCCTTGGTGGAGTAAGTTAGTCCTGAGGTGGAGGAAGAGTTGCCTTTCCCAATCAAACTTAAAGATGGCAGCAAAGGACAAGAAATGGCCAACTTCAGTTCATATTCAGATGCTTCAGCTTAGGTTGTTGTTTTCCACAAGCCTTTTGTTTGATTTCTATGGTATTTTACAACCCTAAGACACCAATTTACCAATGAATGGCCTTGTTTCACAAGTTGACATTAGTTAGTGGGAGAAGAAAATCTTGAGGAAAAGTAATCAATCACACACTCCCATCTGTTCAGCTTCTCGGGGAGTGGCGTAAAATACAGTCCAATGGTGGAGGAAGAGTTGTCTGAAGGTGAATAATGGCTTTAGGTTTCTTGAACTGATGAAAAAGTTCTTTTGAAGCTTTAATCGACATCTAAAGGTGAATACATATTCCAGATGTTTCAAGTTGAAGTTTTGCTAGATTTCTGCGGTATTGAACAATACAAATTTAAGGCACCAATTTACAAAACAAATGTCTTTGTAATCCATTGCAAGAACAAACCCTAACCAGAGAGATGAAATTTACAGGTATTTTTAATGAAAAGGTTAAAGTTAGGGGAGGAACGTACCGGCGCCGCCGTCCTCTCTAGCCTTCGCCGTTTCCTCCGTCGCAAAGGCCGGGGCAGAGGTGGTAGCGCATGAATTCTCGGAGCTCGCTCCGTGCCGCGGCGACGGCAGGGCAGCGGGGGCCGCGACGACGAGGACCCGGCGGCAGAAAGGGCAGCTGGAACGGGACATGAGCCAGGTGTCGACGCACCCGACGTGGAATCCGTGTCCGCACTGGGGCAAGATGCGGATCTCGTCGCCGGCCACGAACTCCGCGAGGCAAATCGGGCACTCGGCCAGCTTGGGGTCCGCCGAGGCGGCGTAAGCGACCTTGGGAAGATCCCCGAGCGCCTTCTTCTTGAGCCCCTTGCAAGGCGGCGCGGCGGAGGGCCCCCGGCGGAGCCAGGAGCAGCGGGCCACGAGCGCGAGCCCGACAACGCAGATCAGGGCGCAGAGCAGCGCCGCTAGGATCACCACCACGTCGGAGTCTACTGCGAACGGATCCGATGGCTGGGTCTCCGGTAGCACATCGGAGTTCGCCTGCAGGATTCTCGCCGCCCGGGGCATTGGCGTATCGACTGGAAGGGCTGGGAGTGAGTTCACAGCGGTTGGAATTCGATAACAATTAATTACCTGAAATAAATAATAAAGGACATTTTCCATTTTGCCGTCTATAATTTACCATCTGTCTAAAAGGATCTCTCAAAATATTACAGCATAACTCTAAAAAATTTCAGGATTGCAATTGCAACGGTAATAGGGATGAGAATGGATCCAAACGAATTCTTTATCCTTATTTATTATGTTGATCTCATTTTTATCATATATTCAATTTTTATCTCCGTCCCTATACATATGAGAAGATCTCGGTCCCGTACAGAATTCGTATGACATTCAGGGCTAACTAGAAAAGCGGAATCTAGAAATATCGATAGACGTCGGCTATGAAGGGATGCAAGAGAAACCTCAGGCTGGCTTGGAAATGGTCCTTAAAGACAGTGATGTAGCCTAGAGGGGGATGACAAGGTCGGTCTTCGTTGTTGGGGATTACGAGTCGACCGAGAGTCGATACTCGGTTCGAAGAACGTCAAAATCCAGTTGCCTATATCCGATACAGCTACAGTATACCATGGACTAGAGGCCAACGGGGCAAATCCGGAAGTAGCCATAGACTTGAGAGAAACGGAAAGGAAATCCGAGCGGACGAGGAGCGCAAAAAAACAATAGCGGAAAAGGAGGAAAGTCGATCGGAGTTGCCAATGACTGACTAACCCGAAAAGGAGAGTCAAGCAAAGATCATCGAGAAACATCGCTGCCGGAGGCTGGGAATCGTCGGTGGCCACTGAGCACTCGGGGAGGAAGGAACGCGAAGCAAATGAGGAGGTTGGAGGGGGTTATTTATAGGAGAGGTCGACACACAGTAGTCATCTGATGGTTATACGGGAAAAGGCGGGATTGAATCCCAGCCGTTCAACTCTCGCCAGGAGGAGCTTCGGGAAACTGTGCCTGGCCATGCGTGCGGGCTCTGACACATGACGTGTCGTCTCTCGAAGCATCCACTCGGGAAGCAACACGTGTCGTTGGTAGTTATGGCGATGATTTGTATCCCGATTCAACCAATTGGGAAGCAACACGTGGGTCTTGGAATTAATGGCAGAAAGGAGTGATGTGACACCGGACATCAAACCGACACACATGAACATCCTGCCTGTCAAAAGGATACAGCAGAGAGATGTCATACAAGCCGCAACGAAAGATTCCTTATCAAACAATCCAGTCAGTCGGACTTATCGCCTCCTTCGACTAACTCCAGGGGAAGACTTATGATCCGGTCGGATAACAGGCTTAGGGTTGATCGGTCCTTTAGCCACGGCTGACAAGGATACTCGGGACCCACTGTCAGACCGGAGAACAACATGGCTTGGGTAGCTGGGGCTCAACCGTGGTAGCCCTGGGTTAGCCCCAGCTTGACCCAGGCAGTCCGAGGTTGGCATGGCCATCCCGGGGTTAGCCAGGCCAACCGGAGGTCAACGAGGCTAGTTTGAGCTCAACCAAAGCGCCCGAGGTTGACATGATCACCCGTGTGTCGACCTTGACACTCGACAGTCGGCACGGTCACTTCGAGGCCAGATCGACAACCCAAAATCGACTATCACCCTCTGGTCGACTCAGAGTCAATCAATTTCGATAAGTCGACTAGTAATTTACCTACCAGTACCTCTAGTAGGAGCACTTGATCACTCTTTGCTCGAGCAGCAGCAGATAGGTTGGTCAACATACTCTCCCATCGACCGAGAGAACCTCTCTGATCGGCAAAATAGGAGGTGGCTCCCAACGTTTACATTACTAGCTAAATTGACAGAATACGCCTTCTCGAGCGAAGGCAAGTAGGTCGATCACCGACCGGGCGACCGACCGTGAAAACTGGTCCGAGTCGGCTAGGGATCGGACATATCAACCTAAGGTCGCCCAAGGTCAACCCAAGTCGGCTAGGTCCGATAGAGTAACTAGTGCCTTTCTTGGGTGGAAGAAGGTCGACCGATCGGCAGGACAACCAGCTAATCAGGGATTTCACTCCGAGCAGAAGAAACGCGGACCACTCGGTCGGTTGCATACGACTTGACGATCCGATTGGATGGTAATCACCGAGGCAATGGGTTGATCCGTGATCGACCGAACAAAGTCATTGACCGAGCAAAGCCATTGACCGACGAAGTCAATAGGGGAAGCTCTTTGTAAACCCCGTCGCGGAGATACGTGAGCGACCATCCGATCGGCAAGACCCGCATTGACGCAGCGACACAACGACGAGCTAGTTACGAACCTGCATGGAGTGTGCCTTTAAATACAACTTGACAAAGTGAAAGGAAGCCCCCAGAGTACAGATATCTTGTAAGTGCAGATCCACTCCTACCCTGCAAGAGGGATGATCATATGGATAGAAGCTTCCTGTGCCAGGAATCTATACGTCCCGACCTGCCTTTGTCAGAAATCTCGGGGATCACGGCGACACCAGCTGACCAAGTATTCTCTCTGACATGAGCAACAGATAAGACAACGGATCATACAATAGAAGTAATAGAGATCCCGGGGATTGCACCCCCTGGTCGGCCGGTAGTTCTTGACTTCTAACCCAGGGGAGGGGGGTCTAGAGTTCTTCTACAGTTCTCCTTTTTTCTCTCTCGCCAGAGCTAACTTGACCGTCTGAGGGTCGTCACTTGGGACCTTCTCGGTAGATCTCTAACGGTTTTTTGTTTTGCAGATCGAAACGCTTCTTCCACCACCTGATCATCCACGGGCACTAGCCCAACTTCCACTTACGCTTGCGGTTTTCCTCTCGGACCGGACGCCCTACCAATAGATCTAACTGGCAGTCTAAGGTTTTCTTTAGTCAATTGTCAAGCTGTATCATCAATTGATCGTTCTTTTCACTTGTTGACAGGATCGCATTCAATACTCAAAAATCATATTATACTTATAATTAAATTTATATATATATTATATATATATATATTATATTATATATATATATATATATAATTTAATCGGATATTCAATAATATTCTATCATATTCATTTTTATGATCGATTATTTAAAAAAATTCTTTTATGTTTTTTTTATTTAACTCGGATATTTCCCTAAACGGTAACCATTAAATCAGATAATTTTATTTATAAAAAACAAAAGAAAATAAAATAGTCTTATCTCACCACTATAAGTGAAGTAATATGAGTTTGATACTTAATTTAAGGAGCACAGGAGAAAGGACTTCAATCTAGTGCACCCAGACCTACCTTTTTAAAAGATATCTGTTTGAGGTCTTCGTAGAACTTGCAGGAGCACCGCCAAAATCTGCAGCCAGGCACTATGTCGAATGACATGCCTCACTTGCATGAAAGAGGTTTGAGTGTCTCAAAGCACCTTCTACGTCGCTTTACGATGCCTGACAAGGAACAGTGGAGCTCAATGGGACACGTCCATGGCATTGAATGAATCCACGATTGCAGATTCTGAACCTGTCAAAAATAAAGCACCAATCAGCAGTAGAAGTTGTCTTTTAACCCCCATTGTATGGTGTTGAATGTATCATAAAGGTGAGTTTTATTCAAATTATCATATATAACTTTGATTACGTAATTATTTAATAATCACATAATCAAAATTATAAAAAATAAAATATAACCAAAAATTATTTTATTTAATTTAATTAATCAAATAAAATCTTATTTGTTTAGAAATAATAGTCTATAACTTAATATAATATTTTACCATATTGCCCTTTAGAATTTGTTTAAATAATTTTATTTATTTAGATTTAAGGACGTCGACGTCGATCGTCGATCGTCGATGTCCTTGTAGACAGTCGGTGTCCAACACTGGTGGCCGACTGTCGATGCCGACCACCGACGATCGGCGTCGACCGTCGACGATCGGCGCCGACCGTCGACGATCGACGCCGACCGTCGACGATCGACGCCGATCGCCGACGATCGACGCCGACCGTCGACGATCAGCGTCGACCGCCGACCAGCGGCCGCCGACCAGCGGCCGCCGACGATCGGCGGTGGTCGCCGGCGATTGTCGTCGGCCGTGGTCGCCGGCGGTGGTCGTTGGCGATCGTTGCCGGCGGTGGTCGCCGACGACCGTGACGGTGGTCGGCGGCGATCGTCGCCGGCGGTGGTCGGCGACGGTGGTCGGTGGCGATCGTCGGCGGTGGTCGGCAGTGGTGGTCGGCGGCGATCGTCGGCGGCGGTGGTCGCCGGTGATCGTCGGCGGCGGTGGTCGCCGACGGTGGTCGCCAGTTACCGTTGTCGGTCGTCGATCGCGAATAATGCTTTCGGAAGTTAATAAATTGTAATGGTTATTTTCGTCTTTAATGTAAATAGTGGAGGATAATTCTGAAAAGATAAGTTTCATAACCTGGGAATCAAGAAAAACCTTACTTCCCTAAGGTTTTTCGATTCCTGATTGCTTGCCTCTTTTGCTGACGTGTTGGGCATAGATCATTACTTAGGAATCGCTGATTATCTAAACCAAACAAGATTTTTATTGATAACCTTAAATGGATAACCAAAATTATCAAGAATAACTCTCAATCAAATACAGCCAAAGAAATTTGACAAAATGGCAGGGATCACCTTGTTGAATGATACTCCACTTCCATTGTTCTTGTCGAACTGATCATCAGTATTCCTTAGTTCCATAGACTGCTCGTAACAAATCACGCCAATCCCATCCACATGAATGAGCATCCTTCTGAGATAATTTGACTTGAAAACTTACCGACACTATTTAGCTCCTAGGGTGAACATAATTGCAAAAGGTGAAGCGTTCATCCCAACAGCCCGTCAATTCGTCCCAGTATTGACACTGAGGAGATAAATCATGATGACTGAGAAGGCAAAAGATTGAGAGGGGAGAGACTTTTTATACAAGGTACATGGATTTATATCCTATCAGTCTCGTGGCTCGAATTCAAGACCTTTAGTGGCAATCTACTAACCTCTTACCATCTCAATTATGTCCATAGAGGCTTTTAGGATGAATATAACAAATACGATGGGTGAATAATATTTTTAACGTAACAGTTAGAGATCGGTCCTCAGAAATTGACGAGTGACAATTTGTATTTTCTTCTACACTATGCGCCTCCTGCCAATGAACCTAAATCCCTCTATACCTGTGGTCTGTGGAACCGACTCTAAGAGACGGTTAAAGTAACGGATCTATATATATTTTTTTATAGAACTGTTTAAGCTACGAGTTCATCTTTTGTGTTTCTGTTTTGTTGCGCTTAAGATATGTTTAGTGAGGATGTCTCTTTTCACCCATTCGGACTCCTCTTTTCCTTCGGACTCTTAAGATCGTGATCGTAAGAGATCCTTTGAGAAGTGCAACCTGAGGATCAATGAGTGTTAGTTGGGAGTTGACATTGTCCATCTGACGACCAAGTTCAGTGGATGGACAGAAAAGAGCATAAGGTCGTAAGGAGCTCAAAAGAGAAAGACCGAAATAACATTTGCAACTATCCAAAACAGATAGTACTTTCATCTAAAGGTTATAAAGTCTCAGTCGAAGAGGATTCATATTGGCTGCCACGCTAGCCTTGGACGGGCCGCGTGGAAGACCACACGAGCAAAGCTCCTCCCCTTGACATTTGCTTAGTATGTACCTCCAATTCTCTCTGGTTGTCGACCCGATGTTACTTTCTCAAGAGAATCAACTGGGGGATACTGATCCTACATCAGAGGTGGTTGGAGGGTAAACATATGAAAGAGCCGGTCGTTAAACGGGCGGATCTACTATAGAACTAGGGGGGCCACGACCCCCCTCGAAAACGGAGGAAGAATTTGGGTTGTTAATCGCTGATAGATTGATCATGTTGCCCTTACGACTATATTTTCATGGAGTAAGTCATCGCACAACTGGGCCCTGGGACGGGTTGTTAATCGCTGATAGATTTATCTCCTCCGTGTTGGCCCTAGAACGGGTTGGCAGGGACGCTGGGGACGAATAATTCACTTTTTGCCACCTAGATCTTCATGGAGTAAGTCATCGCACAACTGGGCGACACACCCCCAATCTAAAATCCATCCCGGCTCAATTAGACTCCTCTATAGAGGCCCATGACTGGGGCGATCAGACCAAAGGTGATCGGGCTTCCATGGCCAGGAAAGGAGATTGGTTGAGTGTATCTGGTCCTAAAAGATCCATAACCTGATCGGGTTTACCTGGGCTGCACCATTCACTTATTATAGGCTCTTGTTTTATCGGCTTTTGATGTGATTTGTATCTCATTTTGAGTAGAAGGGTTGGCTGTTTGTTTCCGTACAGCTTGGTGCCATTTCTTGAGGGATTTTGAGGTCTGTTCATGGAAGATTAACTTCTTCATGTGGGTACCCATCTAGGGATATTTTGAACAAATATAACCTCAGTTTGAAGCTTGCTGTGCTTACTTTACTGATTAAATATTGGTAAATTATCACTCTATATAATCTTGAATTGAATTTGCGGTGGTTAGGAAATAAAATGTGTGGCTGCCTTTGAAGATTGATATCAGACACAACCACCTTATCTAAACAAGATCGTCTCTTCGACATTGAGAAAGCTGAGGCCTTCCTCGTGCCCTTCATTCCACCATCACCATACAAAAAATGAGTGATGATGATGCCATTTCCAATGGCTTCTCTTCTCGTTTCTTCTTCTTTTTTTTTTCTTGAGTGCCTCACTTGGCATATAAATCTCTCGTCAGCAACCCTTGTGCGCTTCAGTTGCAGCCATGGCAAGCCATGCAACTCTCGCCTCCTCCAGAATCCCTTGCAGCATGGGGTTCCACTCCAAGACCAACTCACCCTGCTTCACCAAGGTCTCTCTCTCATTCTACAAGTGGTTATTACAGTAATTTGCAGGTGTATGAGTGCCACGCCATGTCAAATGGTCTGAATCCAATTTCATGATCGCAGAGGCTAGAGTTTGCTGAATTCTCCGGACTGAAATCATGCTCGAGCATCACTTTTGCAGGGCACAGCAGAGAAGCATCCTTCTCGGATGCGTTGACTTACCAGTTATCTACCAAGGCGAGTTCTTCCACGATTTTAAGCATTAAATGTAGAGGCCATGCTTGTTGTAGTTATGATTTTGTGTATCGCTTCCAGGCAGCTAGAGCTGTTCCTCCAAAAGGGGTGACTGTTGCAAAGTTGAAGGTCGCAATCAATGGTTTCGGGAGAATAGGCCGAAACTTCCTCCGCTGTTGGCACGGCCGGAAGGACTCACCGCTGGAGGTCATCGTCGTCAACGACAGTGGCGGCGTCAAGAATGTATGACACATCTGATGTTTAAGCCTTTCCTAGGAAACACTGTCCTAAGCACAAGTTATTCTGTAACAGGCATCTCACCTTCTCAAATATGACTCCATGCTCGGGACCTTCAAAGCTGAAGTGAAGATTGTAGACAATGAGACTATCAGTGTCGACGGCAAGCCCATCAAGGTCGTAGCCAATCGCGACCCTCTCAAGTTACCATGGGCCGATCTAGGAATCGATATCGTCATCGAGGTACATGATTCTAATTTAAATTTTACTACGACAAACTTGCTAATCCCTTACAAGAACAGGGGACGGGAGTCTTTGTCGATGGTCCAGGAGCAGGGAAACACTTACAGGCTGGTGCCAAGAAGGTGATCATCACAGCACCAGCAAAAGGAGCAGATATCCCGACCTACGTTGTGGGGGTGAATGAGGGAGATTACAGTCACGAGGTGTCAAATATAGTTAGGTAAGATTTTGCTCCCGCAGACATAAAAAATTTCTGTCTCCCTCTTGATGTTTGTCAGTCTTAACTTCGCACAGCAATGCATCTTGCACCACCAATTGCCTCGCTCCTTTCGTCAAGATCTTGGACGAAGAATTCGGTAATATATCCATTGCTCGTGCTGCTTCTTGAACTTGAAGCTAAATGAAAGCTACTCTTGTAATTCTTGTTTGTGTTCTTGTTGCTTTTGTAGGCATTGTGAAGGGAACCATGACGACTACTCACTCTTACACAGGAGATCAGGTCTGATGTCTTCTCTTACTCGCGATTTGATCGACTGATATCTATCTAAGTGGTTAGAAATTTGCAGAGGTTGCTAGACGCTTCGCACAGGGACTTGAGGCGCGCGCGAGCGGCGGCGCTGAACATCGTGCCGACGAGCACCGGCGCGGCGAAAGCGGTGTCTCTGGTGCTGCCGCAGCTCAAGGGGAAGCTCAACGGGATCGCGCTCCGCGTGCCGACGCCCAACGTGTCGGTCGTCGACCTGGTCATCAACGTCGAGAAGAAGGGAATTTCGGCGGAAGACGTCAACGCCGCGTTCCGGAAGGCGGCGGACGGGCCGCTGAAGGGCGTCCTGGCCGTGTGCGACGTTCCCCTGGTTTCCGTTGACTTCCGATGCACCGACGTCTCCTCCACGATAGATTCCTCGTTGACAATGGTGATGGGGGAGGACATGGTCAAGGTGGTGGCTTGGTACGACAACGAATGGGGATACAGGTAGAGATCGCATTGCTTTCGCATACTTCAATAGAATTGTTCGACGTGATTTCATGATTCTTTGGTGATGCAGCCAAAGGGTTGTCGATTTGGCTCATCTGGTGGCGAGCAAGTGGCCTGGAGCCCCTGCACAGGGGAGTGGAGATCCGCTCGAAGATTTCTGTCAGACCAATCCGTCGACTGACGAATGCAAAGTCTTTGAAAGTTAAAAAAACAAGATGCAACCCGATCGATCGATCTCTTTCTTTGCAGCGTGGCCACAAGAATCTTCTGCTGAATTTGTACTTGTTTTTAACATAATAAAAAACATGTGTTCTGAGGATCAAGGTGATTGATATCCTTGAAGGGGGGAAATTATTTTTAAAATTTTTATGAAAAAGAAAAGAAGGGTTGTTGTTCGTATGTATCGATGATCCGGGCGAGCGGTTTTTTATCAAGGATGAGAGCCCGGTCGGAGAAAACCCGGTTCGACCAAGCTCAAGGTTAACAGAGGTCGGGGCAGGCCGAAGCTCAAGTCGGAATCAAGACCTCCCGAGGCCGAGTTCCCGAAACCGACCTCTCGAGGTCGACCCCCCAAGGCCGACCTCCCCGAGGCCGATCTCTCGAGGCCGACCTCTCGAGGTCGAGCTCTCGAGGTCGACCCCCCAAGGCCGACCTCTCGAGGCCGACTTCCCGAGGTCGACCTCTCAAGGCCGAGCTCTCGAGGCCGACCTCCCGAGGTCCAACGATAGAAGCCGACCTCCCGAGGTCCAACGATAGAAGCCGACCTCTCGAGGTCCAACGATAGAAGCCGAGCTCTCGAGGCCGACCTCCCGAGGTCGAGCGGTCGAGGCCGAGCCCCCGAGGCCGACCTCCCGAGGTCGAGCGATAGGAGCCGAGCTCTCGAGACCGACCTCCCGAGGTCCAACGATAGAAGCCGAGCTCTCGAGGCCGACCTCCCGAGGTCCAACGATAGAAGCCGAGCTCTCGAGGCCGACCTCCCGAGGTCCAACGATAGAAGCCGAGCTCCTGAAGTTGAGCTCTCGAGGCCGAGTTCTCGAGGTCGCGCTCTCGAGGCTGAACGATTAAGGTCGAGTTCTTGAGTCTCATCCTCGAAGGGCTCCGTCAAAACTCTCCGTTAAGAGACGTCGTCGTCATCTGACGTGGTCGCCCAGCAATTAATTAGGAGTAGGATCACAGGGTGGCAGACTGCTATGTCAGTCTCACATCGCCGCTTACTTAGCTTAATCCCTAACTAATCTTTAGTGAGATGTGACATCCCGCACGAGTGAGACCTTTCTCCTTCCCCTATATAAACCCCCCCTTGGGCTCCAAAGAGGGGGATCGCTGTTCATTCACAACCACTCCACTGCATTAAGAGCTCTGTTTCGGTCCGACCTCCCAAGCTACAGCAGACCGGGTCGGCTTGGTTAGACCGAGTCATTCGAGGGAGAACCGATCTTCGCTTGTCGACAGGATCAAATTTGGCGCCGTCTGTGGGAACTTTCGCCTGATCGAAAGTCGAAGATGAGTGATTCCAATCGGGTGACCGTCACTCTTTCACAAGAGGACTTGGATCTGCTGATCGAAGCCAGGGCCCGGAAATTAGCGGAGGCTCAGTTAGCAGCCGCCCGACCTATCCCACCGGGCCCGGCCGAGCACACCGCTCATGTAGGCACTGAGGGAGGAGTTCAACAGGAAGGCAGCCCTCACTTTCCCCGGGCGCTGTTCGGCCCGGCCGAGGGAGCAGGACAATCGGATCCGCATGAAGCTACATCTAGCCATACCCGAGCTAGCAAAGGGAAGGCTCCCCTTGTGCCGTTCCCGACTGAACGGACAGGATGCCCTTTCTCCAGTCAAGTCCTGAATGAGCCGCTGCCCAAGCATTTCAGACCTCCGTCCGTTGCTGAGTACGGAGGAGCTACTGATCCAGAAGAACACCTGAAGAAGTTTGAAAATGCCTCGATGCTACATCAGTACCCAGATGGCATTAGGTGCCGAGCCTTCCTGACCACTCTCGCCGGGCCGGCTCAGCGATGGTTCGACAGGCTCCCAGAGGGATCGATCAGGGATTTCTCTGACTTCAAGAAACTGTTTCTGCAACATTTTGCCAGTAGTAAGAGACATCACAAGACAAGCTTAAATCTATTTACCATGAAGCAGGGCCCGAAGGAGTCCTTAAAAGCCTATATCAGGAGATTCAATCAAGTCGCGCTGGACGTTCCCACTGCCACCTCCGAGGTGTTAGTCAGTGCCTTCGCGCAAGGCTTGCAAGAGGGAGAGTTCTTCAGGTCTTTGATCCGCAAACCCCCGAAGGACTTTGAGAGCCTTCTGGGGAAAGCTAGCAAGTATGTGGACGTCGAAGAAGCACAAGCCGCCAGGAGGCCCGAGGTCAGGCCTACGCCCGATAACCCTCAGCAGCATCAAAGGGGTGTGCCTCCAGGAGGACCCCTGAGGAGCCCCCGAGCTATGGGACACCGACTAGGAGCCGAGAGGGGGGTAGTTCAGCAAGTAGCCCAGGGCTGTCTCCCGACTAGGTGGCAACCCTATTGTTCCTTCCACAACAGCCATACACACGATCTTCAGGACTGCTGGCAAGCCGGCAGAGGTCGGGGCCGCACCGGTCGAGGTAGCCCGAGAGGAGCTCATCAAGGAGGTGGCCGAGGCCGAGGAGGAGCACCACCTAACCAGCCCGAGCTTCGAGACCGACCAGCCGCCCCTATAGCCAGACGGCTATTCCCGACTCCTGGTTCGCCCGAGCCAGATAACGCCAGCGAGGAACAAGCCAATCAGCAAAACTCCGTGCACGGGTCCATCAACGTCATCTCGGGCGGGCCTACCTACGGAGATTCCAATAGAGCTCGGAAGTCGCAGGCCCGACGCCTGGACATTTATCAAGTGGGCTGCAGTTCTGCCCAAGCTCAGGGACCACAGATTAGCTTCGGTCCCGCCGACCTACAGGGAATAGAAGTACCGCATGATGATGCCCTGGTCATCACGGCGGTCATAGCCAACTACCAGATCCACCGTACCATAGTGGATTCCGGCAGCTCAGTGAATATTTTATACTTGAAGGCATTCGAGCAACTACAAATTGAGATGTCCGAGCTACAGCCCGTGGCCACACCCTTATTTGGGTTCACGGGGAATGAAGTTCATCCGTTGGGGCAGATCAAGCTAGCCATATCTCTTGGCGAAGAACCTTTAAGAAGGACCAGGTGGTCTACCTTCTTGATAGTGGACGCCCCTTCAGCCTACAATGCTATCTTAGGCCGACCAGCCCTGAATGAATTCCGGGCAGTGATGTCCACTTTCTATTTGAAGGTCAAGTTTCCTGTAGGAGATCAGGTCGGTGAGGCCAAAGGAGATCAAAAGGTTGCTCGCCGGTGCTATGTGAATGATGTCCGAGTGGAAGTAAGCAAGACCTTCCGACCTGCGCCGGCCAGCTGTAACATGGTACAGACCTCTCAGCCTTCTCCCTGGGCTGACATGATGGAAGAAAAGGAAGAGGTCCAACTCTTGTTGGACCGAGAGGAAACCAAGGTGAGGATAGCTCCAGGACTATCGCCCGACCTCCGGCAGCAACTGATAGAGTGTTTGACACGGAATCAAGATGTGTTTGCCTGGTCTCAACAAGATCTGAAGGGGGTCAGGCCCGAGGTTATGGAACATAAGCTACACGTGTACCCAGACGCCCGGCCCGTGAAGCAGAGAAAAAGAGATTTCAGCCCTGAGCAGAATAAGATAATCCAAGCCGAGGTGGAGAGGTTGCTGAAAGCAGGACACATTCGAGAAGTGCAGTTCCCGGCCTGGTTGGCCAATGTGGTGCTGGTCTCCAAGCCGGGAGACAAGTGGAGGATCTGCATTGACTTCAGAGATCTGAACAAAGCCTGCCCAAAGGACTGTTACCCGCTGCCCCGAATAGATCAGATGGTGGACTCCACTGCGGGAAGCGAATTTATTTGCATGCTTGATGCCTATCAAGGGTATCACCAAGTCCCACTGCACCCGGGTGATCAGGAAAAGGTCAGCTTTGTCACTGCCGAAGGTACCTATTGCTACACAGTTATGCCCTTCGGACTCAAGAACGCCGGGGCAACTTATCAGAGGCTGATGAACAAAGTCTTTAAAGAGCAGCTCGGCAGAAATGTGGAAGTGTACGTTGATGACATCCTCATCAAGTCTGCCCGGGCTGCCGACCTCATTGCAGATGTACAAGAAACTTGTTGCACCCTGCGAAGGTATGGCCTCAAACTCAATCCTGCGAAATGTCTGTTCGGAGCCAAGAGCGGGAAATTCCTGGGCTACATCCTGACCGAGCGAGGAATAGAAGCCAATCCAGGCAAGGTGAAAGCGCTGCTAGACATGCCACCGCCTAAAAATCTAAAGGAAGTTCAGCGCCTGACTGGGAGGATCACGGCCTTGTCCAGATTCATCTCCAGGTCTGCCGACAGAAGTCTGCCATTTTTCAAGATCCTACGTAAGGCCTCCAAGTTCCAGTGGGATGCCGAATGTGACCGAGCTTTCGAAGAATTGAAGGCATACTTAGTCAGTCTGCCAATACTAGCCAAGCCCGAGGAAGGAGAGCCCTTGTACGTTTACTTATCTGCTACTGAGGAAGCTGCGAGTGCTGTGCTTGTAACCCAGAAAGAGACCGAGCAGCAGCCGGTCTATTTCTTTGGGCATTTATTTAAAGAGGCCGAGTGTAGGTATACCACACTCGAGAAATTAGCTTATGTCCTTGTGTTGATGGCTCGGCGATTGCGACCCTATTTCCTGGCTCATTCTATCCGAGTGCTGACCAATAGCACACTCGGGAAGGTCTTGATCAACCCTGAAGTCTCAGGTCGGATGGTCAAGTGGACTACTGAACTGAGCGAATATGATATTCAGTATCAGCCCAGAACTGCAATCAAAGCTCAAGCCTTAGCAGACTTCTTAAGCGAACTTCATGCAGAGAAGGAGGAGGAGGTCTGGAAAATATACGTGGACGGGTCAGCCACCCGGGCAGGGAGTGGCGTAGGGATCTTATTGATATCTCCCAAGGGAGACCCCATACATTTGGCCGTACGCCTAGAGTATAGTGCTACCAATAACCAAGCAGAATACGAAGCCCTTTTAGCAGGCCTCCAAGCAGCCAACAGGTCGGGGCTACTCGGGTCATCTTGCATTCTGATTCCCAATTAGTGACTCAACAGGTGGCCGGGCGGTTTGAAGTGAACGATGAGAAATTACAAGCTTACGTAGAGGCATATCAACAATTACAGGCAGAATTTCAAGAAGTTCAAATTACGCAGATCCCCCGAGGGGACAACGCCAAGGCGGATGAGCTAGCCCGGTTGGCCAGTTCTGTCCGTCCATGGGTCTTCCCCAAGCCCTCCCCTCAAGTCATGTTAGTGGCTCAGGTCGAGAGGGAGGCAGAAATGGAGATAGAGGGGGATTGGAGGGCTCCATTCATCACCTACCTGAAGGATGGAACTCTTCCAGACAACCCCGAGCAAGCTCGAATATTGAAGATCAGAGCAGCCCGGTTCACCCTGATCGGGGACGCATTGTACAAGCGGGCTTTTTCCCGACCTCTAGCCAGGTGTCTCGGAAAGGAAGATGCAGACTATGTACTTAGAGAAGTGCATTTGGGGTGCTGCGGAAATCATTCAGGAGGTCGGTCCATGGCTCGGAAGGTCTTGCTGGCCGGTTACTTTTGGCCGACCCTTCAAAGGGATGCAGAGAGGATGGCTTCTTCCTGTCTTTCTTGTCAGAAGTACCAGAATCTGTCTCACCGACCGGTGGAGATGTTGCGAGCGTCCACTGCATCATGTCCCTTTGATCAGTGGGGCATGGATATAGTGGGACCCTTCCCCAGAGCAGCCGGTCAGAAGCAATTCCTATTGGTGGCAGTAGATTACTTCTCCAAGTGGGTCGAGGCAGAAGCCCTGGCTCGGATCACGGAGCAAGCAGTGAAGAAATTCCTTTGGCAGAATATTTTGTGCCGGTACGGCATACCTCATAAGTTGGTATCAGACAATGGTCGGCAGTTTCAGGGTCGGATCATCAGAAATTGGTGTAAGGAGTTCGGGATCAAGCAGGCCTTCACATCCGTAGCATACCCCCAGAGTAATGGTCAGGCAGAAGTGGCTAATAGAGAGATTCTAAAAGGGCTCAAAGTTAAGTTGGATCAGGTCGGCGGATCCTGGGTGGATGAGTTGCCAGGGGTCCTCTGGGCCCTTCGCACCACGCCCAAAGAGGGGTCGGGATGCACTCCCTTCCAGTTGGTCTATGGCAGTGAAGCAGTAGTCCCCATGGAGGTCGGCTGTGAATCTGACAGGAGGCATTTATATGGGGAAGACAATGCAGAGAAGAGACGAGCTGAGCTAGACCTGATTGAGGAGGTCCGAGCTAAGGCTACCGTCCGCATGGCCGCTTACCAGCAGAGGATGCGAAACCGATACAACCAGAAAGTTATACCCCGACACTTCCAGGTCGGGGACAAGGTATGGAAAAGGGTCAAGCCCGTTGGAGAAGTAGGCAAACTAGAGCCCCCATGGAGTGGCCCATTTCTAGTGGTCGAGGCACTGGGATCGGGAGCATACTATCTGCAAGATGCTCAAGGGAGGCGGCTCGGGCGACCCTGGAGCGCAGTGCATTTAAAATTGTACCGTGAGGAGAGAGGAGAGGAATGATCTTGTAACTGTACTCAGAAGAATGGATAGCAAAAACTCTAACTCTCCAGAAAAGATCACCCCTGAAAGTTATAAGTGAGCTTTTCTCACGCACCCACCGGACCCGGCGCCGATCGGGCGTGGCGTTCCACGTTCGGTCGGGCCCGGTCGGGCGTGGCGGTCCACGTTCGATCCGAGGTAAGTCGGACGGTGTCCAGACTCTTGCTAAGGCAAGTTATAAGTGAGATTGTTCTCACGCACCCACCGGACCCGGCGCCGATCGGGCGTGGCGTTCCACGTTCGGTCGGGCCCGGTCGGGCGTGGCGGTCCACGTTCGACCGAGGTAAGTCGGACGGTGTCCAGACTCTTGCTAAGGCAAGTTATAAGTGAGCTTGCTCTCACGCACCCACCGGACCCGGCGCCGATCGGGCGTGGCGTTCCACGTTCGGTCGGGCCCGGTCGGGCGTGGCGGTCCACGTTCGACCAGGTAAGTCGGACGGTGTCCAGACTCTTGCTAAGGCAAGTTATAAGTGAGCTTGCTCTCACGCACCCACCGACCCGGCGCCGATCGGGCGTGGCGTTCCACGTTCGTCGGGCCCGGTCGGGCGTGGCGGTCCACGTTCGACCGAGGTAAGTCGGACGGTGTCCAGACTCTTGCTAAGGCAAGTTATAAGTGAGATTTCTCACGCACCCACCGGACCCGGCGCCGATCAGGCGTGGCATCCCACGTTTGGTCGGGCCCGGTCGGGCGTGGCGTCCACGCTCGGCCCGAGGTAAGTCGGACGGTGTCCAGACTCTTGCTCAGGGGAAGTATGAAAACATCTGCCACAATATCTGCTGTACAAGCGTGGCTCCCCACGTTCTGAGAAACAGCAGACCTGCTCGAGTAAAGCGGATCGGGACGAACCGAAACTAGTGATATGGTTAACCGAAGGGAACTAAATTCATCGCCGAGTCAGGGTGCCGACCCGACCGAGCCAAATCGCCGAGTCAGGGTGCCGACCCGACCGAGCCAAATCGCCGAGTCAGGGTGCCGACCCGACCGAGCAAATCGCCGAGTCAGGGTGCCGACCCGACCGAGCCAAATCGCCGAGTCAGGGTACCGACCCGACCGAGCAAATCGCCGAGTCAGGGTGCCGACCCGACCGAGCAAATCGCCGAGTCAGGGTGCCGACCCGACCGAGCCAAATCGCCGAGTCAGGGTGCCGACCCGACCGAGCCAAATCGCCGAGTCAGGGTGCCGACCCGACCGAGCAAAATTGCTGAGCCAAGACATTGGCCCGATCAAGCCGTAGTATCAAGTTTGGAAAAAGGTCAGGTGGGAAGACTAATAACACGAGTCGCCCGAGCGCCTGACACTTAGCCAAATTTTCGAATTGGCCAAAAAGGTTGAACTAAGGAGATCAGGATGAACACCCCGAGCAATCGACAATAATCGAGACTTCGTCGCTAGGCATAAACGCCGGCCTTCGCGGAATGAGCCGAACGATTTGCATAAACAACACTTAGCGAGGGTCTCACGCATCATAAACGAAAGGCCGACCTAATGAAACAACATGGCCGGGCCCAGACGTCGAACCGACTTAATAATACCCCCGGGTCCGGGCTACGATCTGGCCCCATGGTACCTCTAAGCTCGTGCGTGGATCTAGGCAAACGCTTGACGACACAGAGGTCTTCCACGGCCGACCCCTAGGGAAAACTCATCGCCCGACCTAATGGGGTCTACTTCAATGAATAAAGCGAATACGCCGAGTGGACGACCCTTAGAGAAAACCGAACGCATCACAAACAATCAAATAAAGTAAAGAAAAGGATAAATTGTTCAAAATAAGAAAGAGCCCGGGCGTAACGCAAACCGAGCTGAGAAGAAGTCAAATACCATTACAAAATTGCAAAGGCCGAGAGGCCGAGCAGGAGCAGGTCGATAGTCAGTTTTAGTAAAGAGAGCGGCAGGATAAGTTAATCAAATTTTGGGAATGCGTCGGGAGGGAGCGAGGCCTTGATCAAGGATAGCTTCACCACGTTGGGAAGCAAGTCAGTCGGAAGGTGGTCGGCCTCCAGGAGTTGTTGTATTGCGCCCTCTGCCCCGTGTCTCATCATACCCACGATCTTTTGGGTCACCTCCTTCCGGAAGGGCTGAGATTGAAGGTAGGCCAATCTAGCCTGCTCAATCCGGGCCGGTTCCCCGGCCTTGAAGTCGGCTAGCTCTTTTTGCAAGCGGGCCACCTCAGCGTCTCGCTCCTTGAGTTGGGCGTCCTTGGCCGCAGACCTGCCTCCTTACTTACCAGTTGTGCTTCTAAAGCCCGAAAGGCTTCTTGCTGAGCTTGGAGCTCGGTCGCCTTACCCTTCAAGGTTGCAAGTTCGGTATCTTTGTCCCGAAGGGCCCGCTGGTGAGTGGCGATACTTCCCGCAGCTTTTGCTGTAAGTCACGGACCTCGAGGATTCTTCGGTCCAGGTCAGAATGATACGGACTTCGCTAGCGAGGGCAGTTTCTTTGCGGCCTCGGCGGCCTCCAGCCGAGTGCCGAGCTCATCGAGTTGGCGGCCTGAGGCGGCCAGCACCTCATGCGTCCGTTCCAGATTGACGTGGTTCTCTGATAATTGCGTTCGTAGGGAAACCACCTCATTTAGGAGTCTGGTCCGACCCTCGTCGCGGCCGGGAGAGCACATTGAGTCAGTTGATGCTCTAAGCTCTCTACTTGTACTCAGCCGCCCGGCGCTCCCTAACGTTCGTGACCAGGGCCTTGGTTACCGCCTGGCCCCCGACCCACAGCTATACAGAAACGAGCAACATGAGAAAAGAACGAAAGGGGCGAAGGTTAGGAAAAGGAATACCTTGATCAAGTCCATGGCAAAGTTATCGGCCAGACTAAAAGGGCTTCGCCCTTCAGTTAAGGACAGACCGTGATCCCAAGCAGCAGCCAGATGACCGTGGAGGTTAAGGGGCTGGGGTTCGACCATCCGAAGTAGGGAAGTCTCGGATGGAAGTTGCACCTCTACCAGGGCTCGAGGAAGGTCGTGCATAGCCAGAAGAGAGGCGGCCGCCTCTTCGCTATCTGTATCATCGGCGTCCTCCGGAGGAGAAGGGACAGAGCTGGTAGCTAAACCCACCGGTCGGGGCGTACTCAACCCGGGCAAGGAGGGCTCGGGCAAAGTAGCGCTGGTGGATGGGGCCGAGATCGCCGGGCGAGGTGAAGCTGAGCGGGAGGTCGACAGCCGAATTCTGACTCGGCTAGGCAAGGGAGCAGTTGATTCTGGCGCCCTTTCAGGTTGAACCTGAATTGTGGGAGTGCTCGAGGAAACAGGCTCGGGCGCCCGCTCAGGTTGAACCTGAATCGCGGGAGTGCTGGAGGAAGCAGCTTCTCGGGGCCGTTTCTTCTTCTTATGCGCACGAGAAGAAGACGGACCCGTAGTAGCGGTCTGCCTTCCGGCCTCCGCGCAGACCTCGGGAGGGTCGGCCGCAACGCTTTGGCCTAGCACTTCCAAGTCCGGATCGCTCTCCGCTCGACCCGGTTGCTCGGGAACTGGAGTCGCCCTCACCGGGATTGCATTTCGACGGGCCAGTAGTTCAGCTGCCCGAGTGTTCAAGGCCTCTTCCGCCAGGGCTATCTCTTTATCCATGAGGGCGTCCATCAGGGCCTGAGCTGCAAGTCAGAAAAAGTTTTAGTTAGCATTAAAAGAGTCGTAAATAAGAAGGGGAGTTTACCATAAGTGTCGGGCAGTCTGGCGGGGATTTGACTCAGTCGGCAAATGTAGAGCACGGCCTCGCTCAACAATTTGCCGACGTGAAAACGGCGTCCTCCGATTTTAGAGAAGGCTGACCGAAAGCCGGGGTCAGCGCGATACCTTCGAGGAGCAGCGGGGTGGTCAGGCAATGCCTCTAGCCAATCAAGAGGCCAGGACGCAGGCGGGAAGGTGCTTATGTAAAAGAAATGGGATTTCCACCCCTTGTTCGAAGATGGAACCTTGTCTAGAAAGGCGGTGTTGATCCTGGCCTGGAAAAAGAAACACCCGGGCTCTTGCATCTTAAGGGAATAGAAGAGATGGAAAATCCTAGGAGACAGGGGAACTCGGAAGGACTCAAAGATGACTACCGTGCCACATAGAATCCGAATCGAGTTCGGGGCTAGTTGGGAGAGGGACACCTGAAAATACTGACAGATCTCTATAATAAAGGAATGCAAAGGGAATCGCAGGCCGGCTAGAAGATGATCCTTAAAAATAGTGAAGTAATTCACCGGGGCTTGATTAGGTCGGTCGTCCGGAGAGGGGAGAGCGAAAAGGTGATCTTCTGGAATGCGATAATCATGACGGAGGGTTTCCAAGGACCCTAAACTCAGGGTCGACCGGGTAGTAGCATACCACGGCTCGGGCGCAGAGGATGAGTCGGGCGTAGAAGATGAGCCGGCCATGAGGTCGGACTCAGGAATTAGCAGAAAAAGATTTAGGCGGAGAGAAGAATACCTAGTGTTAGGGCTCGGGGTAAGATGCTGATCGCCGGAAACACTGTTCGTCGGAACTCAGGGAGGTCGGGCGGAGGAGGTCGGACAAAACGAAAAGAGAAGCGAGAGGCAAAGTGAGGAAGAATGAAATGAAGGGGGCCGCCTATTTATACTACCGGCTAGGCAACCAGGATCGTCGGATGGAGAGGAAAGAAATGGCGGGCTCCGGTCTCCACCGTCCGATCAGCGCAATTCCCCACACCCCGAAGCTTCTCGCGAACGCCAAACGACGCCGCGCCCACGACGCCTCGATACCGGAGGCATCCACTCAATAGCTGACGCGTGGTCAGGCATTGATGAATAACTGAGTGGGAGGTCGGGCGCGCGGGAGACTAACTCGGAGTACAAGGAACGCGCGGGAGAGCGGAAAAGGGGTCAGGCCGACCGGGCCGGGAGCCTAGTCAGTCGGACTTGACGCCTCCTTCGACTAGACTTGAAGGGGAGGCTTGTGATCCGGGCGAGCGATTTTTTATCAAGGATGAGAGCCCGGTCGGAGAAAACCCGGTTCGACCAAGCTCAAGGTCAACAAAGGTCGCGGCGGGCCGAAGCTCAAGTCGGAATCAAGACCTCCCGAGGCCGAGTTCCCGAAACCGACCTCTCGAGGTCGACCCCCCAAGGCCGACCTCTCGAGGCCGACCCCCCAAGGCCGACCTCTCGAGGTCGACCTCCCGAGGCCGACCTCTCGAGGTCGACCTCCCGAGGCCGACCTCTCGAGGTCGACCTCCCGAGCTCGACCTCTCAAGACCGAGCTCTCAAGGCCGACCTCCGGGGCCGACCTCTCAAGGCCGAGCTCTCGAGGCCGACCTCCCGAGGTCCAACGATAGAAGCCGACCTCTCGGGGCCGACCTCCCGAGGTCGAGCGGTCGAGGCCGAGCCCCCGAGGTCGAGCGATAGGAGCCGAGCTCTCGAGACCGACCTCCCGAGGTCCAACGATAGAAGCCGAGCTCTCGAGGCCGACCTCCGAGGTCCAACGACAGAAGTCGAGCTCTCGAGGCCGACCTCCCGAGGTCCAACGATAGAAGCCGAGCTCCTGAAGTTGAGCTCTCGAGGCCGAGTTCTCGAGGTCGCGCTCTCGAGGCTGAACGATTAAGGTCGAGTTCTTGAGTCTCATCCTCGAAGGGCTCCGTCAAAACTCTCCGTTAAGAGACGTCGTCGTCATCTGACGTGGTCGCCCAACAATTAATTAGGAGTAGGATCACAGGGTGGCAGACTGCTATGTCAGTCTCACATCGCCGCTTACTTAGCTTAATCCCTAACTAATTTTTAGTGAGATGTGACATCCCGCACGAGTGAGACCTTTCTCCTTCCCCTATATAAACCCACCATTGGGCTCCAAAGAGGGGGATCGCTGTTCATTCACAACCACTCCACTGCATTAATAGCTCTGTTTAGGTCCGACCTCCCAGGCTGCAGTAGACCGAGTCAGCTTGGTTAGACCGAGTCATTCGGAGGAGAACCGATCTTCGCTTGTCGACAGGATCAGTTATCATCGCAGATATCGATGGTTCAATCCTTCATTACGATGTATATTGTAAGAATTTTTTCTTTAAATATGACACGAATCCTAGGACACTAGACTTCTGGACAGTTAGCTACGAGCACTTCTAGATTTATCCCGACGACAAGTGAAAAACTTCTATAAAATTGAACTGATCACTTAATATTCAACGTTACTCAATCTCGTTCTTACAATAACAAAACGAGTGACATAATTCTTGATCACCTAGCATTAACAAGGTCGTCTTAACTCTTTAGAAGCCGCAATTTTTTTTAAAAATAAATATTAATTTTTAATAATATATATATATATATATATTTAAAAGATAAATATTATTTTCTTAAAAACATTTTTTAAAATTTTTGAGAAGTAAAATTACTGATAATATTATATATTTAAGTTTTAATAATAATTTTTTAAATTAATAAAATATAAATTATTTAATCTTTAAACATTATTAATTTTAATTAAAAAATATTTTTTTAATAAAATTTAACATCTCAAATGTATTTAATTCTGAATTTATTATTTTTTAAAAATACTTAATTCTAAAATTAAATCTAAACTATGATATCAAATATATCTCATATTTTATAACGGATTCAAAATTCAAATATGCTAACTATCAAAATTTTCAATCTAAAAATACAAAAAAGCTAGAGATTGTTATTTGTAATTTTTATAATAAATTAATTTGATATTTAAAGAATTAGCATGCTATTTTGTATAATGAATTAAAATTTTTTATTTTTATCTAAAAAAGATAAACTTGACCTCAATTTAAAAAAATAGAAAAGATAATTAAAAAGATCCTTAGCTTCCGCAACACAGATGATTTATGTAGGGGTATTGTCCTAGATAATTTGGGATCAATTTTTAATAGGTGCGAAATGAGGGGTATTGACCTACTTGGGTTGTGGGCTATGAATATGAATGTTGATGTCATCATTTCAGATTAGTCTCTTCTTTTTCTCGGTGCCGATATCATCATTTTGGACTAGCCTCTTCTTTCGATATTATCAGCCAAAGCTAATATTCTTTTTTCTTCATATTTTTTTTCCTTTCTCCCATATAAATACCTACTTATTTTCATTAGGTTCCACCTAGGATGAGAGAGAAAAAAAAAGAGATCATCACGATAATGAAGGTGTACATTTGTTTCAGAGATTAATAGAAAAAACAAGAGACAACTAGATTTTTTTAAAAAAATATATAATAAAAAAATTAACAAATTAAATTGAAATACTATGAAATTTAAAAAAAATATATTTCTTAAAATTGATCCAAAATTAAAATTATTATTATTTAGATAAATATAAATAATATAAAAATATAAAAAAATCAGGGCTCCATCAGGTTGGGGGCGTAGACATAGATCTATGCCTTGAGTCGACAAAGCCGAGCAACCTCTTTAGTAAGAAAAATTTTATTCTTCGAGGAATTATTTATCTAGAGATTCAATCTTTATTCTCATATGACAATCTACCATCAATTACCAACTAGGGTATGCTACCCCATGCACCCCCTCCACACTCCTCTAAAGACATTTGAAATGGAAATAAATCAAGATGACCAAGAGATTTCTCTTTAAATGGGAGTAATTTTATTTCCTAAGGAATTATTTTTTTGAATATTTTATTACTACTTTATTGTGACAATTTATGATCTGAATATCAACTCAATTATATTCGTGGATTTTTATAATACTCGTAGTCTTTTTGATTTGATTTCATTTTATTTGACGTTGAGAGAGAGTAAATTAAAAAATCAAAGTTAGCTATACCGTGGGAGAGTAACTCTTTGAATTTGACCTGAGTAACGTTTGATTAGGTCTGAGACGGCCGTTTTCGATTTTAGTAGCTTATTGATTGAGGTCTAATAAGAAAATATTAATTATCATATTTTGAAAAGTTAGAAGAATTATTAATATTTAGTATTTTTAAAATAATATTGAGGTATGAGACCGTCGTTTTCGATTTGAGTGATGATAGGGAGAATGAATTTGGAAGAGTGAAAGGAGAGTGAATGACATGACAGTTATTATATACACGTCCGATCGACGATCGGATATCACCGGCGGCCTTCGACCGCCGCCCTGAACCAAACTATACCCTGGGGGGCACGGTGAACCTGTCGAGGATCGCCACAATTGCGATCTTACATCATTGACCGTCGATTTCGATGGGTTCACCGTTGCCGGCGATCCTGACGAGTTCATCGTCCTCCCAAGGTATAGTTTGATTCGGGACGACAATCAGAGGCCGCCGGTGGTGTCCGATCGTCGATCGAACATATACACATTAGCTGGACGTCATTCACTCTCCCATTCACTCTCCCAAATTTACTCTACCAATCATTACTCTTTCGATTTTATTGCTCTCCCGAGAATTCAGGAATTTGTCGTGAAATAAGTTCTGAAGGTCATTTTACCAAATGTTAAAACTACCGGCACTATTTTATACAATAATAATAACAATACCGAAGGATTTTTTTTCTGCGGAAAAATGGAAATGTCGAGGAGTAAAATGAAAGTTTGTCTTTAAAAAACGGAGGAAGAGATGGAAGAGTTTCAAGTGGCCTTCACGTATATGACGGTGAGACGAAGAGAAGGTGGCAGAGCACGCCGGCGCCGGCGACTTGAAGTACCTTCTGGATCGGGCACACGGGAAGAGTTGTGTACATAACGCTTCCGGCTGAGTATTGTCTTGGTCGGCTCTCCGCGGAGTGGGTTGTAGCCTCGAAGAAGAGGTGCGGCCGGAGGAGGAGCAGGTCGAGTGGAGTAGCGAGTTCTTTCACCGGAGGCACTTCGAAGCTACGTGAGATTTGAAGATTGCGGTGGTTTTAGACGATGGTTAGTGAGTAGAGAAAGATTATTGGAGCAGAATGGATACGGAAAAAAAAAGTGTGGCTCTAGATAGCCATTAGGGGTTTGTAGGAGTTTGAGGAACCTGGATCGAAGAGGGTTTCGAGCTTGCGGGATCAGAATATGGTAGTGGGATCTTTGCTCTCGTTGTCGTCTGATTTCCTTGATTTATGCTACTCCTTTTTCAGTTTTTGAGTCGTTCGACAACGAGCGAGTCGAGTTAATGCCTTGAAATTGTCATTTTCTCCTTGTCTTCCAATGGATTAATCGGAATGCCAGTTTAGGAGATTCCATGTAAATCTCCATTAAGGTTTTGCCGATTTTACTTTCAATTGCATATTTGTAATCAGCTGAAGGGGTCCGAATTGATGAATGTTTTGAAGTAATAACGTCTTCTTGGTTTGACTTTTGGACCTTTTGGTTGTTTAACTTTCATAGCCGAGGTTAATGCTTGAACGTCCTACACAGTTGTTCTTGCTTGGAGTTTTTTTTAGTTGAACAGTTTGAGGGAGATGTACCTGTATACATGTTTGACTGTACAAATTGTTTTGACAGGCAACTTCGCCGAGTATTGCCGTGGGGTCAGAGGTCTGGGTCGAGGAACCTGATGTTGCTTGGATAGACGGGGAAGTTTTGGATGTCAGAGGGGATGAACTCGTTATTAAGTGTTCTTCTGGGAAAAAGGTGAATTCTGATCAGCTGAAAGTACTTGTAGCTCCTTTTTCCCTTCTATCAATGCACGCCCGCATTCCTACTTTGGCATGAATCTTGCTCTTGCTTGATAATTATTGTTCTTCTTTCCTCATATTAGTACTATGATCTTTGGTTGAAAAGTTGTTGGATTTTAGCCTTTTCATATGATTTTAGAACTAATGCACAACAAAGGTTCCCTGCACATCAGTGATGGCATAGACCAATACTTAAAATACTCGAACAAGAAAGAATTGTTATCTGTGACTATATGTGGTGATACTGTTTTCTGCATTGCAGGTGGCTGCCAAACTTTCTGAAATCTATCCTAAGGATCCTGAAGCCGCACCTTGTGGGGTAGATGACATGACAAAACTTGCTTATTTGCATGAACCAGGAGTTTTGCAGAACTTGAAATCTAGATATGACATGAACGAGATTTATGTAAGTCTTGAAACATATTTAGCTATGTCTTCCATCAATTGTTAACTTTGTTGTTTTTAATTATGGCATTACTTATGCATACTTTATGGTTTGCACATTTATTGACATTCTTTAAATGATTATATCACTCACAGATTGCTTATTAGAAGTGTCTCCAACATTATGTCAATTATTTATGAGATTCTAATGGATAAACTTTCATTGCCAGACATACACTGGGAGCATATTGATTGCTGTAAACCCATTCCTGAGGCTTCCTCATCTCTATGACATTCACATGATGGAGCAGTACAAGGGAGCAGATTTTGGTGAACTAAATCCTCATCCATTTGCTGTTGCAGATGCAGCACACCGGTACTTGTAGAGTTCATAAGAATCATAAATTTCAGGAAGTACTTAATCAGAATAATGTTTTCTTTACATTTGCATTTATGGATCAGACAAATGATAAAGGAGGGCATAAGACAATCAATTCTAGTAAGTGGAGAAAGTGGAGCAGGAAAAACAGAAAGCACCAAAATGCTTATGCAATATCTTGCATACATGGGAGGTAGATCTGAATCTGATGGCCGGTCCATTGAGCAACTAGTGCTGCAGGTGAAATATTTCCTAATTCCATGACTTTATTTGCATTTCTTTGATTGAAGTTTCTTTCCTTTATCTGTTGTTCCATATACCTCAATCTGTGGTGCCTTGATACTTTGTATACAGTCCAATCCCGTTCTTGAAGCATTTGGGAATGCAAAGACAATCAGAAACAATAATTCCAGGTGGAAATATTATCATGTATAACCTTTTTAATTGTAAGCTTCACATTTGATGGTTTGACTATCCTTGCTTTGCATGTTTCATGCACAGTCGGTTTGGCAAATTTGTGGAGCTTCAATTTGATCAAAATGGAAGGATATCTGGGGCTGCTGTTAGAACTTATCTTCTTGAGAGATCTCGAGTATGCCAAATTTCAGATCCTGAGAGAAATTACCACTGCTTCTACATGCTCTGTGCTGCTCCACCAGAGGTAATGATTCTGGAATTAAGTCTCGTCTTTGTAGGTTTGCCTTTTTCTTACTTCTATGTCCTAATATCATATATCTTTTTGATGTTGCCTGTGTTAATATGGTTTTTGGTCCCTTGAGGTTGATTGAGCTAGTTAGCCGAACATCAAAAATATGATTTATTCCCAACCATCTAGGATTGGTCAGTGCTTGTGGTAGGCTATTTTCACATATTTGTTTTATCTTTTGTGGTAAAGTTATAATTCAGTTAAAAATATGCCTTTATAGAAATTTTTTAAAAAAATTCCCTTAACGTGGGAGAGAGAATAAATATTTAGGGGACGCTTGGTTTGCATTTTCCAGTCTATTTTTCATTTTCATTTTCTGTAGAAAATGCGGTTTTCTGGAAAACATGTTTGGTTTGCATTATCCTGCTTTGTTTTCCAGAAAAAAACATAGCATTTTCTGGAAAACTGGAGAATGAAAAAAAGTCATTTTCCAGAAAACTAGAAAATGCGGTTTTCTGGAAAATGAAAATGGAAAATGAAACAAACCAAACACCCCCTTATTTTCCCCGCAATTCCCCAAAAGTATGTTGAAGTTGATGACTAACCACTAATTCTGAAAAACTCGAGGAAGGGACCATCTATGCATTCTTATATACGGGCAAGTGAATTAATTTGAGGTGGCCCAATCCACACAGAGTTACAATCTGATATCCCTTAACTGGGGATATATTACTCATTATAATAGGGTTGCTCAATGCCCATTGTCCAACATGCTCAAGTGTGAATTCCTTCACGTGCTTATTTAAAAAAAACACCCCTACTAAGCGATTATTCAACTGAATAGAGGCCACTTCAACATAGTATTTGAGTGGGAGATCTGATGTAAATGATATTTCCTCGTCAATTCATGTATTGATTTTAGGTCAATTGAATCCCTCAAGTGTGCCCACCCACACATGAAAGCACAGTATTAAAATATTAAGATATATATTTGCTTTTCCTAAGTTTGGAACATTTTTGATAATTGGTCAACCAATCAAATTTATATTAAAGATACAACTTATACATTTGAGCAAGATGTGAGGGGAAGTTGAGGTTTGGTAGCTCTTCGCCCCATAGTTCCACATGGTCATGTGCTCTATCTTGGATGAACCATATTAAGAGAGCGCCCCTCTCAACGACTTGCTAGTTGTCATTTGGGGAAGGGAATAGGCTCCCCCATTTTTGTTCAAATACCAAACGTAGTTTGAGCTTCTAGGAAAAGACCTAATCTAGATATTTATATTCTATCATATGAGATCGATATGCGTACTTAATTCCAATGGACAAATTCACAAAGGGTGGTAGGCTGTTGATTTTAGATCCATGAAATATTGTCTATGCTACTTGCTAAAACATGCTTTTGTTTTCCTTATATCCATCCTGAAACTCATAAAGGTGGCTATTCTTGTTATAGAAAATTGTATTTTGTAGTTAGAACTTAGAACCATGGTTTGAAATTTCGTACTATGCCAAGTGAAATGGTAAAAATGTATCGTTCCTATAAATTAGCAAAACTCGATACTATTCGACACTAAGACAATGTCTCCTATGTCGATGTATCAATCATGTTGACGTGCATCATTTCATGTTAACATTTGACACCACTTGGCATGCCAAAGTTGAAATATGTTATTTTTTTTTATAGTTTGTCTCCATACAAGATAATGTCCAAATTGCAGATGAAAAGCAATCATTGAACACATAGTTGCCTTTTATTTTTTTTTTCTTCTTCATCTTTTTCCTCCTCGCACCTTCAATTTATCACCGACGCCATGCATCGAAATGTCAACATGTTACTTAAACAGGATCGTCCTAGTCAAAGACTGAAACATAAGCACGACTTGAGATTTCAAACCCTGATCAGAACTATACATTTTCTTTTCCAAATATGAAGTGTGTGTGTATATATATATATATATGTGTGTGTGTGTGTGTTTTTTTTTAAAGTTAGGTATAAGATATTTTGCACTAGCTTCATAAGCAAGCCAGCAAGGTTCATTATGCCATGTCGATATAGGTTAGAATGTATCTATCTAACAAAAATCTTAAAGCAAAACATGATGATATTTAATGATAGTCCATGTGGCATGAAGTGTCTATCCTCATTCAGAAGCATACACTATAATAATAAGATCATAATTAATAAATACATTTGAAGTTTGGATGCCTAAAAAGGAACTACGCTGTTAAACTTATGCTCTCAATCCAAATTATTTAAGGGTGCATAGTCCATATCTAATGTATGACATTGCATAAAACATTGAATGGAGGGCTAAATCAATGTATTTGACCCCATGATTAGGACTAAGGATGGCAGTGGGTCTGGACACTCATACTTACGTGTACTTCTGAATCCATGCTTGTACCTGTTTAAATACCCACTAACCAAACCCATTTAAATATACATTTTGAATGATAAATGGGTACACAAACCCATGGAACCAATGAGTACTTGACTCAAATGGGTAAATTATGTAGGCATCCACAAATTTAAACAAATAGCATAAGTGGCACCTGAATCTAACTTAAATGGGTTGGGTATTAGAACCTAATTAGGACAACATGGTGGCTTGATGTGACAAGGATGACCATTATGATGAGTTGCTGCATAACCCATATGGCATTCAATTAAAGTAACTTTTGAACTCCTAACTTATACTATCTGGTAGTTTATTTATGACTGGATTAATAGAAATTCAGCATTACAAACATGAAGCATTTTTACTAAATGTTATTTCACCTGTAGGAAACTTGCACTATAATTGGTTTCTCAAGTCTTAACATATTTTATTATTATTATTTTTGGCTAGGTCTAGATTCAGGCATTAATTTTCAGTACTTAAAATTGATATTCAAAATTTATTTATCAACAGGATATTGAGAGATACAGAGTGGGCAATCCTAGAACGTTTCATTATCTTAACCAGTCCAATTGTTTTGGACTTGATGCAATAGATGATGCTAAGGGGTATCTGGAAACTAAAAAGGCTATGGATATTATTGGGATCAGTGGTGATGAACAGGTACTATGATTGCTCATCATAGGTAAAACATCAAATGCTAACCTTTTCTCTAGCTGTTTCACACCATGCTCTTTGTTATTATGTCTTCAATCAGAATGCCATTTTCCGGGTTGTAGCTGCCATACTTCATCTAGGAAATATCGAGTTTGTAGAGGGGAAGGAAACAGATTCATCACGGCCAAAAGATGAGAGATCTTGGTTTCACTTGAAAACTGCATCTGAACTTTTAATGTAAGAATGTCATATTTATTGATCCTTGCACTTTACACAATTATAGGATCATTGAATTTTATGAAAATATCTCAGGTGTGATATAAAAGGACTGGAGGATTCTTTGTGCAAGCGTGTTATTGTAACATGTGGTGAGAGCATAATCAAAACCTTGGATCGAGCAGCTGCAACACTTAGTAGAGATGCCCTATCAAAAATCATATATTCACGGCTCTTTGATTGGAAAGTTTTTGACCATAATTGAATTTACATATTTTTCTTTGAACATTTTAATGTGTGAAAATGGTGTGCTGCAATATTGCAAAATTTTGGTTTGCCTATATCCTGCTCGTATGCATTTACCTGTTTAAAAATTATCATTCCTTGCATATTTCAATTAGACATTCATTACAATTTTTAATGAATCACGCAGGCTTGTAGACAAAATTAATAACTCAATTGGCCAAGATTCTGAATCAAAGAAGATAATTGGAGTCTTAGACATATATGGCTTTGAAAGCTTCAAGACAAACAGGTGCTTAAGTGGTATGCTTTGTGTTTTGATAAAATATGAACACATCTTTCTTCACTACTTGGTTCAAATTTCGTTATTCTACATTTTACATAGTTGAACAATTGGATTTATTGGAATGTTTGTACTATCTGCAAATTAGAAGTATAACTTAAAGAAAATCTCCACTCCATTCTTCGTTGGAGTTGTGACTTGGAACCTGTTTTGAATTTGTATTAACAATATTTGATATTGTAACTTTGTAAGAGCCTAGGATATAATGTAGAACTTTTTGTTTCTTGATTTTTATCTATTACTGCTGAATAGCAGCTGCAATATATCAGTGTGCCCCAGTCTGTGTTTCACAACTAGAGAGAGAAAAAAAGAGCATGCAATAGAAATATGTATATTCTTGAGTCTCTTGAACAATGTGATGAAATCTGTTTTATTGTTTTTAGATAACCTGGTCTCATTGAGATAGGCGAAATAAGCTAACTAGCTATGTGTACTTGAAATAGTAAAAGTGAAGATATATTAGCGTTTTAAAACCTACAAATAAGTTTATTTTATCGGACCAGTTTGCAAAGCTGATATGACACACACTTATCTGTGTCCTTTCATGATTGTATGCGTCTGGATTGTGGGACTGCTGAATAGTAGTTGCAGGATTTCAGTGTCTGGCTTCAAAGTTCATATAACTCTTCTTTTAGAACTTTATTAATCCATGGAATCAGTTTTTAATGTGTGTTAGGTTTGTTTATTCCTTATATACAATTTGGGAACTAATATCATCCTTCTTGCAGTTTTGAGCAGTTCTGCATCAACCTGACAAATGAAAAACTGCAGCAACATTTTAACCAGGTATGACTAAATACATATGCCATAAATGAGCCTGACAAAGTGAGAATGAACATGACTTGGTGGTCTTCAACTTTTTTTTGTTGTAGCATGTTTTTAAGATGGAGCAAGAAGAATATACAAAAGAAGAAATCAACTGGAGTTATATTGAGTTTGTTGATAATCAGGATATCCTTGAGCTGATTGAAAAGGTTTTTTTATACGTTCATAAAGTAGTCAATTTCAAAAGATGTAATAGTTCTTTGCATATATTCAATACCTCTTTCCCACTTGGGTTTTCTATTGTTGATGGTCTTATAGAATCTCCTGAATGAGGTGGAGAAACCATTTCTGTACAGTAACTCCATACTTATGCACATATTTAATTGTGTTAGTGTTGTTATATTTCTCTCATAAAGTGTAATCGGATGCCCTTCAAGTTTGTTCATTATTAGCTAGTTTTCATAATTTCTCCCAGACAGCTTGAAGTAGTAATAACATCCTAGGCAAAAAATTATCATTATTGACTAGGGACTAAAATTTTCTCAGGAAATGGATCCTAATTTTTCCCTAATCCCTTTGATGAATTAGCAAAATAAATTCTTCTTTTCCTATGAAGAGAAACTTTTCATTGAAATAACTTAGTACCATTGGCTTCTCAATATTTGCTTCCTTTATTTGTAGACTCTGGTCGAAAATATATCATCATCAGAATCGGGTATACATAAGTTGACTTGGTAGTGAAATATACAAAACATGACTTTTATAGTAATTTAGGCAACAATTTAGTAATTTTGTATCAACATGATGATCCACAGATATAGATTAGCAAACTGATATAGAAACCAATTAATGGTAGGCAATATTTTTGAACTACTTGGTTATCTGTATGTATCTAATCCATTATTAATCCATATGTGACTATGTAAGGCCTTGTTATTAGCATATATCTTTTATTCATGTAAATTGTAAAGTGTTAGCTATCTCAATTGGTAAAATTCTTGGCAGCGCATTCTCGTGATGGGGCTTATATTTTCTTTTCTCCTCAATAACTGTAATATCATGTAAACTTTCTTTCATTTCCATCTACCCTTAAATTGTCTTAACTCTACTCTAATTAACATAATTTATATAATGAAAAAAAAGATGTTATACCATTTTCTCTCTAATTTTATCATCTTTTGGCACACTTAATTGCTTTTGCTTGTACTACTTTTTATGTTTTCTCTCTCTTATTATCCCTACACATCTATTTCAACATTATCTTCTTTACTACACTATCTTTTATATATATTCTGTTTATTGATTTTCCAACTTTTTGAGTATATGTCGTCTCTTAGCTGGTCACACTTTGATATACATAATGTAATTGTTTGAAACTCAAAGTTAATATAATAGATTCACAAATGATACCAGTTCAAAGTTTTTTTTTATCTGAAAGATACTTAGTCCTGCTCAATATCTATACATAGTGTGATTGTTTGAAACTCAAAGTTAATATAATAGATTCACAAATGATACTAGTTCAAAGTTTTCTTTATCCTAGGGATACTTAGTCCTGCTCAATATCTTCCAAAGGCTTGACTCATATCCAAAAGAAATTTAACAGTGATATAGCAGCACATTTTAGAGGTTTCAGCAGTAGTATTTCTTGGAAAAGCTGATTTTTCCCTTCATGTTCAGCTTCCAAAGTGTCATCCTTGATTTTCTTCATATAGAAATTCACTATGTCATTTAAGTAGTTAACTACATTTTTTTTCACAATGGACTTTCAGAAACCAGGGGGAATAATTGCTCTTCTTGATGAAGCTTGGTATGTGTGATCAAACATATTATAATTTGGTAGTTCAAAATTCAAATACTAATCCATTTGCATATGTGAAATAATTTTATTTTGACTTACATTTAAATTAATTGATCCTGTTCTGTAGCATGTTACCCAGATCAACACATGAAACATTTGCTCAAAAGCTATATCAATCATTTAAAAATAACAAATGCTTCAGCAAGCCAAAGTTGTCTCGCTCTGATTTTACAATTTGTCATTATGCTGGTGATGTAAGTTCACATTACCTGTTTATCTTATATTGTCAAAGATCTGATCGTTAATCTGTGAAAAAGAGAGGCCCTAAAAGACTTTTACTCACACAGGTTACCTATCAGACAGAGTTGTTCTTGGAGAAGAACAAAGATTATGTTGTCGTTGAGCATCAGTCTCTCTTGGCTGCCTCTAAATGTTTTTTTATTTCGAGCCTTTTTCTGCCTAGCTCTGAGGATGTATCAAAACCTTCAAAATTTTCATCAATAGGTTCAAAGTTTAAGGTGCAAAAGCATTCTATCAATCAAGTCAATTAACTTTGTGCTTCTTATCTTTTGAAGTTTTGCTGTGATTTTTGGCAACTTTGCAGCAACAACTACAAGCTCTGTTAGAAACTTTAAACGCTACAGAACCTCACTATATTCGCTGTATTAAACCAAATAATCTTCTGAAGCCATCAATTTTTGAGAATCATAATGTTCTCCAGCAGCTCCGTTGTGGGGTAGGTTCTCACACAAAATTTATTGTTTGGGATTTTTTTTTTTCCTTTTTTGCTGCATAGCAGACAACCAATTTAGATCATTGTTACTCCTCGATTTAGGGAGTTCTAGAGGCAATTAGAATTAGTTGTGCTGGATTCCCAACTAGAAGAACATTTTGTGAGTTTGTAGATCGTTTTGGCATTCTTGCACCTGAGGTTTTGGATGAAAGGTGAGTATCTTTGAGCCATTATTAGTAAATTATCTTGTATAAATTTTGTAATGCCTATCATCTTTCTCATGGCAGTTGTGACGATGTAACTGCATCAAGGATATTATTAGAGAAAGTGAATCTCAAAGATTATCAGGTAGTCATTATTAAATTGAAATTACCCTGTTGTGTTCTTCCTTTGCCTTCATTAACCTACGACTAGAGTTTCCATGTTACTAATATATTAAAAAAAGTCAAGTCCTTTACATCAGTTAGTTGGTGATGTTTTCATATTTTTGAATTTTGATCATTGACCTTATGAAACTTTTTCACTTTTTCAAAGCAAGCTTGCAGAGCCATCTTAGCTTCGTTGCAGTCCGATGTGGAAAAGAATAATTATTTTAAGTAAATTCTATATAACAACATGAGCAATGCATTTAGTATTGATGTACCGCAAGCTATCCTCAATGATTAATTGGAAACAATGCGTCTCATTTTCATTCAAATAAACTAAATTGCACACTCAATTTTTTATGTATGCTTTCCTCCCGTCCCAATTGAAGGAAGAATACTAATAAAATAAAATAAGAGAACGAGTAACACTTCGTTTTTATTAAATTCATTGGAATTATATTGACTAATTTTTATGACTGCTGATTTTAAGAATGAGTGATTGCCCTTCATCAATGCTTACTGCCTAACTAATGAGTAAACAACTAATTTGAATAGAGTCTATGGTTGGTCAATGAGTTGGATGCCAAAGGTGCCCCTGGGTGATCTTGTTCTTATGGGAGGGACAATGAGGTTGCTCCCTTGACTTTCCTTTTACCATATTTCACATAAAGGGTTGTCAAAGGATCCCAAAAGTTAGGAGTAAACCTGGATTGATGATGAAATAGAGAACGTGGGAAAGTTCTCTAGGTACCAAGCTAATAGAGGTTTAATGACTTCATTTCACTGTTCTACAATCTAGCTTGAATATGATAATTTCTAGTAATTTTTATCCTATAGATGTAATTCTTTTGCTATCAATTTCAAAATGAATATGGCATGAGTTAAGTAATTTAATCCCATCCACTAACATGCTCAACCATTATGGGACATTTTCTTTATATCTTATACATATATATTTGAGACACAGTTAAGGAATGCCATATAAGCAACAAAGAAATGAACACCCTGCTAAAAACTCTCCTTTCTTGATGCCTTTTTGTGCTTAAAATGATATGTCCTGAATTTGTTGCAAACATATTCAGGAAAATGTGATTTGTCTACACAAACGTAGCTGTTAGATGTTGCCATAGGCTAGTCATTGTAAGAATAACCGTTAAGGAATCAAACCAGATAAAGGAGCCTGGTTTTGCCTCTAAATATTCGAGAGAAAATGAAGCACATAGGTAAAGAATATATGTTACTAAGAACTAACTAAAAGCTTCTAATCTATGTGCCTGCACTTTGATAATCAAATATTTTTGTCGCATATGAGATAGCTGTTAAACTTGCTTCCACTCTAGTCCACGTCTTCAGGTTATATTGAGGTTAGGATTAATCTCTTAACATTTGTACTTATTTCAGAACATATTTTTATGAGATTTGTATGAATCACTAAGATAAAGTTGTCATTCTTAGTTATATGATTGACTAAGCAACATTCATTCTCATGTTAAGCGATTTACTGTGGATTCCAAGATATGCTTGGGTGCAACTTACTGTGGGTCTCCAAGCTATGTTTTACTTTACCATAAATTGTATCGTATGAAATTCTGGAAACTTTTGTTGTTTAACTGGTTTAGTATGGAATAAAGTGCCTTTGTCTGCTAGTTTGGACAAAATGCAATACCCATTGCTTGGTGATGTATATTTCAATTGCAACACTAGATTAAGAAAAAGCAATTATCTAAATTATTGAGTTTGACATCAGGCTTTGGTGTCTAAATTATATTGACTCCAACTTTCAGATAGGGAAGACAAAGGTGTTTCTTAGAGCTGGGCAGATGGCTGAACTTGATGCCCTGAGGAATGAAATATTGGCAAGATCTGCAGATTTAATTCAGAGGAAAGTACGATCATACTTGGCTCAGAGAAGGTTCATTCTTCTGAGGAAGTCAACAATACATATACAAGCTATATGCAGAGGTAGTCATTCTCAATCTGCATGTACCTACCATTGTGAATTGTCTTAAGTTGACAAATAATGTCTCGTATGAAGGACAACTTGCAAGGCAAATTTACAAGAACAAGAGGAGACATGCTGCTGCTCTTAGGATTCAAACATATTATCGGATGCATCTTGCAAAGAAGATCTTCAAGGAGGTGCTATCTTCATCTATCACTATTCAAGCTGGTCTCCAGGGAATCGTTGCTCGCAAGATCCTTCACTTTAAACGACAGACAAAAGCTGCAGTTATTATTCAGGTAAAGAGATGAATGGGTATTATTTTCAACTTATGCTTTTATTCCAACACCTGCAGTTATTAAAAGCAGGTATAATTCCAACACCACGCCTATGCTTTTCAGGATATAATTGCATTTCTCACATTCCTAGATTGAAATAAATAACAATGACATGTATTTCCCCCTCCCGACGATTAATTTTTCACTTCTCCATATTCATTTCATTGCATAGATTTCTCCATATTCATTTTTTTTATATTGTTTTACTTTAATATTTGAAGTTGTTGAAGATGTTCAACCATGTCACTATTGAATTGTTGTTACTTTCTCAGAGCCGTTGTCGCCAGTACATGGCATTCTTGCATTATTCAAGTGTGAGAAAAGCAACAATTACTACTCAATGTGCTTGGAGAGGAAGGGTTGCTAGAAAGGAACTACGGGAATTGAAAATGGTATGGAAAATCAATCAATTTATCTTGTTTAGTTACTGTAGTGATAAGGGCTTCAATTAAGTGGCTATACCTTGTGATTGGCGGCATTATATACTGATTTGTGTACCTATCCAAGTATCATAAGCACATTGCCTGCTGTCTCGTGATTTATAATTTTGAGGTTGATATATGTTCATCGAATGGATGTTCCCATGTTTTTTTAGTTGAAAATATTCCATTCGTCCGATTGCATCTTCTTATGATTCACTTTTGTGTCAAATAACAAATGTTCTTGCACACTTTTGGCTCCATACCGTCCAGAAAAGGAATATTATCTAGTTTTTTTTTTTAAAAAGATAGTTTGTTGTTTTTTTGAGTGTGCAAGTGTGTGTGAATTTCCCATAAGCTATATGAACTTGTGGCTTTCTGCTCTTAGGTTTCAAGCTTTATTTTAATATGTTCTTAATTTAATCTTGTTCAATTAGGCTGCACGAGAATCAGGTGCCCTTCATGCTGCTAAAACTAAGCTAGAAAGGCAAGTCGAGGAACTCACTTGGCGCCTGCAGTTGGAGAAACGCATGAGGGTAAAATTGTGTTGTTTATAATTTTTTAAAATTAGATCAATGGTTTAAACTTTTGATCCGTATTGAAGGTTTAATTAGGTTTAATTTATGATCAAAATGATACTATTTCGATATTATATTTTGTTGTATCGATATGATTTTGATATTTTTTAAATATAAAATATATTAATTAAAAATAAAATTTTAATCTAATATTAAAAAAATAAAAATATAAACATATATTTTTAAAAAGAAAAAATTAAATTATGATATCTCACATAGTAAATAAATAAATAAAATTTATTATATATTTTTAAAATTAAAAAAATATACATATTAAATTAATAGAATAAATTTATTAGGGTTTAACAGATTATTATTCAGGGTTAGTAGTAAGTTTTAATTTTTATTCTAAGTTTTTTGCACCCACCCTGCCGCCACTGGTCGGAGGCCTCGCAGTCACAACAGTCTCGCCGCGACCCGCGGATGGCACGACGACCTCGTCGTGACCCACGGAGGTCCCCTCCGCAGTGTCGGTGCCTGACAGCGGGCGGAACTGCAAAATTTGCCCGTTTTCTGGCGGGCGGAACTGTAGTGAAATGCCATTTTATTTCATGTTTTTAGAGTTTGGTAATATGGTAATTAAAGAAGTAAGATTAGCTTATGATGTGCAATATCTTTTATATTACTGAACTGTGTAGATTTTGAAAACATTTCTGCGTCAGATTTGTGGTATAAGTATTGTTTAGTTTGCATCCATTTATTTTTTGCAATATTGGTCTTGCGAATTTAAGTACCTGTTTACCTTTCTTCAGTGGGCTATGTACCCCATGCTTCAGCTTCTGGAGATGTTGATAAAAGAATTAAGAAAGAACACTTGTTCATATGCGGAAAACATGCATGTAGAGATATGTTGATTTATTTCTGGTCCATTATTTCTAAAATTTGACTTGAAAGAATTTTGGTGCCTCGTCTTTGTTAGGTTGATATTGAGGAATCCAAGACACAGGAAAATGAAAAACTGCAAGCGGCCTTGCAGGAAATGCAACAAAAGTTCGATGAAATGAAAGCTTTTCTGGTGAAAGAACGTGAGGTTGCTAATGTGGCTGTTAAAGAGGTTTCTGTCATTAAAGAGGTCCCTGTTACTGACACTGCTCTTCTTGATAAGCTTAGAGATGAGAATGAGAAGCTTAAGGTGAGATAACCTTGGTAATGTTCTCCCTCGGATAGTTTTCATTGTGACAATATCTTTAATTGGGTTTAGATGCATTTGGATATGGAAACAGGTATTGGTTGTGGGAAAATCTTCTAGTTTAATATTGTTAAATCAGAAGTGATTGTTTCTTAAAAAATGTAGGCCTTGGTGAGTTCACTTGAAACAAAGATTGATGAAACTGAGAAGAAGTATGAAGAGTCAATCATAACTAGTGAACAAAGTCTGAAGAAGGCAATGGAGGCTGAATCAAAGATAGTCGACCTCAAAAATTCTATGGATAGGTCCTTCTCATTGTTACTCAATTTATATGTAGATTCCTTTTGAACATTTGATGGCAAAAGTGTTTAGAAGGAAATATAAATTATTCATCTTTTATGTCAAAACATATTTAACTTATTTATTTGATGACAGGCTTCAGGAGAAACTATCTTCATTGGAGTCTGAGGCTCAGATTCTTAGGCAGCGAGCTGTGTTTTCTTCTCCCATAAAGAGCATGCAAGAACATTTATCAGCTCCAATTACTCCTACTAAACAGGTTTTTTAAGCATTGTTGACATCAATATTATTCAACTCTTTTAAAATACTTCATGCATTTCATTTCTTTTTTATTTCCTAATCAGTTTTTAGAGACTGGTCAGCTTGATTTTGAGGAGCTGAAGGTTGCAAATGTATGCCAATTTACCTTACATGCTACTAAAAGCTGCTTCATCATACACAAATTTGTCGATAATTTACTAATGAGTTGCCAATATATACAGGTGTCTCAGAGTGCTGGTCCAGCATTGAGGGACATAGCAAACTCGGATGCTAAGCTGAGGAGGTCTTCCACGGAGAGAAAGGAGGTTTGCGCATATTTTACTTCATGCTATATTATATGTTATTTTCATCCTGATAAATATACACTTTTATGCTGCAGGAGAATTTGGAAGCCCTCATCAAATGTGTTTCAAAGAATATCGGCTTTAGTCAAGAAAAGCCAGTAGCTGCATCTACCATCTACAAATGTCTTCTGCATTGGAAATCATTTGAAGTGGAGAAAACTAGTGTTTTTGATCGTCTTATACAGATGATTGGTTCTGTAATTGAGGTAATTTTGCAGGGTCAGATTGCATAAGCTAATATTACTATGCTTCTACATCTTATTGGTTTGTTTACCTCTTTTTCTTCAATTGCTACACATTTTACAAAACTTGTTGGGGATTTTTCTTCACACTGGTAATTATCTTTTGTTGATGGTCCTTTGAGATTTGGATTTATGATTCAGGAAGAGGAGAATAATAATCATCTCGCTTACTGGCTATCAAATGGTTCCCATTTGCTGTACCTGTTGCAACATAATCTGAAGGTACCTAGTGCTGTTGGGGGTACTCCAAATCGGAAACCAGCGGCTCCTATTTCATTCTTTGGCAGGATGACTATAGTACGAGTTCATCTGATTATGTTGAATTTTTTCACTAATGACATTTAGTAGTTATTTGTACTATTTATCGACACTAATCTGCAGTTGTATTACTTAATGCCAGAGCTTCCGCTCCTCATCACAGGTTTTGGATGAATTATCTGTCGTGCAACAAGTGGAGGCAAAATACCCTGCTTTATTGTTCAAGCAGCAGCTAACAGCTTATGTGGAAAAGATATATGGAATTATTCGTGATAACGTGAAAAAGGATTTATTATACATGATGTCATCGTGTATCCAGGTTTTTTTTGTTTACTTTGTTACATACAGCATACTCCACATGTAAGTTTATCTGTTCATGACAAGGTTTAGAACAACAAATTCTCGAGTAATGGAATCAATCAAATATCAAACTTATTAAATGTTTTCTTTAGTCTATGTAAGGTGAGTGAGGGACAAAGGCAGATCAAAGAAAACACTACTTACATTATTAAATGTGTATTTGTAACAAAACTTAGTATTATTAGCTTTGTTTAGAGTTCAATAATGATATAAGATTCAAGTTACCACTACCTAGATGGGATCATGTCTTGTGTACATGAATTAGTTTTTATTGTAGCAAAAATTCTAGTAGCAAAATTGCTATATTAGTAAATTTAAAGTTTTGAACTTTTAGATTCTTCCACCGCTTATGTCCCGAGTTTTTCTGAGATGATATTTCCATTGATCCTGACTCCTCAGGCCCCTAGAATAGCAAGAGGTACTCTGCGTTCATCATCAGGGCTTCAGGCACAATCCAACAATTGGCAAGCAATTATTGAAAGATTCAATAATCTACTTAATACATTGCAAGAAAATTATGTATGCTATCTTGTTAGAATATAGTGAAATTTCTTTGTTTTGTTGCATTTGAAAACGTGTTCTAACAGTTTAGCTTTGATTTTCAGGTACCTCTTATTCTAATAGAGAAGATGTTCGCACAAATTTTTTCATACCTAAACGTACAAATTCTCAATAGGTAGTTGATCTTTAAATTAGTTTATTTTCTCAAAATTATTTACACATTAGGTAATTACACGACTATTATTTTCCTGTTTGCAGTTTGCTTCTTCGTCGTGAGTGTTGCTCATTTAGCAATGGTGAATACATGAAAGCTGGTCTCGTTGAACTTGAGCTGTGGTGTAAAAAAACAAAGCCTGAGGTACAGGATCCTAGAGACACTTATTCAAGTTGGTTATTTGTTACTCGAACTGATTTCGTGCTCCGTTCAGTATATAGGTTCTTCATGGGATGAACTTAAACACGTCAGACAAGCTGTTGATTTCTTGGTATGTAGTTTATGTTTCAGTGTTGAGCCGTAGGCATATATATCCTGACATAAAGCATCCATATATGCCAAGGTTTTTGCTGTAATGGCAAAGAAATAACTAAGATCCGTTTGGCAGAGATTCAATCCATCACGTGACTACATCATTAAAAAGTTCAAATGATTATCTTTTTATTGAAGTCTTTGTTACGACTGATCCTGCTAATTTCTTTTGTGGTTTCTAGTGTTCTACCATTATCAGAATAGAAATCGTCCTTCTTTTCTTTCTGACAAACGTCTATCAAAATGCAAGCTAACATAGATTTGCTTTGCTGTAACAGAGAAGCAGCACCTGAACTGTAATTAGAGTTTCCTTTTATGATATAGTCAAATGATGTCTCTTCTTTGATATCCAGGTAATATTTCAAAAGCATAGAGTTTCCTTTGATGATATAGTCAATGATCTCTGCCCGGTAAGATACTTCATCTGCTCACTCTCACTTCTAGTTCGTTGCTGCAACAAGTCTGTTTCTGCTTGGTGCTCAATGCATCAATGATCGAGCAAGGACAGTGGACTTGCTCAGTAGTGTGCTCATGCTGATTTTTTTTTTCTTTCCTTCCTGCAGGTTCTCAGTGTCTACCAGCTTTACCGAATTGGCACTCACTATTGGGATGACAAGTACAACACAAAAAGTTTATCAGCCGATGTAAGTTCCAGGAATTAGTTCTCTTTTGCGTAATATATATAGTCTACCTTCATGAAGTTCGCAAAGAATCATCGAGTTCATGCATTAGCTTTGCTTATGGTATCATATTATGTTTGCACACAAACTGCATGACTAAGTCATGTTTATTAGACAGAAAAAGAAAAGTTAAGGTCAACCGAAATCTGTTTTCTTCATTTTGTTACTGAATGAGATGCCTTGAGGTTTAATATAAATTGTCGGTATAACTTCTAGTGATTGTATAGAGAACTGTGTAATGACCTATTTTTAGACGCGACGAAAAAACAAGGGAGGTATAGTCTAACATCAAGCTGAATATTTTGGGCAAGCTAAAGCCACTACTGAACACAAAAACTCATCAAACTCAAGCTTATTCAAGCAATATTCCTCTAACACCATTCGAACATGCATCTGGGGGATTTCAGAAAATGACTTGTTTTCTATTTTTTTCCCATCAAATAGGTGCTTTCGAGTATGCGGAGACTAATGAGCCAAAACACAAGCCAAGTAAAAAGCGGTTCTTACCTGCTTGAGGACAACTCCAGGTAAAACAAAGTTCTCAATAAACCCATATTCCTCAAGAAAGCTTTCATGTGATCACACTTGCTACTCGGTGCAGCATTCCCTTCTCGGTCGATGATATATCAAATTCTTTGCGACTAAAGGAGTTCTTGGATGTCAGACCAGCAGCAGATCTTCTAGACAACCCTGCCTTCCATTTCTTACTGCAATGAGGCTATAGAAGCTGGAGGAGTCCTTGCAACATTAATTCTCTACTGATATTTCTTGTTCCAATTTTGTCCACCCTTCTTTGTGGATGTTTATTCCAATTATGGAAAGTCAAATCCATAAGATTTTGTCATGGCCAATGCAAATTACAGCATTTTTTTTTTTGCTTTTCATTAATTATATTGTTTGCGAGAGGGAATGAGCTCTCTCCTCTCTGTCTTGAAACATTTTGTTCTATAGTAGCATAATTAATGAGAATAAGAATGTTTATTATTATTATTTCAAAATTTTGTTTGATGGCATTCTTAGTTTCTTGAGTGTATTCATAATTTAAACAAAAGAGCATTTTTGTTAACATTATACAAAGAACAACACTTGATAGATAAGTGTTTGTGAACAAATTTAATGTCCGGTTAAACAAAAAAATATATTTATATTTATTTAATTGTAAAAAAAATTATTTATATTTATAAATAATATTTATGAATAAATTTATTTATTAATTTATATATAATTTAATTATTAAAACAAATCTATTTTATAGAATTTATATATATATATATGTTAAAATCTAATATTTATAATACGTTAAAAATTAAAAATAATATGGATTTATAAATAAATAAAATTTTAATATCAATTATAAGAATAACAATATTGATATTTAGTTTAAATAATATTTATGCATAAATTATTTGGTTTACTCCCGAATATTCTCCTGTTCCCCATATTTCTCAGAATATTCTCTCCTCGGGATTCCCTCCAAGTCTTAGTCTAAGCAAGTAAGCAATCAACCAATCATCGCTTGCAGTGCGGGTAAAGGAAGCTACTATAGAACGTCGTGATCGAGCTCTAGTCTCCACGGCAGCTCCAGCGATGGTCTCTGCCGGCCTGGCCCTCTTCGTCGTCCTGCTCATCGCCGCGGTCGCCTTCTCGGCCGAGCATCCTTCGAGGAAGAGGTGCATTCCCACGACACTCGACGGCCCCTTTCCTCCGGCCACCCTGCGGCTCGACCCCTCCCTCCGCCGCGGCAGCGACGATATCCCCACAGACGACCCCCGCCTGTCGCCGAGGGTCCGTCCGCCCTTCCCGGAGCAAATCGCCCTCGCCGCCTCTGCCGACCCTTCATCCGTCTGGGTTTCCTGGATCACTGGTGTGGATCCCCTTTCGAAACCCTCGTCGCCTATTTGGGCGTTCGCCGTCGGTTAGGCCTGGCTGACGCTTTCCTGCGTGTTTTGGAGCGCAGGGGAAGCCAATATCGGGGTGAATGTGACGCCGGCGGACCCGTCGGCGGTGGCGAGCGAGGTGTGGTATGGGGAGGAGAGCGGAAAATGTGAGTTCTTCCAGATGGGCACGACCACCGTCTACAGCCAACTGTATCCTTTCAAGGGCCTCTTGAATTACACCTCGGGCATTATCCATCATGTGAGGCTTCAAGGTGAGATCACTCTTAGACACCAAACTTTAAGAGCTAGATAGTTCATGATTTTTAGGAAATAATTCGATTCTTCTGGAGACATGGAACAATTTCATGTGTGTCAGTATGCTTCTTATTCATAGAATTATAAGCATAGAAATAATTATTTGGATATTGTATCCTATTTCTAATAAATTTAGGCGTCTTATCCATATGATAGTCTCTCATGTGAGTAGAGATGGTTTCTAAGTTTATTGACAAGTGATGATGATTATAAAAAAAATAACATGAATGATAAACTAATTAATGATGAAATTGTGATGAAAAATTCAAGCTAGCTAAGACGCAACAATTTTTTTTTATAGATGACGATCATACTAAATAAATAAGAAATTAGTTATATGATGGTACTTTTGTTGTTTTATAGCACTGAATGATGATATAAAAAATTTTTGAGCAAAACTTGTTAAGTAATTTAGATTTGTTAGAACCGGTAGGCGAGCTAGAGGGGGGGGGGGGGGTGATTAGCTCTGATTTGCTTGTTGATGATTTGTTGCTGCGAAAGACTCCAAGCAATGCTAACACTCAAGGATTTACTTGGTATCCACCTCCTTGAGGTGACTAATCTAAGGTTCCGCTCTCCTCATTCTCTCAAACACTATGAAAGATTCCTTCGTAGAGGTGGAGAAACCTCGCACAAGCTCTCAAGAAGATACAACAAGAATACAAGCAAATACAAAGAAAATGTTACAAGATTTACAACAATGAACTCTCCTTGCTTTTCTTGCTTTCTTCTAGTTTGGGATCGCCTCTAAACCTTGGAAATGCAGCTGCACTATGCTCCAAAATTTCTCTTGAAATGACGATGAAGGAGGAGAAGGGCGTGCGAGGAATGCCGAAGAGCCGCCGTTTCAATCCTACGTGAAAACCCTATATGCCCGCGACCTAGGGTTCCCTTAATCGATTACTCAATCGATTACCACGTCAGACTTGGTCGTTCAACGACTATTTTTCGAAGCTTAATCAATTAGTCAATCGATTAAGACGATATTAATCGATTGCTGAATCGATTCAGCACCTTTCTGTGCTCTACACAATACTGCTGTAATCGATTACTATACACCTTAATCGATTGACTAATCGATTAAGAGGAGGCTGAATCGATTGATCAATCGATTCAGCCTGCTTCTGTTCTCACAACACAACTCTCCCAATCGATTACCCAATCGATTCACTCTCTCCTTAATCAATTACCCAATTGATTATGGTTCGCCTTAATCAATTACCAAATCGATTAAGGTCCTCCTTAATCAATTACTCAATTAATTAAGAACCTTTATGTTCTCGCGACACTACCCTTCCAATCGATTACCCAATCGATTCACTCTCTCCTTAATCAATTACCCTCCTTAATCAATTACCCAATCAATTAAGAACCTTTCTGTTCTCGCGAGATAACAACCCAATCGATTGCTCAACCCTAACTTGCTTAGCTCAAGTCTAGGGTTCCTTTATCTAACCACGGTTCCTCACCAAGTGTCCGATCAACTCTTTGACCGACTTGGACTTTCCCTTGCCTAGTTCTCAATTAGGACTTTTTTCTTCCAACATGCGATCTTCCCGATCCACCTGGACTTCACGTAGTCCAACTAGGACTTTTTCCTTGCTAGCGTGCGATCTTCTCGATCCACATGGACTTATACACAGTTCTAACATCATTGTTAAACATCGAAACTCAAGCTCACCCAAGCCTAGTCAAACTTGGTCAACCCTGATCTAATGAAGATTGCACCAACAATCTCTCCCTTTTTGATGTTTGACAATATATTTGAGTAAGACTAATCCATATTAGCCTTACAATCTCTCCCCCTTTGATGCACATCAAAAATTCTCCCTGAAGATCAATGTGGTCAAAGACAGTCAATGAAAGTCCCAAACCTCTCATTGTGACCCATACACAACCATGCTCATCTTTGAGCATTCATCCTATGAAGATTCCCAATCTTCATCTTTTTATAAACCCAAAGAGAAATTGAAATCCATGCTATTAAGGAAGACCTCTCCCTCAAAACATGATCTAAACTTCTATCATTGCACCAACAATGATTTTTGAGTTCCTAAACCTTTAGGAAGACTTAAAATGAAGTTATGAGGTTTTAAGATTCAACACTTGAATTAACGTCTATGTAACCCTATAATTTTCACCAAAAACATCTCACCTTTTAATTTCGTCATGAAATTTACCCAAATATACTTATAAAAGTATTCCAAGAGGTTAGGGATTTTTAGGTTACTCAAAATTGGATTAAAAGACTAAAATCAGACAATTTCAGTCGTGCCAATCGATTGGTGTTGGGTCCCAATCGATTAAGTTATGTCTTAATCGATCAATGGATCGTTTACGCAAGCTTCTGTGCTCGCGGAAAAGTTTTACCAATTGATTGTGTATGTTTCAATCGATCACCTGATTGATTGGGAGTTTCTGATTTCTGAAAATAATTTCAGACCGAATTTCAGAAACTCCTAAATAAATTAACAAAATTTGAAAAATCCTGAAATTTTGTGTAAACATTATTTATAACATATACTATTATGGAAAAAATAGTTTTCTATGAAAATAACTTCCATTTTCAAAGATTGACACAAAATTGGAAACCATTGAAATACTTCAATATTTCACTCAATTTTGTATCCAATTCATCAATGATGAGTTCTATCAAAAGATAGTTTTCACCAGGGTTTTCCAAAATAATTTTGAACTGGTTTTCAAAAATCATTTCCAACCACGTTCATTGGGCTAAATGCATATGACTTGTACATTAGCTTTCCCAATAATTGTAGTTCACTTAGATTCTGATTTTGATGAACCTAAAACTCAAATGGATGCACTTTATCAACACCTTGAGTTTTGTTCATTTTCCTAACACCTCACTTGTATCTAGTGTGTCTCCAAACACATACAAGTCAACTTATAGTCTTTGTGAGATGTGAAAATTTATTCTCCCTAAACTAAGGGGTTCATGCATTTCTATCTAGACATTATAAACTTTGATCATTCACCTAGGATGTCAATTAATGTCAATGTCCGTAATTTCACTCATTTCCACCTTGCATGATAATGATCATGACATGCATCATAAAAGATTTTCAAAAGAAAACTTATTATAGCTGGATAATGCATGTATTACATGACATGTAATATTTTTCATTGTTGTAAAAGTCGGCCTAGGCGGCCGCCTAGGCGCTAGGCGGCACTCCACCGTGGTGCCGCCTAATGCCGCCTAGCGCCGCCTAGGCACCGACTAGGCGCTAGGCAGTAGTCCTCCGCCCGACTACTGCCTAGCGATTTTTATAACCTTGATATTTTCATAATAAAATATGAATGATTAATTATGATGACATGACATGTGATTGGGCATACAAATCATAGCATATTAATATAAAAGAAAATACCTAGATTTTCTATCTAAATATCAATAACTCATCGCTAAGCCTTTGATAATCCTAATTTTGCCCCTAATTTTTCTGAGATAATACCAAAACTCCCAACTTGGCATATCTTTGGATTCTAACCTAGTTGTGCCAACTTTATCAAGTTTAGTCTTCCAAAAATATAGTTTGACACAATTTTACTCCTCGAGAGTAAATAAATAACTTCTTCATTTTCAAGGGTAACAATTCCTTGAAAATGCCCCAATGTGTCAACTTTATCAAGGTTGAGTTACCTACCCTTCCAATTAGAGTTGACACTCCTTAAATCCATCTAGGGTGTGGCAAACACACTCTTAGGAACCTAAAACCTATTGGTGCTCCTTGGGTACTCTAGGTATTCACTAGGGATAACTTCCCTTGATACATTTCTAATGACTTTTATAGGCTTCTCCGAAGCCTTAGTCATGTTTGTCTTGTCTTGGTCAACTCTAGGGATGACTTCCCTTGTGACCTTGACTTGACCCCTAGACCTAGGGTTAGTTCCATACCTATATAGAACTCTATGATAGGATGGTCCTTCATCCTTAGCTTTAGGTTTGTACCCCAAACCTTTCGTGTCCCTAGTGGGTTCTTGATTTCCTAAACCTAGGTTTTGAATTTTTGATCCCTTATATAGATTTTCTATTCTCTTAAGGAATTTTTTCTAATTTATCAAGTTTTGACCTCAAAACTTGATTTTCTATCATTATTTCCTTAACCTTAGATTTTTCATAAAAACCATGGAAAATTTTCTTTTTGGTATTGGATTGGGTAGGTCTACCATTTGATATCTAGATTTTTCCCTAGCCTTAGGTGTAGTAGTACTAGCATGAAATGCTCTATAGTTTTTCTTAGGTTTTTCATGCCTCATATTTTCATGATAAATAACATTAAAATGATAGAAATTATTTCTACAATGCATATTATCTTTACTTGAATAAGTATTATTACCTAATGGTATCTTAGAAATATTCTTGGAGGCTCCTCCTTGATTTGAGCTCCATTTTTTTGTCTTGATCGGATCCTTCCCCTTTGGACATTGGTTCTGATAATACCCCTTTTGTTTACATGAGAAGCATACAATGTGCTTCTTATCCTTTCGTACCACGGGACCGACCTCCTTTGATTTTTCTTTGGCCTTTGGTGTCATTTGATCCTTTTTCTAGGTCAATTTTGGACACTTACTCTTGTAGTGCCCTTTTCCCCTACACTCAAAGCAAATAATATGATCTTTAGTTTTACAAATTGAAATTGTTATACCTTTGCTGGTAGGAGTGACACTTGATTCTTCTTCTTCTTCTTCATTGACCTCAGATGATGATGTTGAAACTTTTCTTTTATCTAATGTCAATGATAAATTTTGCTCCCTCTCAATTCTTGAAGTGGACACTTCTGGACTTTCATCTTCGGATGTTGAGCATCTCTCAACCTCCGAATTCTCTTCTTTCGATGAATCTCCCCTCTTTGAATTTATCTTGATTTGGCAAAGTGGAAGGATCTTCATGAAGCTTTGTCAATTTGCTCCAAAACTCCTTAGCGTCTTGATAATCTCTAATTTGGCTCAAGATTGTGCTTGGTAATAAATTAACTAAAATTTTGGTTACCTTGTCGATGGCCTCACACCTCTTGATTTGCTTTTCATTCCATTTGGTCTTCTTGAGAAGCTTTCCTTTAGAGCTTGTTGGAGCTTTAAAACCCTCCATTAGAGCAAACCATTGCTTTATCTCCATCATGAAGAAATTTTCAATCTTTGTCTTCTAAAGATCGAAATTTGCGTTGTCGAATGGTGGAGGTGCCCGAGTGTCGTAGCCGAACTCTATTTTTGAATTTAACCCTCTTGACGATGACTTCTTGAAATTAGGGTTTCTTCAATTCCTTCTTCTTCCTTTAGCTCTTGCTCTCTTGGCGATGAGTCTAAAGAGGAGCGACCTCGCTTTGATACCACTAGTTAGGACCGGTAGGCGAGCTAGAGGGGGGATGATTAGCTCCGATTTGCTTGTTGATGATTTGTCGCTGCGGAAGACTCCAAGAAATGCTAATACTCAATGATTTACTTGGTATCCACCTCCTTGAGGTAACTAATCTAAGGTTCCGATCTCCTCACTCTCTCAAACACTATGAAAGATTCTTTCGTGGAGGTGGAGAAACCTTGTACAATCTCTCAAGAAAATACAATAAGAATACAAGCAAATACAAAGAAAATCTTATAAGATTTACAACAATGAGCTCTCTTTGCTTTTCTTGCTTTCTTCTAGCTTGGGATCGCCTCTAAAACCTTGGAAATGCAGCAGCACTATGCTCCAAGACTTCTCTTAAAATGGCGATGAAGGAGGAGAAGGGCGTGCGAGGAATGTCGAAGAGCTGCCGCTTCAATCCTGCATGAAAACCTTATATACCCGCGACCTAGGGTTCCCTTAATTGATTACCATGTTAGACTTAGCCGTTCAATGACTATTTTTTGAAGCTTAATCGATTAGCCAATCGATTAAGACGATCTTAATCTATTCAACACTTTTCTGTACTCTCACGCAATACTGCTGTAATCGATTGCTTAATCGATTACTGTACACCTTAATCGATTGACTAATCGATTAAGAGAAGACTGAATCAATTGACCAATCGATTCAGCCTGTTTTTGTTCTCACAACACAACTCTCCCAATTGATTCACTCTCTCCTTAATCAATTACCCAATCAATTAAGAACCTTTCTGTTCTCGCGAGACAATAACCCAATCTATCACCCAATCGATTGCTCAACCCTAACTTGCTTAGCTCAAGTCTAGGGTTCCTTTACCTAACCACGGTTCCTCACCAAGTGTCCGATCATCCCTTTGACCGACTTGGACTCTCCCTTGCATAGTTTTCAACTAGGACTTTTCCTTTGCCAGCGTGCGATCTCTCCGATCCACCTGGACGTGACCTAGTCCCACTAGGCGTGCCTAGTTCCACTAGGTCTTTTTCCTTACCAGCGTACGATCTCCCCGATCCACCTGGACTTCACCTAGTCTCACTGGGACTTTTTCTTGCCAGCGTGCGATCTCCCCGATCCACCTGGACTTCACCTAGTCCCATTAGACTTTTCCCTTGCCAGCGTGCGATCTTCCCGATCCACCTGGACTTATACACAGTTCTAACATCATTGTCAAACATCGAAACTTAAGCTCACCCGAACTTAGTCAAACTATGTCAACCCTGATCTAACGAAGATTGCACTAACAAGATTACCAACTCAATAAACAAAACACAAATTAGGTTGCTCTCTCTCTCTCTCTCTCGTAATTTAGGTTTCTCTTGTAATAAACATTATGGTGATTCACAACCTTGTATTAGCTCCCACTTAAGAACGGGGCCCTCACTTGATACACCTTTGGTTTTCCCCCAAAAATTCTGCAACATTATTTTTCGATTTCCTAATTACCTAAAAGTCTAACCTAACTAAAAAATATTCCTTCCAAATTATGAACTATGTTTAGGACCTTTGACTTTCTGAACTCGAGTCATGTGTATTCAATTGGTTTATGATTATACTTCAGTACTTTTTAGATTTCTGAAACTGACCTGCACTATAGTGATGAGAATAGAAAGGGGAGTTAAGTTGATGACTGAGCGGTTCTTACTAGTTTTAATTTTGAGAAATTAATTTTAAAATTTTCAAATGTTGCCTAGGCATTTTTTTTTTTTGACTCGCTTGTCAATATTAACTCACAAACTCTATTTAGATCTTCAAAACCAACTTGTACCTCAAAAATGCCAAATAGCTTGCCATATTTGTGGGTACTCTAGAAGCATAAGTTATACTACTTTGGCAATCGACTAAGACTGTTAAACAGAAGTTGCAAAAGTAAAATTTTCATGCTTTAGCGACTTATCAGGTAGTGCTGCCACTCAGAGGCTATAGGTTCCTCAAAGTGAAGCAGGTTATGTAGTCTCTACTCTGGTGTTAGTAAAGATCATATTAGCCCTTAACACTTGTTGATCCTTTTTAATGAAAGACTATCTGGAATCTGCTTTAAGGAAACATGCAAAAGTGAGATCAGAGATATTGCATGCCTGTGTTAAGATTATCTCTAGGGTTATAATCTCTGATTTTTTTTTTCCCGTTTCATATTTCATCTAGGCCTCAAACCATCAACAAGGTACTATTATAAATGTGGTGATAGCTCCTTGAAGGCCTTGAGTGTGGAGCACACCTTTGTAACATTACCCTCATGTGGCCCAGACCATTATCCAAATCGAATCGCAGTGATCGGTGATCTAGGACTGACAAGCAACTCAACAACTACAATAGATCATTTAAATGAGAATGATCCTTCATTGATTCTAATGATCGGAGACATGAGTTATGCAAACCAATATTTGACCACAGGGGGTAAAGGAGTTCCTTGCTTCTCGTGTGCATTCCCTGATGCACCCATTAGAGAAACATACCAACCACGATGGGATGCATGGGGGAGGTACCTATTTACTTGATGTTTCAGTAGTTTGGTTGCAATATGCCCTGGGAGTGCATTAGCATTATATAAGATAATTGCTGAAGAAACATCTAACAAATTGGAATTCACATTTGTGTAGATTCATGGAACCCATTACATCAAAGATTCCTATGATGGTAATTGAAGGCAATCATGAAATCGAACCACAAGTTGGGAATATGACTTTCAAATCTTACTCAGCACGGTTTTCAGTTCCATCTGAGAGTGGCTCCAATAGTAACTTCTATTATTCATTTAACGCTGGTGGAGTTCATTTTATCATGCTGGGTGCTTATGTTGACTATAATCAGACAGGTCTGCTGAGTATCCGTGATTACCAGCTTACAAAGTTGTATAAAAAGACTTGTTTGAGTTGTGAAATGTTGTCCTTTTTTTAGCTTTAGTCCATAATTACAAAATGTGCTTAGCAGGCGCACAATATGGTTGGCTTCAAAGAGATCTGCATCAGGTCAATCGCCAAATCACTCCTTGGATCATTGCTTCTTGGCATCCTCCTTGGTATAATAGTTACAACTCGCACTATCAGGAATTTGAATGCATGAGGCAAGAAATGGAAGGACTTCTATATGAGTCCGGTGTAGATATAGTGTTCTCTGGACACGTAAGTAAATACAATATTTTAAATTTATTTGCATTCTTACTCACAGGATACCATGGGAGAGTCTTTACTCGATTTAGCTTCTAAGAAGCTATTGTATTTTGCACAATTAGAACGTTGAAATTTCGAAGCTATATAGTTTGCTTTTACAAAATTGAAGGTATTTACATGAATGAATCGTTGGCATTTCTTCTTCATCTCTGCAGGTCCATGCTTACGAAAGGATGAATCGAGTATTTAACTATACGTTGGATCCATGTGGACCGGTTTACATAACTGTAGGCGATGGAGGAAATATTGAGAAAGTCGACGTCGACTTTGCAGATGATCCCGGGAAATGTCCTTCGGAGAGTGACAATACACCAGAGTTTGGTGGTGTCTGCCATTTGAATTTTACTTCAGGCCCTGCAAAGGGTAAATTCTGCTGGAAAACACAGCCCGAATGGAGTGCATTCAGAGAAAGTAGTTTCGGCCACGGTATTTTGGAGGTCTGAATTGGCTTATTCACTATTTATCATTGCAGTAAACATCGCGATAATGCTTTAAATTAGTAATTCTTTCTCAGTTGATCAAAGCCTCAAACAGCAGCAGTTACAAAAGTTCAACAAAGTAGTTTGATGTTTACAAGTCTTCTTTTCCTTGCACAGGTTATAAATTCGACTTACGCCTTGTGGACTTGGCATCGAAATCAGGATACTTACAAGGGAAGCACAAAAGGAGATCAAATATACATAGTGCGACAGCCGGAGCTCTGTTTGATGAAAAGTGGGAAAGGATACTATCGAAGAAATGGTAACATTGACTTATTGCAAAGTTAATATCCTTGCTTGATCTTGATATCTGCAATGTGTCGGTAGGCAATAAATCATTTGCAAATAGGTGCCGAATCTCCATCAATTAGATGATGGTAATCTTTATTACATGCTTCCTATGTTGTCGATACTATCTGTTCGTACTTTGTATGGAGATGCATCCTAATTTGAGGATGCACATTGTATATTATGTATGTATGGTTGTTCAAGAAACACCCAACATATCCAACTTTTTCCACAAATTGCAACAGTCAGTCATTCTCTAGCAATAGTTGGCTTGTACTGAGCAAGCCCGTGAGAGCCTTCAATTAACCACTCCGCCTAAGCCCGTGAGAATACGTCTGATCGTCGCGCCGCCGCCGCCTCACGTCATTAACCACTCCGCCTAAGCCCGTGAGAGCCTTCAATTCCGACAATAGTTGCTCCTCGTCCATCCTCCACCGAGAACTCTGTCTACCTCCTCTACGAGAACCCTAGCTTCAACTCGCTCGCCTCCTGGATCTCGCGCGTCCGGATCGCGGTCGGCATTGCCCAAGGCGTCCATTCCTACTCTTCCTCCTCCGCCGGCGTCCACAACAGGATCGCTAACTCCGTCATCATAATTACCGAAACCCGACCTCCGCGCCCAGATCTGTCATTTCGGCGCCACAGATCTCGCCGGAGAGTCCTCATCCCAGTCGACAAAATCGGGAACACCTCCCAAGTTCCCTCGCAAGGATTGCGGGTGCGGCGGAGGCACGTCACGGACAGGCCGGGATACAAAGCGCCGGAGGTGGCCGCCGGTGGGCCCGTCTCCCGTCGATCGGACGTATTCTCCTTAAGGATTGTGCTCCCGGAGCTCCTCTTCGGCGAGCAGCCGCTCAATTACCAGTGCCGCAAGGATCGGAAAGATTTCGAGGCGGCGTTCAGTTCCTCAACGAAACGGCGCAGGAGGCGACGAGGCCGGACGGGAAGAAGGTGCGTGACTGCGTTAGTAGACCTGCGATTGAGGGACTCATCCCCGGCGGAGGCAGCGGAGAAGTTGGCGCGGGTGGCGACGAAGGTGTATCTGGAATCGAAGGCGTGGGCGGAGAGGGCTCGGGCGGCGAGAAGGCGACCGACCTTTCGGTGTCGGTGGCTCCGCGGTGAGAGTAAGCGACCGCTGACGCGACTGAAGGCGAAGGAACTCGAACGGGTTGTTGTCCGTAAGTCAGATAAGAAATAGCAGCAACAAAAAGTAGAAAGTATATTCGTTTCGAATCAAAAAATGGAAACTCTATTATACTCGCTTTGCGTACATTGCAGAAGTTTCTAGAAGATTCGATGAAATATTCCCATGGTCCGTATAATAAACAAATCAAATTTAAATTCAAATAGATGTGGTTCGAACCGCATCAAACCGGAATGGTCATGTGGTTCGATTCGGAGCTGGCGTCGGCGTCCGCCGTCGCCTCGTTCTCGCCGGACATTTCCTCCAGCGACCTTCCCTTCGACTCCGGCACCAGGAAAGTGCACGCTAGCCCCAGAAGATTGCACCCGGCAAGCAAGAAGAGAGCATTCCTCACCCCGATCCCGGCAGGGTAGCCTCGGTCCGCCTTCGCGGGGTCCGGGTTCTGCGCCAGGTACAGGAACCCGAAGGCCCCCACGATCGCCCCCATCTTCCCTGCCGCCGCCGATATCCCGTGGCACGTCGACCTCAGCCGCGCCGGGAAGATCTCCGCCGGCACGATGAACGTCGTGCTGTTCGGCCCGAAGTTGGCGAAGAAGAAGGTGAAGGCGTACATCACCACGAAGCCGATGTGGTTCCCCGGCGCTGTCCAGTGGTGGTACGGCACCGCCAGCCCCAGCATGAACACAGTCATCATTCCGAACCCTACGGCTTGGATCGTGAACCGGCCGATGATGTCGATCAGCGCCACCGTGAACCAGTACCCGGGCACCGTGCCGCAGAGGGCGATTAGGGTTTGCGCCCGCGCAATGCGGAAGACCTCCTCCAGCGCGCTCATGGTTGCCGCCTTGGGGATCCACCCGATGGCGCTAAAGATGTCCTTTTGGAAAAGGTTCTGGCTGTAGAAGGCGATGTCGAGGAGGAACCATGTGCTGGTGGTTCCGAGGAGGTGGAGACCATGCTTGTGGAGGAACTCCGTCGAGAACAGCCCGAAGCGGTTCGACGAAATGCGTGACTGATCCACCTTCTCCTGTTCGGCCTCGATTTCCGTCTGCAGCACCTTGGACATGTCTGCGGCGGCCCGCGCCGCGTTTCCGGCGACGAGTGCGGTGTACCGGGCGGTCTCTGGCATCTTCGTCCGTGAGTAATAGGTGAGTGCCGCCGGGAGCGCGCCGAACATGAGGATCAACCGCCAGGCGTAATCGGCCTCCGGCGTGGTGGAGGCGACGGGGTCGACGGCATAGGCGGGGGCGGGGAACTGGTCCTTGAAAACAGAGGAGACGACGATGGCGACCGTTCCGCCGCCGAGGATGCCGAAGCCCTGCATCGCGAATACAGCGGCGATGAACGCCCCGCGGGTCTTCTTGTTTGCGTACTCCGACATGATGGTAGCGGAGAGTGGGTAGTCCCCGCCGATGCCGAAGCCGAGCCAGAAGCGGAAAAAGCAGAGCGAGGCGATGACGTCCTTGGCGGTGTGGCCGAAGGAGAGGCCGGAGCCGACGGAGCAGAGCACCATGAGCATTAGCGTCATGCCGTACACCCGCTTCCGACCCATCTTATCCCCGAGCCACCCGAAGAAAAGTTGCCCGGAAAGAGTGCCGACGAACGCGACCCCATTAACAGCGGCGGAGATGTTGGGCGGGAGGGTGCCCGGAGTCGGCGACCCGTCGACGTGGTAATAGATGCGGCCGAGCAGCTTGGTGACCAGCGAGATGCAGAAGAGATCGTAGGCGTCGGTGAAGAAGCCCATGCCGGCGATCACGATCGCCGTGAAGTGGTACCATTGCGTCTTTGCGACGTCGAGCGCGTTGAGGACTTGGAGCTGCTCCGCCATGATCAGGTATGTTCTTCTCCTCCTCGGCTCTTAACTCTTCCTGCCATTATCAACCCAATTTAACATCATCAAATCACAGATGTTCCTTAAGCTCTTCTCCTATAATTAGCATGAAATCTTCCTTCAAGATTTACTTTCTTTTATTTCTCTGCCCAAATCTAATTGATCAGAAAATAAAACAACCAAAAATGGAACAAAATCCAGAAAACAGATTACAAAGAACTCGTTACCTTCTTCAATCCTCGTAGAGAATTTAGGAGAGGAGGAGAAGAGGCAATGAGAAGGAGGGGAATGTGGAAATTATTTATAGAGTTCATTACAGATTATTTATAGAATTCATTGCGATCTCCATGCAAATTGATAGCTCTAAAAATAGAGGAGGAATTCAAGGGAAGGCATCTTTGAGAATATGCTGGGAGTTTAATGTGTACCTTTAAATTATTTTGAAACTTTCTATTTTCTTATAAATATCTCTAAATTATCAGTAATTGTTTGATAGAGTGTTGAGTGAATTGTTCTACCTAATACCATTTTTAGAAGAAATTTGATATTATTGTTCTTTCAAATGTATGACATCCATTAGGTTTGAATTGTCAAGCTGGATTGGATATATTTGGTTAAAACTTTTTATATGTTTAGCTTTTATTCTTGAGGAAATAAATTTTAAAAACTAATTAAGAAAAAGATCAATGACAAACGCTTATTATTTTTTCCTTTTTATTTATAATGATATTTTTTAGAAAATATTAAATTAAAACCAATATTTTTATTTCTAGAAACAAACATGATTGTTTGAATAGGCAAGAAGAGAATGTTGGGAGACTTCAAATAGTGGAAAAAGAGTGATGCTTTTTGCTTGGTTTAACTTACTGATTCAAGTTGGTGATCTTGTTCATCTTGATCACCAATAGAATATAATCAATTTTGCCCAAGGCATCATTAAGGGCATCTCTAATGGTTAAAGTTTCAAATGATTTTTTTTTTATAATTTTCAATGTCATGTAATAGGCATGAAAATATGCTACTCTCTCCACAAATTACTAGTTCCACTTACGGTTAATTTCGAGAGAAAAAAACAAGTTTGAATTTTTATTATTCTTCTTAAACTAAAAATCTTAAACCTCATTCCCACAACCGTGGGAGCTTCTTTTTTTTTTCAGCTTTTTGGCTCCACAAACCTCTTTAAAAACCTTGCATTGGAGATGCTATAACTCTGAATCATTGCTTTTGTTAGCCTCATCTGTTTCTGTAACTTTCTATCTGCATCCTCTTAATTCTCAATAGATTCTAGCATCCTGTGGGATCAAAAACTTAGCTTTCAAATGTTCAAATCTGTTTTCTTAAACATGCATGCGATCTATTTGTTCATGTAACTCCACGCTTCTCGGTTAGAAGATTGAACATGGTACATTCGCTAAGGCTACAATTTAGACAAGTTTTCTCCACTGTCATCTTGAATTAACCCTGTTATTCATAGTTTTATCGTGTTCTAACTTTGCTCTAGATGTCCATTTATTCGATAATGCACAAAATGAGCTAACAATGCTCTACATATATATTAAAGCTTGGCATACATTTTGCAAGAATGGGTGTTATCAGCAACAATTGCGATCTGGTTTTCCATGCTTGGCCATTTTAAATTAAACATCTACCTTCTACAACATTGGATTTCTTATTAAATGGAACATGTGTTTGTTATCCTGTTTAAACTTAATCAATCTCTATAAGTATCCCAGGTAGGTTTTGATGTGGTCAATCGAGTTAAGTTAGATCCTGTTGTGTTTTAATCTCTATGTTTAAGTGCACAGGAGCTTAGGAGCGCAGGAAGTCGAAAGGAAGACATAGCGGTCGAGAAAGATGGTACGGGAAGGGAGTTGACAGGCTCGGTGCATCCGAGGGACGTGGAGTTCTGCAGAAGAGTACACCGTTAGAGCGAGAAGAACGCGCGCGACGTCCGAGGGACTAGAAGCTGGGGAGAAGCTCGCTCGAGGAGAAGGCCGGAGGACGGTTCGGGTGAGCCTGACTCTGGAAGGCCTGAAATCACCCAAGAAGTGTCGCAGAAAGCTAGTCAGCATTGGGCTGACCCAAATCCACTCGGGTGCCCGAGAGCACTCGGGCGCCCTTGAATAAGGGTGCCCTTATGCATACAAGCGCCGAAGATTAAGTTTTATCCACAACATAGCCATTTGTGAACGTTGCAAAGCATTGTTATCAGGCCACGTGTAGACCTGCCCACGGGTCGGGTCCAACCTGGAACTTGCCCGGGTCAACGGGTAGAGTGGCCCGTTGACTCGGTTCCCAGGGGAGTTACCACGAACCAGCGGTTCGGAGCCGTTGGGGTTAATTTTTTATTTCAACGGTTGAGATCATTTGACCGTTTTTTGATCAATAGCTATGATTTAGTGACCGTTATGATCCAAACTCTATAAATAGGGAGTTCATTTCATTATTTTCACACACATCTTCTCTTCTCTCAATCTCTCATTCTCAAGTCTCAACTTCATATTATCTACGCGTTCTTCATCTTTCGATAATAATGGAAGCTGGGCACGGAACTTCATCATCTCGATCTCGGAGGGGAAAGGAAATAACGTACGAAGATCCCAACATTCAAATTCAATCCACCGATGAGGAGACCGAGACTCAGCACCAACACCTTTCGATGCCCAAAACGCAAGGAAGTACCGATGCAATTACATCTAAGGTTCGGAAAAATCCTCCTTTAAAATCTTCTATTTTCACTAAACATTTTGAGAATGTCACACTTCCGTCGAGAGAATTGCGTGCAAAATGTAAGCATTGCAATGCTTCCTACAAATTCCAAGCCGGCGGCGGCTATGAGTCGTTAAAATGAAATGTAGAAACAAAGTATCTGACGAAATATGGACTTGATCGCTCTCAAACACAATTATCAAGATTTTTCAGTGGTAGTATCGCTCTCAAACACAATTATCAAGATTTTCCAGTGGTAGTAGTACTGATTCTGGTTTATTTTTATATTCGGATAATAAATTAAGAAAATTATTAGCTAAATTTATTTTCGTAGAACATCTTTCTTTTAGTTTTAGATCTGAATGCACATTTGAAGATTTTTGTAAAGAATCTCTTAATCCAGCTGCTAAACGTATTCCTAGGACTACACTTACTCGTACAATTAAAAGTTTAATAAAACAAGGAAAAAAGAATTTAATTGATGAATTTAGTAATTAAATAATAAAGTTTCTTTATGTTCCGATATTTGGAGTGATCATTGGCAAACTCATTCTTATATGGGTGTGACTTGCCATTGGATTGATAACTCTTGGATCCTCCAAAAAAAGATTGTTAGCTTATAGAGTTTTTGATGAATCACATGTTGCCCATAACATTACACAATTATTATATTTAATTTTAGAAGAATATGGATTGACTAATAAAATATTTTCAATATCATTAGGTAATGCTAGTTCTAATACCGCTTTTATATATGAACTAAAATTTGTTTGTCAACCTGTTATTGGTGGTTTATTTTTTCATATTCGTTGTGTATGCCATGTTTTAAATTTATGTATTCAAGATATATTAAAACTTTTAGAAAATTATATTCAACCAATTAAAATCAAATTTTCATATTTATGCTCGCATCCATTTATGATGAAACAAAAGGGTAGATTTTGTAAAGCTAATGGAATGAAACCTAAAAAATTTCCACGTGATGTTCCAACACATTGGAATTCAACATATATTACAAGATTCATTTCAATATAAAGATTTATTATGTTTATTTTTTGCACAAAATACTATTACTAATATATATTTATTCTCACAACAATAGAATATTTGTAGTAATATTTGTGAAATTTTAAAAGTATTTAACGATGCAATTGAACAACTTTTCAGTGTTTATTATCTCACTGCTCATTTAGTTTTAGTGAATTTTTCTAGTATAGTATTAATATTAAATGAACATATCAATAATGAAGCTTTAACTTTATGCATATTAGCTATGAAAATTAAATGGGAAAAATATTTTTATTTTATTCCTAAAATTTATTTAATTGCATTTGCTTTAGATCCTAGATTTAAATTAGAAGTTTTACAAGAAATGTTAACTTTATATTATGACGTTTTAATTCCTATTAATGATTCTTCTTCTCCGGATCTAGTTAATATTATATATAATATTAGAAATTTTTATATGATCTTCAATATTATGTTAAATATGGAATACAAACTAATATTTCTGAAATACAACAACCTACTGCTACTAATTGAAAACATACAAAAACATAATTTTTATTAAAAGAACGGACGAAACATCCACGAGGATCCTCAAGTTTCACACAAGAACTTGAGAATTATTTTATGACTTCTTTTGATTTTAATGAAGCAGATAGCGAAGATTTCGATATCTTGAAGTGGTGGTCACAGAAGGCTCAAAGCTTTCCCATTCTCTTCATGATCGCAAAAGAAATTTTAGCTTCTTCAGTGTCAACTGTTGTTGTGGAGCAGACGTTCAATGCCGGCGGCAACATATTAGATGAACGACGATCAATTATGTCTCTCGACTCATTGGAAGCTCAAGCATTACTAAAAGATTGGACCAGAGCCGAGAAAAGAATCCAAGGAATGCAACTTTCAGAAAACGAAGTCGAAGAATTTGATACCGAAGGAACGAATACAACGGGAACGGGAGGAAATAGAAGTGAGTGATAAAAATTGTAAAAGGGTAAAAATGTAAAAGAATTACGTGGGCTTTGATTCCCCTACACCCTAAGGGGATACGTAGACAATTTATATAAATGTAAACCCTTTTTTTAATAAATTTTATATTTTAAATTTTATTTTAAATTTTTTTAATATAATAATCTCGAACCGTGGCAAACCGTGAACCGAACAGTGAACTGGCGGTTCCAAACCGTGAACCGTAACCGGTTTGGGCGGTGAAGGTTAAGGGTCGACCTCCCACGAACCGTCGAACCGTCGGTTCTGAACCATGGTCAGGTCTGGCCACGTGTCAGGCGCCCTCAAGTACTCGGGCACCTTTATTGTGCCACGTCAGCATTCAGATAGAATTGATCGGGGCTATAAATAGGCCCCCATAGCTCAGCTCCAAATCATCAATCACAGCAAACGAATTTCTTTCAAATTTTTCTCTGTTTTTTATGCTTTTCACCGTGTAAGAGACTTCTCTGCCCGAAGGAGTTATTCAAGAGAATTAAGCTTCCTTTTGCTTTGGATTAGCAACCTTGCTGGTTGCAAACTAAGTAATTTCATTTTTCTCTTTCTTTTATGTTTTATTGTTAATCTATTAATGTTTTTTTTTTGCTTGAACTTACTTCCATCATTGTTAGAATGAACAATAGATAGTGTTTTATTGTTCAGGGGCAATTCACCCCCCCTCTTGCCAATCGCACGATCGCCTTCAATTGGTATCAGAGCGAGGATGCTCTAGAAGGACTAACCACCATCTGAAGCAATTAACAAAATGGTCGGACCGGTCATCTACCTATCAAAGTTCAAGGGGGAGTTCACGAATTGGAAGCGAAAAATGCAGGGGGTTTTTAAAACAAATTTTGAATTACTCTTAATCATGAAAAATAGTTTTGTAGCTCCCAAGGACGCTGATGACAAACCTAAAGACGAAAGCCTGTGGATAAAGAAGGAGCAGGCGGATTTTGTGGCAAATGGGAAAGCAGAGTTCCATTTGCTAACCGTACTATAATCAGAACAAATTTGGTTAATTAGATTAAATTGTGTTTGATAATTCAGATACAATGTATCCGAACAAGGCATGGATATATAATAGGTTAGATAATAGATTTATCCGTGAAGAATTTTTTTGCTGGAGTGGAAGAATTTGTGAACTTTGGAAAGTGTTATCCTGAGTTTTTGAATAGCGCGGAGTTAAAGTGCCCATGTAATCAACACAAATGTAGAAATACAACTTTCCGTGATGAGGATACAGTGAAAACTCATATCTGTAGGTGTGTGTTTGTTCCAGATTATTACAACTGGTATTGTCATGGAGAGCCGTATGTATTTGAATTTTGTGGACCTTCTGTTGCTTCATCATCGAACTCAATTGGTCCAGAGACATCATATAGGTCTGCTAATGCAATGCAATCAATGGTTTACGATGCAATGAATGCATTTGATCAATCAAATGAAGATCAAGTACCTACTTCTGAAGTTCAGAAAATGTATGACATGTTAAAGGCTAGTGAATGAGAAGTATGGGAAGGTATTCCTTCTGGTCATTCTCAATTATCTGGTCTCCTCTGACCTCTCCTACCTTATCGCCCACGGCGAACTTGATCTTGAGGTAGAACGTGGAGGTGACCGCTCTGAACTCGTTAAGGGCCGGTCGGCCCAAAATGGCGTTATAGGCCGAGGGGGTGTCCACTATCAGGAAAGTGGACCACCTGGTCCGCTTTAGTGGCTCCTCGCCTAAGGAAATGGCCAAACGGATCTAGTCGATAGGTTCTACCTGGTTCCCCATGAACCCAAACAACGGGGTGGCTACCAACTCCAGCTGGGACATCTTGATCTGTAGCTGGTCGAACGCCTTTTTGTACAGTATATTGACCGAGCTGCCCATGTCCACGATGGTTCGGTGGACCTGATAGTTGGCAATGATGGCGGTGATGACCAATGCATCATCATGCGGGACCTCCAGTCCCTGTAGATCCTGGGGGCCAAAGCTGATCTAAGGTCCCTAGGCTTGGGCGACACTTGTGACGATCTGATAAATTTCCAAACGACGCACATGCGCCTTCCGTGCTCGATTGGAGTCTCCCCCGGTCGGTCCGCCCGAGATGAGGTGCACTCCTCCTCGAACGGCATTCTGCCGATTAGCCTGCTCTTCATCCATTTCCTCGGCCTTGACTCGGTCTTCCTGGGAGAACAGATTGCGAGTGGCCGGGGGATTCCTTTGGGGTTCCTCAGCTGCTGGGGCTACGGCTGGGCCTCCTCGACCCGAGCCATGCCCGGGAGATGGTTGTCGTCCGCGCCCTCGGGGAGAAGGAGCCCAACCTCTGCCAGCCTGTCGACACTCCTCTGTGGCGTGGGTGTGGGTCTGGTGGAACGCGCAGTATAACCTCCAACGGGTCGGCAGGCACCCTTGATCCACCTGCTGCACATGCCGTCGTTCCACTCCCATCCGGTCGATNCCGCCTTCTACCTTCAGACGGATCGTTACTTTCTCTCTACTTCTCGACTTAGATACATGACTAAAAATGCGGAAATCTTTTTTTTTCTTTTAAATTCATCTAACAATATATTCTAACTTAAGCAATCATGCATATAACATATCACACTTCTTCTCAAAACTCGCAAATGGACTACTTGAAACTTGCCTCGCCCAACTCAACTGCAGGTATCAGTCGACTGATACTGTATCAGTCGACTGATAGGCCTGAATCGAAACTCAGGTTTCGGCCAGTTGCTTCAAAGCTCCACCAAACCTATATTTCGAGCCATATAGAATCATGACACCATTTCTATACTCTATGCAGTTTTCTAATGATTTAGCCAATCAAAACGAATCCATAAACTTGAAATTAGGACTTTTGCGGAAGAAAATAAACTATTCAAGTTATATGAACTTTAACACTAAAGTTTGTACCAATCTTGACTTCTATACATTCATAACACCAAATACATGTTCTATGACCTTGCTAAAGCATTATGAAATGTGAATGCAACTTTTCTAAACATTTATAAGCAATAAAACTTAATTCAAAGAGAATTTGATACTATCTTGGCACATGCGTCTATTTCCTAACAAAGTATCAATATCTCCATCTACTCACATTTCTACTCATCCAATGCAACATAAGAATATATAAGCTAAATGAAATGACATGGAATCTTTACTCTAAGAAATTGAGCATGTAAAACTATCCAAACTCAAATGTTCGCTAAACTATAAAGCAAGAACTTGAAATTCAAATGACTATAACATTGTGAATTAATAGCTAAATTGTCTTGCGCCAAAGATCTCTCCATAATCAGCCACCACACACACTCTACTCAGCACCGCCTCGTCGTCTTCCTTCAGAATTGCTTGCCTTTACCTTTATCTGCAATAAGAGGAAATGCAACTAGTAAGCAAAAAGCTTAGTAAGTACTATCTAGCTCACAAAAACTCGAAATATGCAAACATGCTTCTAGATCAAACTGAACATCATATGAGATACTAATATGCTTGAAAGAAAAACTAAGGACATGTATAGCTCAAACATGCATACTCAAGCAATAATAAATCTCATTTTACTTTTCTTGACTCATCTTGGAAACTTTAGCTATTCTTTAACTTTTGAAAACTTTTTAAACTTTAGAAACTTTGCTAAAGCATATACTTGAAAATAATAATCACTTGGATCCACTGAAGACGTAAGTACCATCTCATATGCGCGTTCCCTAAAAGGTTGGGGTAGCGAGCCACCAATCCTAATAGAGCAGACCTTGGTCTACCAGGGCCAAGACCTTGGAATTGGACACCTGGATTTCTTTAACGACGCCCTTGGACGCCGGGTACTGGCCTTATAAAATAAAATAGCTTTTCTTTCTTTTCTTTCTTATCTGTAAATGCCTTGGCATTTTCTGGAGCACCTTGCGTGCTAAAATCCCTAAGTCTTGACTTTTGGGGATTTCTTAAGGCCTTGGCCTTTTCTTTTCTTATCTTTATCTTCTCTTTTCTTTTCTCATAGCTTTTCTTGGTCCCTAATCTCATATAGGGCACTCAATAAAATATATAAGCATATAATGAACTAAGATCACATGCAAAAACTAAAACTAAAAGAACTATCTCTTTTAAAAACTTTTAAAGGAAATTCTCGCGGAAAAACCGCCTCTTACTGCAGGTGAGCAGTACTTACATTGATATCTTGGACTTACAACCAAGATTGACGTCTAGACTCGAGAGAAACTTGAGATCTCGGAGAATTCTTCACGCCTACGCGTTCCTCTCGTCGCGGGGATCCCGAATATAGAATATCTCTTGGAGAAGAGCTTGGCCGGCCCTCTAGGCTTGGTGTGGTCGGCGCCAAGAGAGGAGAGGGAGAGGGGTCGGCGATGGGAGGGTGGAGAGGAGAGAAATAAAACTTCTCTCTTTAATTATCTATTTATACCTATGGGGCGGATCGACCTAACTACCCTTAAATATAAGTCTCTCCACCCTTTGCTGTGCTTGATACCCTAGCCCAGCTGGTTGCGCGCTTGTTGGTCTCGGGTGGTCGCGGGTTCGAACCACCGCTGCCCTTAATGGTTTTTTCCTTTTTTCCTTTTTTCTTTTTCTTTTTCCAAAAATACCAAACGGACTCGGAAAATTCCATAAAAATACTCTAAAAATTCCTAAAAATATCTAGAATATTTCTAAACCATTTCTAAATAATTCTAAGGACTTTAAGAACTAAAAATGGAAATTTTGGGGCGTTACAATCCCCCATACCTTATAAAAAGTTCGTCCTCGAACTTAGAATAATTCTGGATATCTCTCTCTCATGCTGTCCTCACGTTCCCAAGTAGCCTCTTCATGCTTTTGATTCTGCCAGATGACCTTCACTAGTGGCACTTCTTTGTTTCTTAATCTTTTAACTGCTTTGTCCACTATCTGTGTCGGTCTGCTCTCATAGCTAAGATCTTCTTGGATCTGTACTGACTGAGGCTGAATCACTTGGCTAGGGTCGTGAATACACTTCTTTAGCATAGAGACATGAAATGTACTGTGGATAGCTGACATATCCTCTGGTAAGTCCAGCTCATAGGCTACCTTCCCAACTCTCTTTATAATCTATAGGGTCCTATGTAGCGAGGACTTAGCTTGCCCTTCTTGCCAAATCTCACCACTCCCTTCATGGGAGCGACCTTGAGAAATACTGAATCTCCAACTTGGAATTCAAGTGGCCTACGGCGTGTGTCAGCATAACTTTTCTGTCTACTCTGGGCAGTCTCAATCCTCTGGCGGATCGTCTGGATAGCCTGAGTGGTCTCATCTATAAGCTCAGTCTGGCTGTCTAGTCCTGACTCCATCTCTTTCTTCTCACCAGCTTCTTGCCAACATATGGGTGATCTACATTTCCTGCCATATAATGCCTCATAAGGTGCCATCCTGATGGTGGCCTGATAGCTATTGTTGTAGGCAAACTCAGCTAAGCACAGAAATTTGCACCAACTACCCTTAAAGTCCAACGCACAAGCCCTGAGCATGTCTTCTAAAATCTGATTTACTCTCTCTGTTTGTCCATCTGTCTGGGGATGGAAGGCTGTGCTGAACTGAAGTTTGGTGCCTAGGGCGTCCTGAACACACCTCCAAAAATGGGAGATGAATCGCCCATCTCTGTCAGAAACGATCGACTTCGGGACTCCGTGAAGCCTGATTACTTCTTTCACGTACAGCTGTGCTAATTGCTCTACCGAATGCGATAACTTGATGGCTAGGAAGTGGGCAGACTTGGTCAATCTGTCCACTATCACCCAAATTGCATCGTGTCCATGGGTGGTTCTTGGAAGACCTGTGATAAAGTCCATGGATATTTCTTCCCACTTCCACTCTGGAATGGGAAGTGGCTGTAGAACTCCTCCTGGTCTCTGGTGCTCTGCTTGACTCTCTGGCAGGTCAAGCAGGTACTGATATATCTGGCCACATCTCGCTTGAGTCCAGACCACCAGAATCTTTTCTTTAAATCTTGATACATCTTGGTAGAACCAGGATGCATAGAGTATGGGGTACTGTGGGCCTCTTCTAGAATATTCTTCTTAGTTCCTCATCATTGGGGACGCAAAGGCGGTCTCCAAAATAGAGTATGCCACTATCTGATACTCGAAACTCTGAATTTTCTGCCTCTTGGATCCCCTGCTTGATCTTCTGGATCTCTGGGTCTTGATCTTGCTTTCTTGTATATCCTTAAGCAGGGTTGACTCTAGGGTCAATGCAGAAAGTTGCCCAATATTACCTCGACTCCAAAATCTTTATTTCTTTCTGAAGTGGTAGAGACAGTGATGATAAGGACATCAGTGCTGCACAGGATTTTCTGCTCAGTGCATCTGCCACTTTATTAGCTTTACCTGGGTGGTAGAGGATTTCACAGTCATAATCTTTGACCAACTCTAGCCACCTGCGCTGCCTCATATTCAGATCCTTCTGAGTGAAGAAGTACTTCAAACTCTGATGGTCTGTGAAGATTCTGCACTGCACTCCATACAGGTAGTGTCTCCAGAGCTTCAGTGCGAAAACCACAGCTGCTAGCTCAAGGTCGTGGGTAGGGTAATTCTTCTCATAGTCCTTGAGCTGTCTGGAGGCATATGCTATCACTTTACCGTCTTGCATGAGGACAGCTCCAAGGCCCATCTTGGATGCATCACTATAGATGTCAAAGGCCTTGTCACTCTCTGGAACAGTCAGGATGGGAGCACTAGTCAATCTCTTCTTCAGCTCTAGAAAACTGTGCTCGCATTTATCTGACCATTCAAACTTCTTGTTCTTTCTGGTCAAAGCTGTGAGTGGAGAGGCTATCCTGGAAAAGTCCTCCACAAATTTTCTGTAATATCCTGCCAGGCCTAAGAAGCTTCTGATCTCACTGGCATTCTTGGGTCTACACCAGTTGCTGACTGCTTCTATCTTGGCTGGATCAACTTGAATGCCTTCTTTGGATACAATGTGACCTAGAAAGGTCACCTGATTTAGCCAAAACTCACACTTTGAGAATTTTGCATAGAGCTTCTCCTGCTGAAGGATCTGCAGCACTATCCTCAAGTGTGTAGCATGGTCCTCTGGAGTCTGTGAGTATATGAGAATATCATCAATAAACACAATGACGAATTTATCGAGATACTCCCTAAAGATGTGGTTCATCAGCTCCATGAAGACTGCTGGAGCATTGGTTACTCCAAAAGGCATCACTACAAATTCGTAGTGGCCGTATCTTGTCCTGAAGGCCGTCCTGGGAATGTCACTTTCTTTAACCTTCAGCTGATGATACCCAGAACGCAGATCTATTTTCGAGAACACTGTAGCCCCTTTGAGTTGATCAAATAAATCATCTATTCTAGGAAGGGGGTACTTGTTCTTGATGGTCACCTTGTTCAGAGCTCTGTAGTCTATGCACAGACGCATAGACCCATCCTTCTTCTTCACGAAAAGTACAGGAGCTCCCCAGGGTGAATGACTCGGGCGGATGAAGCCCTTGTCTAGTAGTTCCTGGAGTTGCTCTTGTAATTCCTTCAACTCTGCTGGAGACATACGATATGGGGCCTTCGAGACCGGACCGGTACCGGGCACTAGCTCGATCTCGAATTCCACTTCTCTGTTGGGAGGTAGTCCAGGTAATTCTTCTGGGAACACTTCTGGATATTCGCAGACTACCCGTACATCCTCCTGCTTGAGTTCTTTCTTTGCTTCTGAGTCCACTATGTGTGCAAGAAAACCAGCACACCCTTGCTCTAGCATCTGGTGGGCTGCCAAGGCTGAGAGAAATTTCTGAGTCTTCCTCCTTGGGGCTCCTGAAACTCGAATGGTGGTTCCCCTTCTGGGCTGAAGACCACCTTCCTTCTACGGCAGTCCACTGAAGCGCTGTACTTGCTGAGGAAATCCATGCCCAGTATGATGTCGAAGTCCTGCATCGCAAGGACTATCAGATCGACATATAGCTCTCGGTCTGAAATCTTGATTGGCACAGCCCGGAGCCTCTGGGTGGACTCCATGATTTCCCCTGAAGGGAGAGTTGTCAGGAATCTGGACTCCCAACTCTCTGCAGGCACCTGTAACTTACTAGCAAAAGGTACTGATACGAAAGAATGGGTCGCCCCAGTGTCAAACAGTGTAGTAGCTAAATGCTGAAAAATAACTATTCGACCTGTTACGACCGTGGAGGCGCTGGCAGCTTCTTCCTTCGTGAGAGAAAAGACTCTGGCATTGGTTGGAACTGGTGCTGCTTCCAACCCTCCCTGACTGATCTGAGGTCCCTCCAGTATAGTAGGCATGTAATGTAACTGAGGCTGACCTCCATACTGTACGGACTGCTGAGGAAGTACCTTGAACTTGTTTGGGCAGTCTTTGGATCTGTGTCCCTCTTGTCCACATGAATAGCATCCTGTTACACCCAAAAGGTATGTTCCTGGATGGTTCCTCCCACACTTAGGACAAGGTGGATACCTAGATTGCTTATTCTCTGGTTTTCCTTTCTGGCTGCCAGGCCACTGCTTCCTTTTGTGGTTCTTGTTCTTCCAGTTCTGGTTATTTGGCTGAGGCTTCTGGCCTCCAGTTGTCTTGTTCTCAATCAGGACTGGCTTCTGCTGTGCTTGCTGTGCCTTGATGCTATTTATGTAGTGCTCTGAGATTAGAGCACTACTGACCAACTCCTCGCTGGTCTGGGGTCGGTGCATCCCGCTGTTCACGTTGAGTGCTATCTCAGGGTTCAGCATGCGGAGCATCAGTCTGACTCGCTCCTTCTCTGTGCTGACTAGCTCTGGGCAGAGGCGAGCTAGTCTGTTGAACTTTGCGACTGCTTCTCCCACTGGTAGGCTACCCTGTCTGAACTCCATGAAGTCCTCGAAGTGCTTGTTGGTAACCTTCATGTGGAAAAATTCCTCATAGAACTCGTGCTCAAAATCTGCCCAGCTCATCTGGTTGACTATCTTCTTACTCTTGACTCGCTCCCACCACATACGAGCATCTCCAGTTAGGCAGAAGGAGGCACATTTGACCTTCTCAACCTCTGGCCAGTCAAGAAGCTCCATTGTGCTCTCTAAAGTCTTGAACCAAGCCTGGGCATCCCAGGGCTCAGTCGTGCCTGAGAAGCTTTCGGGTTTCAGCCTCTGCCACTGGACGAGGTATGCTTCTTGTCTTCGGTTCACGGCAGGGGTCTCCTGTGTGACTGGTGGAACTTCAGCCACCACTGGAGTTCCCACTCCTGCTGTGGGTGGTGTAGGGGGCACTGGGTGCTGATTCGCCATCAGTGTGGCGATGGTCTTCTGTTGTTCTGTAATCTGAGCTTGCATTTGAGCAATGACTGCCATCAGGTTTGGCTGTTCTGTGCCAGGCTCACTGTTATCTTGAACTGGAGTTCTGTTATTAGCATTAGGAGCTCGGCCTCTTCTTGCCATCTAATAATGCATAAAGGAACAAGAAATCACTACTACATCTCTAGGTATAAACTTGTCTTCTTACTTAGAAATCTGATATCCATTCTAGGGATTAAACATGATTCCGTGATACTAAGGGATTAAACATGCTTCCTTGTTCTATGCACATGTGAGTAGTACTTAAGCATTTCTCTGTACTGCAATTAAATAAAGGAGCAATAGAAAAACTGAAACTTAAAGCTTTCTTACTTGAAGACGGCAAGGTTGATGCTGATGTGTGTGTGATGCTGGAGAATGGGAACTGCTCTGATACCACCTGTAGCGACCCGCCTTCTCTACCTTCAGACGGATCGTTACTTCTCTCTCTACTTCTCGACTTAGATACATGACTAAAAATGCGGAAATCTTTTTTTTTTAAACTTTTAAATTCATCTAACAATCATATTCTAACTTAAGCAATCATGCATATTAACATATCACACTTACTATCTCGAAAGCTCGCAATTGGTACACTTGAAGCTTGCCTCGCCCAACTCAAACTGCAGGTATCAGTCGACTGATACTGTATCAGTCGACTGATAGGCCTGTAATTCGAAACTCAGGTTTCGGCCAGTTACTTCACAGCTCCTCCAAACCTAATATTTCGAGCCATATGGAATCATGACACCATTTCTACACTCTATGACAGTTTTCTAATGAGTTTAGCCAATCAAAACGAATCCATAAACTTGAAATTTAGACTTTTGCGGAAGAAAATAAACTATTCAAGATATATGAACTTTAACACTAAAGTTTGTACCAATCTTGACTTCTATACATTCATAACACCAAATACATGTTCTATGACTTGCTAAAGCATTATGAAATGTGAATGCAACTTTCTAAACATTTATAAGCAATAAAACTTAATCAAAGAGAATTTGATACTATCTTGGCACATGTGTCTATTATCCTAACAAAGTATCAATATCTCCATCTACTCACATTTCCACTCATCCAATGCAAGCATAAGAATATATAAGCTAAATGAAATGACATGAAATCTTTACTCTAAGAAATTGAGCATGTAAAACTATCCAAAGCTCAAATGTTCGCTAAACTTTATAAAGCAAGAACTTGAAATTCAAATGATCTATAACATTATGAATTAATAGCTAAATTGTCTTGCGCCAACGATCTCTCCATAATCAGCCACCACACACACTCTACTCAGCACCGCCTCGTCGTCTTCCTTCAGAATTGCTTGCCTTTACCTTTATCTGCAATAAGAGGAAATGCAACTAGTAAGCAAAAAGCTTAGTAAGTACTATCTAGCTCACAAAAACTCGAAATATGCAAACATGCTTCTAGATCAAACTGAACATCATATGAGATACTAATATGCTTGGAAGAAAAACTAGGGACATGTATAGCTCAAAACATGCATACTCAAGCAATAATAAATCTCAATTTACTTTTCTTGGCTCAACTTGAAACTTTAGCTATTCTTTAACTTTTGAAAACTTTCTTAAACTTTAGAAACTTTGCTAAAGCATATACTTGAAAATAATAATCACTTGGATCCACTGAAGACGTAAGTACCATCTGATGCGCGTTCCCTAGAAGGTTGGGGTAGCAAGCTACCAATCCTAATAGGGCAGACCTTGGTCTACCAGGGCCAAGACCTTGGAATTGGACACCTGGATTTCTTTAACGACGCCCTTGGACGCCGGGTACTGGCCTTATAAAATAAAATAGCTTTTCTTTCTTTTCTTTTTGATCTGTAAATGCCTTGGCATTTTCTGGAGCACCTTGCGTGCTAAAATCCCTAAGTCTTGACTTTTGGGGATTTCTTAAGGCCTTGGCCTTTTCTTTTCTTATCTTTATCTTCTCTTTTCTTTTCTCATAGCTTTTCTTGGTCCCTAATCTCATATAGGGCACTCAATAAAATATATAAGCATATAATGAACTAAGATCACATGCAAAAACTAAAAACTAAAAGAAATATCTCTTTTAAAAACTTTTAAGGAAATTCTTGCGGAAAAACCGCCTCTTACTGCAGGTGAGCAGTACTTACATTGATATCTTGGACTTACAACCAAGATTGACGTCTAGAACTCGAGAGAAACTTGAGATCTCGGAGAATTCTTCACGTCTACGCGTTCCTCTCGCCGCGGGGATCCCGAATATAGAATTATCTCTTGGAGAAGTGTCTTGGCCGGCCCTCTTGGCCTTGATGTTGGTCGGCGTCGCCCAAGAGAGGAGAGGGAGAGGGGTCGGCGGATGGTGAGGGTTTGGAGAGGAGAGAAATAAAACTTCTCTCTTTAATTATCTATTTATACCTATGGGGCGGATCGACCTAACTACCCCTTAAATATAAGTCTCTCCACCCTTTGCTGTGCTTGATACCCCTAGCCCAGCCGGTTGCGCGCTTGTGTGGTCTCGCGGTGGTCGCGGGTTCGATCCACCCGCTGCACTTAATTGGTTTTTTTTTTCCATTTTTTCCTTTTTTTCTTTTTCTTTTTCCAAAAATACCAAACGGACTCGGAAAATTCCATAAAAATACTCTAAAAATTCCTAAAAATATCTAGAATATTTCTAAACCATTTCTAAATAATTCTAAGGACTTTAAGAACTAAAAATGGAAATTTTGGGGCGTTACTGGTCGACTCCTACTCCAAGGCCCACGGTCGCTGACCGTTTACTGCGGGGAATACTATAATCGAGCAAAAAACAGTTATAGGAATGGAATTACTATTTAAGTGCAGTACTGAAATTAAGCTCTTTTTTTTTTACCGACGTCCGATGTAGATTACATTTTCCGAAGCAGTAGGACGTCGTCGGCGCTTGTATCTTGAGTCAGGAGGTTGCCGGAGCAGAGCGTGGAAGCAGAAGAGCGTAGAAGCGTTGAAAGAATTTGTTATGCTGAAGCCTTGGTTCGAGGGTCCTTTTATAGCACCTGGGGGTGCCCGGAACGTCGGGGGCACCCCCCACGTGTCGGTCGATCCACTTCCTTCTCGGTCAGCTCTGATCCCTTAAAACTCAGGATCAAGCTTTGACTGGGGCGCCCGGAACGCTGGGGGCGCCCGGATTGACCGGGTCAGAATCTGATCCTCTTGGCTTCGCTGGAGCTGCTTCGACTACTTGACCTGGGTGCGCTCGTACCGCTAGGGGCGCCCGGGAGCAGTGGGAGCGCCCGGAAGCATGGGGGCGCCCCAAACATGAACTGTCGAAGCCTTCTTTTGCATTATGTGTTTTGTGTTCACCTTGGGGGTGCCCGGGACACTCCGGGCGGCTTGGTCAGCTGTTGCCTCACTCCTTTGAGGCTCTCTGAGCTGCAGACACTCGTTCCTTCGGTCCTACATCCAGGGTTAGTCCAAAACACCATAAAGCAATAAGATATTAGTTTATACAGTCCTAGCTGTCTTGGTTCTGACTTTGGGCCTCCCAAATGGAGCCCTAGGTCGAACCAACACCTACTGTTCCCTCGACGGGGAACGCGTCCTCACCTACTCGTCTCGGGAGAATGTTGTAACGACCCGGAAAATTCTCTTAATATTTTCTTTAAAATATTAAGCATGTCTAGATAATTTTTCGAAGGATCTAGAAAATATTAGTATGAACCTTAGCCTAGAAACCCAAGGTTCTCTCATTTAAATTGAGAGAAACTAAGTACTAAGGGGCCTTATATGGGCTTTTAGTGCCATAATTATGGGTGGTTTTAGGTAGAATTCAATATAAAAATAGATGGATTGTAATGAAAAATATTTAGATAATTATGGGAGAATTTTTAAGGAATTTTCAAAAATAATAGGAAATAAATTAAAAATAAAATAGAAAATAGTGCATGCACCAAGGATTGAACCTTGGACCTAGTCTACAACCATGCATGCACTAACCAATTCACCTAGCAAGGGAGTGCTATGAGGGAATGAAGTGGATATTAGTTAAGGTGTAGGAAATGAAGAGTCATCAAGGGAAGAGGCACCATGACTCTTCATTTACCCCTTTTCAAAATGATATAAATAGGAAAGGAAGTTACAACTTCCCTTCTCTTCTTCATTTCTTCTTCCTCCTTGCTTTGGCTGAAAATTGAAGGTGCTCTTCCCCTTGAGAAAAGTTCCACCAAGGACTCTATTTGGAAGTTCTAAGGCTCCCCCTACAAGGATACAAGGACTAAGGAGAATTTAGAGACAAGGAGGTTCTCTTGTTATCTTTTATCCAAAGTTGTAAGTAAGATCAAGGAAGGTAAATCCCTCTCACCTGTGGTATGATAGCTTTCAAAGTTATATGTCATGATCTAAGTCTTATTGGCATGATATGTTGGAAAAAAAATCCATGAAAAGGGCATGAAGGTTTCGGCCAAGGCACATCTTGGGCTACAAATCATGTTAGAGACTTGAGTTATATTTGCAAATGGTTACCTATGATAGGTAAAGTATAAAAACATGATGTTTGAAGTTTTAAGGCACCCTAAGAACCCCTTAGAGTTTCGGCCACTTTTAAGATTAGACATAGGTTTAATCTTCAATTCTCCAAGCATGCTTAGTATGTCTTGTTATGATATAGTATGGATGAAAGTAGTGATTTGTATAAATTTTCTATGGGTTTGTTACCCTTATGGGTTTCGGCCATGTCATGTACTAGGGCTAGGGCTTAGTGTTAAGTCCAATCAAGGGTTAAATTGGTCTTCCATGGTATGATATGCAAGGTATAGGATGTTAATCTTACCCTAGGAAAATTTTCTATGAACTTAGTTTTCTTCAAGTTTCGGCCAAGACCCCAAACATAGGGTTTGGTTTGGGTTAGGGTCTCAAGAATGCATGTTATAAATTACCATGATGCTAGCACATTTTTAAGCATGATGTAAGGGCCTCCATGTGACTAAAATCCTAGTTGATGTGTTATATAACATGACTTTGTATGCTTGATGTTTGGTTATGTTTTAATCATGAATATTTAGATCATATGCCATGGATACATGTAATTGATGTAGAAGTAGGTTATGATAAATATAATAATGCATGAATATTGATAAATGCTTATAATGGATTTATGATTCATGAAGATATATATACATGTTTTATGATGAATGCTATGAACCCTAGTAGTAGGTGTTAGGATTATATGTAGCTTCTCATCCATGTCTTATGATGAATACTAGGATTATGTATACTAGATAAAATGTGTCATGTATGAGGTGTATGTTTATTATGTATCTGTTGGGACAGGGTGCATGTCGACAAGGATACGAGTTCGTAAAATTTAATATTTTTACGTGCAGCGGAAGAGTTTGCATAAAATAATTTCCTAAATTATTTTAACTTCGTATCTAGCATGCAACCTTATAGTGTATCGACATAATCATAAAATAAAAGTTTGCGAAAAGTAAACTAATTTACCAAGTACCTCGCGTAACTCGAAGTAAGGGACGAGATCCAACCGTAGCGTCCCTTGGAAGCTTCGCCTCTATTCGCGTCCACGCCGAGTTCTCTTCGGGATGACTTCGCAAAGTCACGAGTTTTGTGCCGACGAGAACTACTAGATTCTCGGAAGGCACAACTAGAAGATTAAGAGAAATAATGGAAAAACTAACCAACGAAGTAACGGAATCAAATTCCGAGAAGAGAGGAGTCGCTATCCGCTTCTTCTTCTTCGTCTTCGAGTTCTCCTCCTTCTTCAAAGCTCACGGCAAACACCCTTGTTGGTGTTGTGGTTGGGCGCCGGCCCTAGAGAGGCTAGGGTGCGCCGGCCCTAATGGAGGAAGAAGAGGAGGAGGAGAGGAGATTAAGAGAAAGAGAGAGGGAGTAATTAATCTCTTGATTAATTGATTGATGTATTCTAAAGGGCTAGCCTTTGGTTCCATTATATAGTAGCAACTCTTTGCTAAGTCTCCCTCTAAACGGAATTAGTTATAAGAAATTTATCCTATAAATTTTCTTAACTAATTATTCCGTTTAAACCAAGTCTTTATTATAAACTAATTTATAATAAAACTTATTCTTCTTCTCTTTAAATTATGGAATAAATTTTATAAGAAATTTATAAACTTTCTTATTATGGATAAATCAATTCATAATTGATTTTATAAAATTAAAATAAACCAATTCATGGATTATTTTAATCTTCCATAAAAGAATAAATTTCTATAAATTTTATTTATATAAATTTCTTTATACAAATTTATTTATCCATAATTTATAAAATAAATCACACTAGATTTATTTTATTAATTAAACCAATTAAATTGGTTTAATCTCCCTTTAATGGCCGGCCACCACAAGGAGGGTTAGCACCCCCTTTGGCCGGCCAAACCAACCCGAACCGGTCGCGAATTAAACTCATTTAATTCGCCCAAAAAGCCTTCAAAAGACTTAGCCATTTTTAGCTTCCATTGCGCCTCTGATTAACTCAGATTCGACTCGTTTCTCTTGATCGAAAAATCCAATTTTCAACTCATTTTAAATCCCTCGGATTACTCGTATTGCGTGTGACTAAATAGGCTTTCGATTTATGTTGGCCGTCTATAATTAACCCATTAATTATAGAACGATCATGAGTGGCACCTAGTAGTACATCATGATCCCCAATTAATCGAAAGATCAACGGTTTGACCCCAGAAGAAATTATTCTGAAACCCTTCAGCAGCTCTAATGAATCGTGCCTCATTCCCTTCACCACCTTATACCCACTTGGTTCAGGACACGGTCTATGGTGTCAGTCCCCACTAGGCTGACTACGTCACACCTAGCCCAAGTAGTGTCTTCCTCGTTCTTTGGATTTCTAATTACTCTCATGTATTTAAGAGACTCGCACTCTTAACATGATATGCTCTGGCCAGAGGCTTTGAGTAACAATCCGACGATAGGCCTGGGTATACATCTCCTCGCAAGGAGTGGTGAATCCTTTGTAGGCTGTTCAAACATCTTCGGGCACTTTGGCTTATACCCGATCATCCTGGGTCCACACCTCCTTGGAGATGCTTGCTTAAGATGTCAAAGTATAAGTCTCCATGACCAAGATGACTTGAACACCGCAAGTCAAAGGAAGCCGCAGTAAGATCTTCATTGACATATCTACATGTAGATTCCATATGAAGTCTTACAGCTAGTCACTCCAATGAACTAGTTCCCTTAACTAGCATCCATGTTTATCTCCGGACATCCCAATGTCACCAGCTAGTGAGAATCAGCTGATTAGAGAATAACCCATGCTAGTCTCAACAGAATTGATAGTGTCCGTTTTTATCAATTCATCGACTAGGGATAATTTCAATACTTCACAATTGCATATTAGAGATAATCACTAGTTGTGATCCCATCACAAATTCTCTTATGCTGTGAGTTGTATTGCGGACATTCAGTAGATGAGTTTAAGATCCCAATCAAATACACAAAACATGTATACTCAAATAGTGAATTATCATTTACTAAAATAAATGTTTACATCATAAGGCGATTGCCTTAGGACACTTCTCTCATATCACTAACAGTATCATGATCATGCAAGCTTGATGAACCCGGATAAGGTTATGACTAGAACCATGATTATGCATGTATGTCTTATTATGTGAATAAAGAATGATAAGTATGAATGAAAGTGATGGTTATGCCTTAAGTATGTATGATAAGTATGAATGATAAGTATGAATGATGAAGGCATAACGATGATATGAAATAAGTATGAATGATAAGTATGAATGACAAGTATGAATGATAAAGCATGCATGTTTATTTTTATGTATGAGGCTTGTACCGGACCGAAGTAAGGGTCCAAGGGATGGGCACCTTAAGAATGCCCCGGTTCTGGACTACCGACTATGCTGTCCATGGTTCTAGCACTACCGAAGCTGTGCAACAGGGATGGGTACCTTAAGAACGCCCCGGTTCTAGGACTACCGACTATGCTGTCCTTACCCTAGTAGGTTGAGGCTAGCTACCTCATATTTACTTAGGGATGCGCGCTTATGATGTATGTATGTGGTACAAGCCGGGGACCCCAATGATGTTATGTTTATGTTAAGCATTTAAAAGTATGATTTTAAAACTAAGCATCCTTATGTAGTAAATGCATTTGACTCATTCATACATCCATGTTATGCATCGCGCCAAGGTAAGTATATTTTATGTTTGTGTTTATGCTCATATTTCATGTCATGTATAAGTATGTCTTATGTTCATGTATGCTAAGAATTATGTTACGATAAGTATGCCTTATGTTCATGTATGCTAAGAATTATGTTATGATAAGTATCCCTATGTTCATGTATGCTAAGAACTATGTCATGATAAGTATGCCTTATGTTCATGTATGTTAGGAATTATGCCAAGTATAAGTATGTTCCATGTCATGTATGTATGTTTTACACTCATGTATGTTAAGATTTATGCCATGTTAAGTAGGTCGTAGATCTATGGTGATGTTAGGAATCATGCTATGTTAGTTGTTCATATGCTTATGACTTATGCTATGACCATGCTTATGTCTATGTTCGAAGTTATGTTATGTCAGATACTTGATATGTTTATGATTATGTGGCGTATGGATTTAGTGAGTAGGAAAGGGTTTTACTAAGCCTTTATGCTTATAGTTTTATTTTCCTCGTACCGCAGATAATGCAGGAGGCTATTAAGGGAAGCCGCAGGAGAGGCAGATGCATGTGTGTGTGTAGTAGTGACTTGGCAAAAGATTCTCGTATTCTCACATAATGCATGTCTTGGGTGTGAAAAAGGTTTCTTAAATTTGATGCTACGTTTTATGGTTATGACTAATAGATGACATAAGACTTATGATGCTACTTTTATGGATAAGTACATACTGCTTATGATGATTATGAATAAGTCATGGAATGGTTAAGTTATGATATGATGCCATGTATGAATGTTTCATGTGTTTAGTTGCATGGTTAAAAGCATGTTAAGAAAAAAATATTTCCGCTGCATTAAGGTGTTTTTATGCACATGTATGTTTAGCGTAAAGACGCCTATCTCGCCACATCACGAGGTGTGGGAAAAAGGCGGGCGTTACAAATGTACCTGATGCCAACCGCTCCTCTGGTTGGACTTTTGCCTGGCAGTTCTTTGCCAGGTCTTGGATCCCAAGTTGTCCTTCGCTCGGTGCCTAACATTCCTTCGCCAGGTCTTCAGTCCCAAGCTGTCCTTCGCCCAGCGCCTAGCAGTCCTTCGCTAGGTCTTTGGTACCAAGCAGTCCTTTGCCCGGTGCCTAGCAGTCGTTCGCTAGGGCTTTGTATCCTGGCATTCCTTCGCCAGGTGCCTAGCAGTCCTTCGCTAGGGCTTTGTTTCCTGGCAGTCCTTTGCCAGGTGCCTAGCAGCCCTTCGCTAGGACTTTGATTCCTGGCAGCCCATCGCCAGGTGCCTAGCAGCCCTTCTCTAGGACTCTTCCTGCACACTTGAGTAACATTATTAGATCACAAATAAACTTAACTTTGAATCCTTTGCCAATATCAAAACAAGGTTCGATATGGTGCTTCCTGCACCAACATTATGTTGTATTTGATGTGTGTGATTGAGTTTGCAGGACATGGAGAATCACACATGGTGGACATATCCGAGGGAGGAGAGCCGAGGGAGGAGAGCTCCAAGGGCAAGTCGGGAAGTGGACTTCAAGGGTACACGTGAAGGGTGGCATGGAGGCAAGCCAAGGGAAGGCTTGCGTGCGCATCCGAGGGACAATATCCAGAGGAAGAGGACTTCAAGAGGCAAGCCAAGGGAGCAGACCTGAAGGCATACATGAAGGAGAAGGTTCGGAGTGGCTGGGACTAAGCTGAGACGTAGGGCAGTCGACTGGCCCAGGGCTAGTCGACTGCCAAAACTCACAGAGAGTTTTCGGCCTCAGACTAGTCGACTGCCCTTGGGGCAGTCGATTGGTATACCCCGAAAACTTGCCATTGGCTAGCAATTAATGACTAGGCCAGTCGACTACCCTAGGTGCAGTCGACTGGTGCGTGCTGGACAGACTGCGAGTTTATCCTGTTCACCTATAAAACGAGCACCTTTTTGCATGTGAGCGGTACTGTTCCGTACAGTGTCGAAGTGTTGCTCGTCTGAAGAGTGTCTTCTACTTCCTCTATCATATTACTGCATTCTGTAAAGAGGAAGATCACCACTGTAAAGGTTTCTCCAACTGAAGGAAATTTTTCGATAGTGGAAGTGGTGCGCGGTGTGGATCCTTGGATTAGTCACCCATCTGGGTGGATACCAAGTAACTCTTGTTGTTAGCATTGTACTCATTTTCTATTACATATTATTGTTTCCGCTGTGCTAACGAAATTGTAGAGACGACTACGAAAAAGTGTTATTCACCCCCCTCTAGCACACCTAGACGATCCATCAAGATCTTGGCCCGCTAATGGATCTAAACCCGATCCATTAATTAAGATCCATTGCACTAAAGGATCATAATTGAACTTCCTCACCAACCCTCCGTATTTTCATATGGGCTCCACATATTACGAGTCATCCATCCCCTCGTGTTTATGATATCGAATGCCCGTTAATTAATTTAAATTACTCACAATTCATATTAATTAACTTCTAGATCCTTGACTAGTATCACTTGACATTATCATCATGCCGGATCAAATCCACCTATAGGGTTTAGCATGATGAACCTTTCGAGCTCATCAAGCGGGCATCATCAACCCGACTCACCAGGACACGGATTCTGTCAATAATCAATAACACATCATATTATTAATATTATCTCCCAACTTACCGGGCCTATTGATCTAACAGAATAGATCTTGCCCATTGGTAAATCAAAGAGACAATAAATAATAATATATGCCCGTTATTATATCGGGATTAAGGGATCGTACTCCATAATAAAGTCTGAGGTCCTATCCAATTATCAAGTCAGTACAAATTGGATAACCTCAGGTTTTGGTCCTGCTCAATGTACTCAAAGCACACTAGTGTAATTCTATGATCAAGACCAACCACACCTAATTGCACTATAACCATTCCGATGGTTTGCCCAATTTCATCTCGGTTGTGAGCCTCTACTTATACTAGGCAAAGGACTGATAGCATGATCTTCCGTGTAACACCATACACCATGTTATCTACAATGCGTAGTAAAAGACATTATACATGTACTAATATAAACAGACACCTAGTGTAGTTGTGATTCTCTTTTCAAAATGAAGATGTTTATATAAAGAAATCATGTCTTTCAGTATACACATCTAACATTACCGAGGTCTCAGAGAAGACATGATGCGATTTGGGTGATCGTTGATCGATTAACCAAATCCACTCATTTCTTGGGGATTCAAAGGACAGATTCACTGGACAAGCTGGCAGAGTTGTACTGCCGTGAGATTATCAGACTACATGGTGCCCCTCTAAGCATCATATCGGATAGAGATCAGTATTTCACTTCGTGGTTTTGGTGGAGTTTGTAGCAAGATATGGGTATCGAGCTTCGATTTAGTACAACCTTTCATCTACAGACGGATGGACAGTCAGACCGTACCATTCAGACGCTAGAGAATTTATTGAGATCATGTGTTACGGACTTTGGAAGCAACTTGGAGGATCACTTGCACTTGGTTGAGTTTGCCTACAATAATAGCTATCATTTGACTATTCAGATGGCACCCTTTGAGGCGTTGTATGGTAGAGCTTGCAGGACACCCACCCACTGGGAAGAGGTTGAGGAATCTCAATTGCTAGGTCCTCAGAGTATTCAACGTGACGTAGAGCAAGTCCATATTATCAGACGTCGTCTGTCAGAGGCTCAGGATTGTTAGAAAATTTATGCAGATCGGAGATGCAGCCCCATGATGTTCTTCGTGAGCGATCACGTATTCTTACGAGTATCACCCATGAAAGGGGTGAAGCGGTTTGGGTTGCGAGGTAAGCTAACTCCGTGCTACATTGGGCCTTTCCAGATTTTGGATTAGATTGGAGCAGTAGCTTATCATCTAGCATTACCACCATCTCTCATGGGAGTTCACGATGTGTTTCATGTTTCCATATTTAGGAAATATATACTAGATCCTGAACATATTTTATCGGAGGTGTTGGTCACACTTCAGCCAGACGCGACCTACGAGGAGGTACCTACGCGGATTCTGGACCGCAAGGGGCATCGGTCGAGAAACAAGACTATTCGGTTGGTCAAAGTTGGTTGGCAGCACCACTCCGATGAGAAAGTTACTTGGGATCTCAAGGATGCAATCAGAACTCGCTATCCTCATCTATATACTTGAGGTGCATATGGTTGGGTTGCATTCTGGTTTGCATTCAATTTTATATTATATCTGGGTTGTTGATATCTATTGTGGTTGATCAGTACCTATTGTGGTTTGTTAGCGAAATTTAGGGACCACACTTTTATTAGTGGGGATGAATGTTAAATATGGAAATGTGATGACCCGACTTCTCTCTCTGAAGGCAGACGCCACTTTTATTTAACCTTAACTTTACCTTATCCTTAGCCTTAGGTTACAACTACTTGACTTCCCATAACTTGCTCTGAATTTTTTTCTTTTTATTTTAAAAAAAAAACTTTCATTTTATTTGCTTTGCAAGAATTTGATCCCTAGACCTCTTAGTTGTAAAACTGAAGCACTAACCATCTGCCCTACAACACTTTCTTTTCAATAGCACCAGTCGACTGCTAGAAGGCCAGTCGACTGGTATTGGCCACAGAAACTTTCTGTGCACGGCACCAGTCGACTGGCTTCTTGGCAGTCGACTGGTGCATCGAACAGAAGGTTCTGTTCGATATGGCAGTCGACTGGTATCTGAAACAGTCGACTGGCACGCCTAAAAGCTGCGGGTTCAGACCTGAGAAAACCTTTCAAGGGTCCATAATTCATACACTTCCAAAGCATATAGATAAATAACTCCAAATCTATATGCTATACTAGTTTTAGAAACATCTTAGCAACCCAAAACAAACCCATTAACTTGCAATTAGGATCTCTATAAACTAACAAAACATATGAAATCTATACTAGAGTTTGTACTCAACTTTGTCTCTATGCAAAGTTTAACCAAAGCATTACGTTCTACTAATCCAAAACACCAACCACAAGTTTCTATATGACTTAACCCAAAGATATCTTCCATGGTTCCGCCGCCACTGAACATCAATGCAAGTCCCGTTCGCCTCCTTAGCTTATGCCTTTTCTTTACCTTTATATGCAATAGAAGGAAATGCAACTAATAAGCGATTTGCTTAGTAAGTAAATCCTAACTCACAAATCCATCCGATCAATGATAAACATGCTCTTTTCAAGAATGCTTGCTTCAAAATACATGCACTTGGAAATACTTGCACATGGGAACTTTCATATACTTATCATGCTCAATCATGCTTGAAAACATTTACTTGCAGTAAAACACTTGCAAACTTAACATGCTCATGATTTCTTTTAAGACTTGATATTTATACATTTCCATACTTTAAAACACAAACTTCTTTGCTCTTGCTCTTTAACATGCTTGTAACATAACAATGTTAACATACTTAACAAAACATGTACTTAAACTGAAAACACTTACATATACTTATATACTTCAAAATAATAATCAACTTTCTAGGCCATGACATTGTACCTGGTATCAATGTACCAATGCGCGCATCCCTAATAGGTGTCGGGGTAGCGAGCTACTGCTCCCTATTAGAGCTTCTTTCTATCTTTCTGTGGGCCTCTGCTTTGCCCGGTACATGTCACTTTACAAAAGTAAAATACTTTCTTACTCATAATGTTTATACTTATCAAGCTATCTCATCTTTTTCCATAAATTTGGCACTGCAATCCTTTACTTTTCTTACTTGGAACTTTCATCGAGCACCTTGCGTGCCCTTAACCCAAAACTCATTTTTGAGACCTTTCAAGAACTTGGTCTTATCATGCTTAGATTCACATACACAAAATCTACTCCAATTCAAGTTCTATGATAAAACATGTATTATTCAGAAACTTAAATCACACAATAAAACAATATTCATAAAGCATACACTTTGATCACAAAATCACGGTTCTACAACGAGAAACTACATACGAAACTACTTCTATTGCAGGTGAGTGATCTACTTACCCCTCTTTGCTTGAAGAAAACTCACTAAGTATATAGAAAAACCCTAGCGTAGGACTCCTTTTCTCTTCCTTGCAAAAAACTTCACTCCTTGGCCCTAGGGAAGGAATCCTAGGTTCTCTACTCAAGAGGAAGAAGAAGAAGGAGGAAGAAAACCCTTGCTTTCTCCCTGTTTTCGCAGCCTCCTCTCGCCCCTTATTTGCGCCGACGCCAATCCCTAAAGGGGATTTAACGCAACTTAAGCGAAAGTTGAAACACCTCTTCATGGAAAGGACTTTCTCAAATATAACATAATTTCGATCCATCCTTTTCTTTGCTTGATACCCTCCAACCTTCTGGTTAGTCGAGCCCGCTTAAGGACTAGCTTCCCGCATGGTCGCGAGATTGAAGCTCCGCCCGACCCTTTCCTTTTTCTTTTTATTTTTATTTCGAAAAATTGCCAGAAAATTCAGAAAAATTCCTAATAATTCATGAAAATTATTGGGTGTTACAATCCTCCCTATCTTATAAAAAGTTCGCCCTCGAATTTAGAGCAGCTCTGGGTACCTCTGCCTCATGCTATCTTCCGATTCCCAGGTTGCCTCTTCATACTTCTGATTCAGCCATAAGACTTTTACTAGTGGTACCACTTTGTTCCTCAGCTTCTTATTTGTTCGATCTATTATCTGAATAAGTCGACTTTCATAACTGAGATCTTCTTGAACTTGTATCATCTGTGGCTCAATCACTTGGTTGGCATCTGGAATATGGTTCTTTAGCATTGAGATATGGAACACATTGTGTATTGCTGACATCTCTGGAGGTAGCTCCAACTCATAAGCTATTTTGCCAACTCTTTTCGTCACTAGGTAGGGTCCTATGTATCGAGGACTTAGCTTATCTTTCTTGCCGAATCTCATTACACCCTTCATAGGAGCTATCTTGAGGAAAACTGTATCCCCAACTTCAAACTCTAACGGTCTACGGCGTACATTGGCATAACTCTTCTGCCTACTCTGAGCAGCTTCTATTCTCTGGCGGATGCTCTTTATAGCTTCTGTGGTATCATCTATAAGGTCAGTCTCACTACCTTCATACCAACAGAGGGGAGATTTACACTTCCTACCATAAAGAGCTTCATAGGGTGCCATACCAATTATAGCTTGGTAGCTGTTGTTGTAGGCAAACTCAGCTAACATAAATATTTGCACCAACTGCCTTTGAAATCTAATGCACAATCTCTGAGCATATCTTCTAGAATTTGATTCACTCTCTATGTATGTCCATCAGTCTAGGGATGGAAAGTTGTACTAAACTTTAGTTTGGTGCCTAGCGCTGTCTGTACGCACTCCCAAAAGTGTGAAGTGAAACGACCATCTCTATCAGTGATAATGGTCTTCGGGACTCCGTGTTGTCGGATCACTTCCTATACGTATAGCTGGGCTAATCTTTCAATCGAATAAGATACTTTGATTGCCAAGAAGTGGGCAGACTTGGTCAATATGTCTACTATTACCCAAATATCGTCATAGCCATTAGTTGTCTTTGGTAGACCAACTATAAAATCCATGGCTATGTCTTACCATTTCCACTCTGGAATCTGAATGGGTTGTGCTGGATCGAGAGAACCGATAGAGGGGGGGTGAATATCGGAAAGCGTTCGGATTGGAAAAGAGAATGCGTAGCGGAAAATTAAAAACACAACACGCGAACAACAATATTTTACATGGTTCGGAGCCAAGGTCGACTCATACAAAGGATTCACCACTCCTTGCGAGGAGATGTATACCCAGGCCTATCGTCGGATTGTTACTCAAAGCCTCTGGCCAGAGCATATCATGTTTAGAGTGAGAGTCTCTAAAATACATGAGAGTAATTAGAAATCCAAAGGACGAGTAAGACATTACTTGGGCTAGGCGTGACGTAGTCAGCCTAGTGGGGACTGACACCATTGACCGTGTCCTGAACCAAGTGGGTATAAGGTGGTGAAGGGAATGGGGCACGATTCATTAGAGCTGCTGAAGGGTTTCAGAATAATTTCTTCTGAGGTCAAACCGTTGATCTTTCGATTAATTGGGGATCATGATGTACTACTAGGTGTCACTCATGATCGTTCTATAATTAGTTAATTATAGACGGTCAACATAAATCGAAAGCCTATTTAGTCACACGCACTACGAGTAATCCGAGGGATTTAAAACGAGTTGAAAATTGGATTTTCCGATCAAGAGAAATAAGTCGAATCTGAGTTAATCAGAGGCGCAATGGAAGCTAAAAATGGCTAAGTCTTTTGAAGGCTTTTGGGCGAATTAAATGAGTTTAATTCGCGATCGGTTCGGGTCGGTTTTGGCCGGCCAAAGAGGGTATTAACCCTCCTTGTGGTGGCCGGCCATTAAAGGGAATTAAATCAATTTATTTGGTTTAATTAATAAGATAAATCAAGCACGATTTATTTTATGAATTATGGATAAATAAATTTGTATAAAGAAATTTATATAAATAAATTTATAGAAGTTTATTCTTTTATGGAAGATTAAAATAATCCATGAATTGGGTTTATTTTAATTTTATAAAATCAATTATGAATTGATTTTTCCATAATAAGAAAGTTTATAAATTTCTTATAAAATTTATTCCATAATTTAAAGAGAAGAAGAATTAGTTTTTTTATTATAAATTAGTTTATAATAAAGACTTGGTTTAAACGGAATTAATTCATAAGAATTTATGGGATAAATTTCTTATGATAAATAATTAGTTTTATTATAAAGTTAGTTATAATAAAATTCATAAGAAAATTTATAGGATAAATTTCTTATGATAACTAATTTGTTTTATTATAAATTGGTTATAATAAGACTAGGCTTAACGGAATAAGCAATAAGAAAATTTATAAGATAAATTTCTTATAACTAATTCCGTTAATTCCGTTAATTCGGTTTAGAGAGAGACTTAGCAAAGGAGTTGCTACTATATAAAGGAACTAAAGGCTAGCCCTTAATTCCAATTCAAGTAATTGAATCATAGAGCTCTCCTCTCTCTCTTAATCTCTTCTCTTCTCTTCTCCCTCTCCCTCTCTTGCCTAGGGCCGGCGCCCACTTGGAGCCGAGGGCCGGCGCCCACTTGGTGACTTAGGGCCGGCGCAACTCCTCCCTTAGTTGAGGTTGGCGTGAGCTTCAAGAAGAAGAAGGAGAACCCGAACGCGAAGAAGAAGAAGCGGATAGCGATTCCTCTCTTCCCGGAATTGATTCCGTTACTTCGTTGGTTAGTTTTCATTATTTTCTCTTATCCTTCTAGTTGTGCCTTCCGAGAATCTAGTAGTTCTCGTCGGCACAAAACTCGTGACTTTGCGAAGTCATCCCGAAGAGAACTCGGCGTGGACGCGAATAGAGGCGAAGCTTCCAAGGGACGCTACGGTTGGATCTCGTCCCTTTCTTCGAGTTACGCGAGGTACTTGGTAAATTAGTTTACTTTTTCGCAAATTTTATTTTATGATTATGTCGATACACTATAAGGTTGCATGCTAGATACGAAGTTAAAATAATTTAGGAAATTATTTTATGCAAACTCTTCCGCTGCACGTAAAAATTTTAAATTTTACGAACTCGTATCCTTGTCACATGCACCCGGTCCCAACAGTGGTATCAGAGCCGGTTAGTGTTCGACTTAATCAAATAATTGTTTTGTGGAAAACTTTGTCATGATCTCAATTTCGGAAAAAAATTTTCAATTATGGAAACTTTCGAATTATAATAAATTTTAGATTTAGGAATTTCAAAGTTTGGAAATCCTCATGAAATTTCGCAAACGTTTGAAATTTTCTATTTTCTGAAATTTTATAATAATTTCGAAATCTTCCCATCTTTGGAAACTTTCCAATTTTGGAAATTTTTCTATTTTAGAAATTTTCCAATTTTGGAAATATGTAAGTTTTCTTTGTACCAGAAACTTACAATTATTCTGAAAATCAATTTTCGAAATCTCGCAATTTTGGGCACTTTCTTTTAAGAAAGTCTAGACAAATTCATGGACAGTTAATTGACAATTAAATTTGAATTGGTTTTTAAATTGACAACAAAATTCTTTATTTTGGATTGAGCCTCGGGGAGCCGTCCAATTTAAAGTTAGTTGTTGTAATTTAATTTCCCAATTTTAAATTGAAATTGTCATGTTTGATTGGATTGAGCCTCGGGGAGCCGTCCAATTGGATTTACAACACATTACTTTTCTTTGGGTATCTGAGCCTCGGGGAGCCACCCTTAGAAATCAATTTGTTGTAATTAATTAAATCCATGAATAAAATATGTTTAAGAGGTGATGCTCTTACATATTGTTGTCTCCAAAATTAATTAGGAAAATGGTTTCCTATAGAGTTTCTTAAATGAGATTTTCATGAAAATAATATGTGGTTGAATTAAGGGATTTGTCTCTTAATTTAATAAGATTTGATTTAGAGAAATCAAAGTCTTGAACATATTATTTCGAAATTAATTATGACAATTTAGGAAATTGTTTCCCAAAACAATTCCTTTAATAAAGTATGAAATTATGATTAGGAAATCCGGTTCCTAATTTAATTCATGAGACTTGATAAATTAAGTCACATACATACTTTATTAAGGAAATCGTTAGTCATGACATAATTTTATGTCATGAATGTGCTTAAAGAGAATGAGACCCAAAACCCCTTACAAAATATTAAGGCCAACACCTTCCATTAATATGGTTAGAATCGGAGTTTTGTTTCTCGCTTGGGTTGATGGACACATCCATGCCCGACTTGAACCTCAACATGTTCAAACCATGGAATTAGTTTATGAATAATATAGTTCGAGTCAGAGGTCAATCATTAGTTTTGGTTGTTGGACACATCCAAGCCTGACTAAGCGGTTGAATGAGCTCCAACCATGTTAAAACTATTTCTTGATTAATGGGTCAGCCTTAAGCTTGGAGCATCGATTTGTTGTGCCACAGCCAAGGTCGATGTAAAGAGAGGTGCAGTTGGGTGCTATGTATAATGATACATACTTGTTAATGAGTTAACAACCCAATGTTTTATGCAAACATTCAATTAGTTGATAGCATAATGTGATAGTTACATATATGTGATGTGTAATCGGTATAATTACCTACCTTCATAGCTAAGAGGAACTTGATGGCCACAGCCATGGTTGTTCTTATCTATGGTTGGATATCAACCTATTTGGAGATGTTCCTACGATCTCCCGAATTGATAATAAGGGTGAATCAATTCGAAAAATAAATAGGATTTAATTTATGTATGTTGATACATTCTTTAATAAATCTTCTCACATAATCTCAATTTGTATTTCTAGGATAATCACTCGATCATGTCTTCTCTGAACTTGCGTTCCATTTTGGACACCAATAAACTGACTGGGCCGAACTTCATGGACTGGCTTCGAAACCTGAGGATAGTCCTTAAGGCAGAAAAGCCTGCTTGTGTCCTTGAAGATCAACTTCCCAAACGTCCTTCTGAAAATGCAACTCCAGACCAGTTTCCTGAGTTGCTCAACCTGCTGAAGACTATAGAGCCTTCTGTAAAGCAGGATCAGAAGACGATACTGTTAGTTGGTTCCTCAAAGAAAGGTTCTAAGAGGAAGGCCAAAGAACAGAATAAGGGAAAGAAGAAAAAGGCTAAAAAGACTGAAAAGAAACCAAAAGGCACTTGCCATCATTGTGGCAAGGAGGGTCACTGGCGAAGAAACTGCAAGATTTATCTTGAGTCCTTGAAAGAGAAGGCATCCGATGCCCCATCCTCTTCAAGTATCTTCGTTATTGAATGTCACTCTATTTCCTCAAACACATGGGTACTTGATACTGGGTGTAGCTCACATATATGTAATGACATACAAGGGCTAAGGAATAGAAGAAGACTCGTCAAAGGAGAAGCGAATTTGCGAGTTGGAAACGGAGCAAAGATTGCTGCTGTTGCCATCGGAACATATTTGCTAAAGCTCCCCACTGGACGTGTCTTAGAATTGGATAATTGCTATTTCGTTCCTTCGTTGATAAAGAACATTGTATCTATTTCATGTTTGAATGAAAAGGGTTATCATTTAACTTTTAGTAACAATTGTTGTTACATAACTTTAAATGGCGTTCTTTATGGGAATGGAACTTTGTGCAATGGCATCTACACGTTAGATTTATCCAGTGACGTTTTCAATATCGAAGTTAGCAACAAACGTGCTCGAATAGATAATCGAATAGACTCCTACACTTGGCATTGTCGTCTTGGCCATGTAAGTAAGAAACGCATGACCGAATTACACCGATGTGGAATTTTGGAATCATTTGAACCCGGTTCATTTGATACATGCGAATCATGCTTAAAAGGCAAGATGACCAAATTACCCTTTACCGGAAAAGGTAATCCAGTGGGAGAGTTGCTTGGTCTAATACATACCGATGTATGTGGACCAATGTCAACTCCAGCACAAGGAGGCTATAACTACTTCATCACCTTTATCGATGATCACTCACGATTCGGGTACGTGTTCTTGATGAAACACAAATCTGAAGCCTTTGATAAATTCAAAGAGTTCAGAAATGAAGTAGAGAAACAGCTTGGCAAAAGTATTAAAATACTTCGATCCGATCGGGGTGGTGAATACTTAAGTCAAGAGTTTCAAGATTATCTAAGGGACAATGGGATATTATCCCAATGGACTCCGCCATATACACCACAGCATAATGGTGTATCTGAGAGGCGCAACCGAACCTTGATGGACATGGTTAGGTCGATGATGAATCATGCAACTCTTCCAAAATCCTTTTGGGGTTATGCACTTAAGACAGCTGTTTATTTATTAAACAGAGTCCCGACCAAGGTAGTCTCTACTACTCCATATGAGATTTGGAATAGTAAGAAACCTCACTTAACTCACCTTAAGATATGGGGTTGTCCTGCTTATGTGAAGCGGGTTGTATCAGACAAATTGGATGCTAAGTCTGATAAATGTCTATTTATTGGATACCCTAAGGAAACGAAGGGTTACCAATTCTATCATCCCTTGGAACAAAAGGTGTTTGTTTCAAGGCATGCTGTATTTCTAGAAAAAGAATTTCTTTTACAAGAAAACAGTGGGAGTGGCATTGAACTTGATGAAGTTCAAGAAACTCCAATAGACATTACAGAGACACCGAGTCTAGGCCCACAACCGATAATTCATAATGATGAGCTATCAGTTGAACCTAAAACTACACCACCTCTTCGTAGGTCTGATAGGACACGCAACATTCCAGAGAGATACGGATTTCTCGTAAGTGAATCGAACGACGTGTTGCTCATTGGCGATGACGAACCTATCAGTTATGAAGATGTTCTGAAAAGTTCAGAAAGGGACAAATGGCTTGAAGCCATGAAGTCGGAAATGGATTCCATGTACGAAAATCAAGTATGGGACTTGGTTAACCCACCTGAAGGGATTAAACCCATAGGGTGCAAGTGGGTTTTCAAGAAGAAAACCGACATGGAAGGTAATGTTGTTACCTTTAAGGCTAGATTAGTGGCAAAAGGATATCGTCAGAAACAAGGAATTGATTATGACGAAACCTATTCGCCAGTAGCTATGCTTAAATCCATTCGGATGCTCCTAGCCATAGCAGCTCATTATGATTATGAGATATGGCAAATGGATGTGAAAACAGCTTTCCTTAACGGAAACCTGCTTGAGGACGTATACATGATACAGCCTGAAGGTTTCACATCGGTTGATAAAACCAAGGTATGCAAGCTTCGACGATCCATATATGGACTGAAGCAAGCATCTAGGAGCTGGAACATCCGTTTTGATGAGACAATCAAAAAGTTTGATTTCTCACAAAATCCTGACGAACCCTGTGTGTACAAGAAGGTTAGTGGGAGTGCAGTCGTATTCCTAGTATTATATGTCGACGACATCTTACTTATAGGAAACGATATTTCAGTCTTACAGACAGTTAAAATTTGGTTATCCAAAACTTTCTCCATGAAAGACCTGGGAGAAGCAACCTATATCCTTGGGATTAGAATCTATAGAGATAGATCAAACGGTTGCTGGTCTTTCGCAGTCTACATATATAGACCGAGTGCTAAAAAGGTTTAGCATGTCGGAATCCAAGAAAGGTTACCTTCCCATTAGGCATGGGATCAACCTTTCAATGTCTATGTGTCCGCGCATAGAAGACGAGAGGATTTGCATGAATAAGATTCCCTATGCATCCGCGATAGGATCTATCATGTATGCTATGTTATGTACTAGGCCTGATGTATCGTATGCTTTGAGCGTCACAAGCAGATACCAGTCGGATCCAAGAATGGATCACTGGGCGGCTGTTAAGACAATCCTTAAGTACTTAAGAAGAACTAAGGATGTGTTCCTAATATATGGAGAAGGAGATTTGGTAATACGTGGGTATACAGATGCCAGTTTCCAGACAGATAAGGATGACTCCAAATCCAGTCTGGATACGTATTTACTTTGAATGGAGGCGCAGTAAGTTGGAAAAGTTCCAAACAAGACACTGTAGCGGATTCCACCACGGAAGCGGAATATATCGCAGCTTCGGAAGCAGCAAAAAGGAA
>JAGFNQ010005809.1:0-32388 GCA_024364735.1 Boesenbergia rotunda
GATCTCTACAGATTGTTAGCGCAGCAGAAATAATATGTAAAGGAAATCAAAACAATGCTAACAAAAATATTTTGTCTTGGTATCCACCCAGATAGGTGACTAATCCAAGGATCCACACCGCGAGCACCACTTTCACTATGGAAAAATTCTCCTTGAGGTGGAGAAACCTTTACAGTTGATCTTCCTCCTTACAGAATAGAGAAATATGAGAGAGGAAGTATGAAAAGCTCTTCAGACGAGCAGCACTTCGACGCTGTACGGAACCATACCGTCCATGTGTAAAAAGGTGCTCCTTTTATAGGTGAACAAGACAGACTCGCAGTCTGTCCAGCCCCGTACCAGTCGACTGCCCCAAGGGCAGTCGACTGGTCTAGCATTAATTGCTATCCAACGGCTAGTTTTCAGGATATACCAGTCGACTGCCCCAAGGGCAGTCGACTGGTCCGAGGCCGCAAACTTTCAGTGGGTTTTGGCAGTCGACTGCCCTGTCTCACAGCTGAGGCAGTCGACTGCCCTGCCTCACAGCTCAGCTCCAGCCACTTCGGACCTTCCCCTTCGAGTATGCCTTCAGGTCTGCTCCCTTGGCTTGCCTCTTGAAGTCATCTTCCTCTGGCTATGATCCCTCGGATGCGCACGCAAGTCTTCCCTCGACTTGCCTCTATGCTACCCTTCACGTGTGCCCTTGAAGTCCACTTCCTTGCTTGCCCTTGGAGCTCTCCTCCATCGGCTCTCATCCCTCGGATATGTCCACCATGTGTAATTCTCCAAGTCCTGCAAACTCAATCACACACATCAAATACAACATAACACTCTAACCTTAAACATATTCAACTACACACATCAAAACCATGATCTTCCAATCATTTAAGGGCCGATTGCCTCAACAATCTCCCCCTTTTTGATGCGTGGCAATATGTTTAAGTTAGAGATAAATAACAGCCACAATAAACAATAGCTAAAGATAACAATTAAAAAAGCATGAGATATAGTAACCCTAAGGGTAACCTCCCCCTTAACCTATGTCTTCTCCCAATTTTCAATTTCAATCATAATTCAAATTAAGTTTCCACTTAACAACAACAACATTAAAATTATGAGACATATCAAAACCTAAGAGATACCTCCCCCTTAATCCATGTCTTCTCCTAATTTTTAACCTTTCAAGGTCTAAGTTAGACGAGATACCTAAAACCATCCATTTTAAGTCAAAATTCTAACTTAAACCACTCATTCTCCCCCTTTGACACCATCAAAAGGATTGCCTCAAGCAACCAAACCTTATGGCATCAAATGAGAGAATGTTGGATTTTTGAAATTTCTCACAGAAGCTGAAACTGGTCGTGCCAATCGACTGCCTATGGGGCAGTCGACTGATACGCCATTAGTCTGATTTTTCAGCTTTTCTGTCGAATTTCAGAAACTCCCAGAAAATTCCAGAAAATTCTAAAAATTGTAAAATTTTGCATACATGTTTGAAATGATATACTCTATCAGGGAAAAATATTAGTCCATATAAAATTTTAAGCATGCATGACTTTTGATAAAAATCCAAAAGTTTTGAAAACCACTACATCTTGTATCAAACTTTGAATCCAATTTAGCAATTATGTGACTTTTAAAAGCATGGCAAAGTATTTAAAACATAAAATGGTTTTCAAAGGTTTAAAATGTCCAACTATGATCTTTGGGCAAAGTATCCATTGATTAAACACTTGCCTTCCCCATAGTTGGTCTAGTTTTCATATTTTGATACTTCTAATGGTCTAACAATGTGCCACAAGCACAAGTGAGCCAAATGTATCATCCTAATGGATCAAGCATCCTTTTTCAAAACTATTATCACAAAGTTCATCTTAAACTTCCACAAAACACATTCCAAGGCCTCTTCTTAAGGATGTAAACTCCGATTCGGGAAGAGGCTTGGTAAAGATGTCGGCTAGGTTTGACTTTGATTCAACATAGTGTAGTTCTATGTCTCCCCTTGTCATATAGTCTCTAATGAAGTGATGTTTCACTTCAATGTGTTTTGTCCTAGAATGGTGAACCGGATTTTTGGTCAAATTGATTGTACTTACATTATCACACAAGACTTTAACCTTGGTGTAATGCAACTTATAATCCTCTAAGGTGTGCATGATCCAAAGGAGTTGGGAAACACACCCTCCCATTGCCACATATTCTGCTTCCATTATTGATAGGGCAACGCATGGTTGTTTCTTACTACTCCAACTAACTAAGGAAGACCCAAGGAATTGACATCCTCCACTAGTGCTCTTCCTATCTAGCTTACAACCCGCATAATCAGAGTCGGTGTATCCAATTAGTTCAACACTAGGGGTTCTAGGATACCAAAGTCCGACATTGAGGGTACCTTTCACATATCTTAGGATCCTCTTAACTACAACCAAATGGGACTCTTTGGCACAAGATTGGTACCTAGCACACATACCTACCGCAAAAAGTATGTCGGGTCTACTAGCGGTTAGGTACAGGAGGCTACCAATCATGCTCCTATATTGTTTAGAGTCGACCATTTTCCCTTCAAGGTCACTATCCATTTTCACATTGGTTCCTATGGGTGTAGATGCTACCTTAGCATTTTCTAAACCAAATTTTTTAACATCTCCTTAGCATATTTGGTTTGAAAGACATGTGTACCTTCATTAGTTTGCTTAACTTGAAGGCCTAGAAAGAAGGTTAACTCTCCTACAAGACTCATTTCAAATTCATCTTCCATACACTTGATGAATTCTTGTAAGAAATCATTATTTGTTGACCCAAAAATGATATCATTTACATAGACTTGGGCAACAAATATCTCCTTGTCCTTAGATTTTAGGAACAATGTAGAGTCAATTGTTCCTCTCCTAAACCCCTTAGACATTAGAAATGAAGAAAGTCTTTCATACCAAGCCCGGGGAGCTTGTTTCAATCCATATAAGGCTTTTCTTAATTTATATACGTGTCTTGGATAGTTAGGGTCCTCAAACCCGGGGGGTTGTTCTACATATAGACCTCTTCCTTAATGATCTCATTAAGGAATACCGACTTCACATCCATTTGGTGGAGTGTGAAACCCATGTGAGCGGCTTAGGTTAGTAGAATTCTAATTGATTCTAACCTAGCTACGGGGGCATAAGTTTCATCATAATCTAGTCCCTCAACTTGGTTAAACCCCCTAGTTACCAATCTAGCCTTGCTCCTAGTGATTTTACCTTGGTCATCTAGTTTGTTCCTAAACACCCATCTAGTGGTTACAATAGTACAATCATTGGGCCTAGGAACTAACTCCCAAACTTCACTCCTCTCAAATTGATTTAGCTTTTCTTGCATGGCTAAGACCCAATCAACATCTCCCAATGCTTCATCAATGGACTTGGGTTCCAATTGGGAGATTAAAGCTATTTGACTAGTTTGATCCCTAAAATAGGACCTAGTCCTTACTCCTTGAATGACATCACCCACTATTTGGTCAATCGGGTGATCATGGTGATGTCTCAAGGGTCTAGAGGTTGTGGGTTCATTTTCTCCTTCTTCTTCATCTTCTAGGGTACTTCTTACTTCCCCTTGATCATTGCCCTCCAAATGTAGGTCTTGAATTCTTTGGGCAAGGGGTTGGACCTCTTCTATATCCTTATCAATTGAGGCTTTTCTAGGGTAAGTGCTAGTTGTTTCATCAAATTTAACATTTGAGGACTCTTCAATCATCTTTGTCCTCTTGTTGTAAACTCTATAACCTCTACTCGTCAATGAGTACCCTACTAGAATTCCTTCATCGTCTTTTGACTCAAATTTCCTTAGGTCATCTTTGATATTTAAGATGTAGACTTTACATCCAAAGACCCTAAAATAGTGAATTGAGGTACCCTTCCATTCCATAGTTCAAAAGGTGTTTTTCCTAGGAACCTATGTACCAAAACCCGGTTTTGAATATAGCAAGCGGTGTTAACCACTTCGGCCCAAAAATAGCTAGGAAGGGAGTATGCATTAAGCATAGTCCTAGCAGCTTCTTGTAGGGCTCGGTTTCTCCTCTCAACTACCCCATTTTGTTGAGGAGTCCTTAGGCATGAAAATTCATGCTTGTACCCATTTTCAACACAAAATTATGTGAAACTAGTATTTTGGAACTCCCCACCATGGTCACTCCTAATTCGATTTATTTTGATTTGTTTTTCGTTTTCTACCCTTTTACTAAATCCTGTAAAAATCTCTAGGGTATCATCCTTATGTTTCAAGAAATAAACCCATGTAAACCTAGAAAAATCATCTACTATAACTAGGCTCCCTACAAGTGAGGGAGTGCTATGACAATCAAATAAATCTATATGCAAAAGTTCTATAGGTAATGAAGTAGTAGTTAGTGTTTTACCTTTGTGTGATGCTTTTGATTGTTTACCTTCTTGACATGCATCACACAACTTGGTCTTCTTATACTTGATCATTGGTAGCTCCTTCACCAATTCTTCCTTGGCAACTCTTGCAATGCTCCTCATGTTGACATGTCCAAGTCTCCGATGCCACAACCATCATTCCTCTTCTTTGGACATGAAACACTTAGCAACATTGTTAGTAGCATAAGTAAGATCAAGATAGTATAAATTTGCCTCTCTAAACCCTTCTAATATGATAGTATTTGACTGATTATGCCTTATTATACATTTCCTAGCATGAAATTCAACTCTAAAACCGGCATCACATAATTGACTCACACTTAATAAATTAAACTTAATATCTTTGATTAGAAGTACCTTATGTATAGAAATGGTGGAAGATACCTCAATTGTGCCTCTCCCAATGATTTTTAACTTTCCACTATTCCCAAAGGAGACCGTCCCTTCTCTTAGGTAGCTAATAGTGGTGAATTTGCTCACATCCTCGGTCATGTGTCTTGAGCATCCACTATCTACTATCCACATAGTTGAGGCCTCCTTCACCGTTACCTAAATAACATGTAAAGCATACTCTTTTGGTACCCATATCTTTGATCCATAAGCATCATTTAGAAATCTCTTAGCTACTACCCATGCCTTCTTTGTGGTTCCCTTAGCCCCTAGTCTCCTAGATGCACCAATCCTACCAGTAAGTGAGACAAAGGCTACCTCATTTGTCTTAGGCCTATATCCTAAGCCGGCCGTGTTATACACAGCCCTTTGACTGTTGATGATCATATCTAGGTTACTAGATCCAATTTGAAATTTCCTAAGGACCTTCGTGAGGTCATCTACCTGTTTCCTTAGTTCCCTATTTTCGATTTCAGCATGTATAGCATGTGAAGAAGTAGAACTAGCATGCAATTCTTTAAGTTTAGTAGCTTCTACTCTAAGCATGGCAATTTCTTCCTTTAGATCCTTAATTTTACTTCTAGCCTTAGCTAAGTCCATGTTAGTGCTAGAAATTATTTTCACTAAAGTAGAGGAGGGTAAGTGGTATACTCCACTTACCGAAGCTTCTGACTCTGATGATGAAGTGGAGGAGCTCTTATCTCACTACTTGAGCTTCGTTCATCATCCGATGAGTCTGAGTGATCTTGTGCCATAAGAGCAAAGTGGGGGACTTGCTCTTCTTCTTCCTCTGAGGTTGATGGATCATCCCAAGTTGCCTTAAGGTTAGTGGCACTCTTCTCCTTTCCCTTTGACTTCTTCTTGTCACTCCTTTTCTTCTCCTCCTTCTTGTCCTCTCTTTTCTTCAGTTGAAGGCACTCGTTCTTCATATGTCCCTCTTGGTGGCAGTTGTAGCATATGATGTCCTTGGCCTTACCCTTGCCCTTGGACCCTTTCCTAGCATAGGACTTGTTAGACAAACTTTTAAAAGCTCTACGAAATTTTCTTACCATGAAGGCCTCTTGGTCACTATCCATAGAGGCGCTTGACTCCTCTGAGTCGGATGAAGATGAGTAGACCACCTTCTTCTTCTCCTTCCTCCTCTTCTTCTCCTTTTCTGCAACAAAGGCAATACCTTTCTCTTTGGCCGAAATGTTAGCTTGCTCATGCAGTTCAAATTCACAGAACAAATCGTCTAATTTAACTAAAGATAAGTCCCTTGATACCTTGTAAGCATCAACCATGGATGCCTACAAGGTGGTCGTTGATCACTTCCTTTACCCTTCCATGTAGCTGGCTGATGGTCTCGTTGCTCTTCATGGAAAGGGATTGTAATTGGGCCACTAGCAAGTCCTTCTTGGCTCTTCTAGACTCGTTTGACCCCTCGTTCAGTTCTACCAACTTGTCCCACAATTCCTTGGCGCTCTTGAACGGCCCCACCTTGTTCAGTTGCTCCTTCGAGAGCCCACACTGCAGTGTGGTGGTGGCCTTGGCATTGGATTATGCCATTTTCATCACCTCCTTTGACCAAGATCTCATCGGTGTCGGTTCTCCTCTTTCATCGACGGGCACCTCGAAGCCATCTGCAACACTTATCCAGTTTTCAATGTCATTCATAAGGTAGTACTGCATCCTACCTTTCCAGTATACGAAGTCATTCCCGTCGAAGAAAGGTTGTCGTGTGGTAGAGTATCCCTCTTGAAACGCCATTAAATTTGTTCCGGTTGACGGTTAGTTCTTCCGAAACGCACTCGCTCTGATACCAACTGAAGGATCGGTTCTGGCGTGCAGATGGGGGGTGAATGCACTTTTTCGTTACTTTGATCTCTACAGATTGATAGCGCAGCGGAAATAATATGTAAAGGAAATCAAAACAATGCTAACAAAAATATTTTTACATGGTATCCACCTAGATGGGTGACTAATCCAAGGATCCACACCGCTAGCACCACTTTCACTATGGAAAAATTCTCCTTGAGGTGGAGAAACCTTTACAGTTGATCTTCCTCCTTACATAATAGAGAAATATGAGAGAGGAAGTATGAAAAGCTCTTCAGACGAGCAGCACTTCGACGCTGTACAGAACCGTACCGTCTACGTGCAAAAAGGTGCTCCTTTTATAGGTGAACAGGATAGACTCACAGTCTGTCCAACCCCGTACCAGTCGACTGCCCCTAGGGCAGTCGACTGGTCTAGCATTAATTGCTAGCCAACGGCTAGTTTTCGGGGTATACCAGTCGACTGCCCCAAGGGCAGTCGACTGGTCCGAGGCCGCAAACTTTCTGTGGGTTTTGGCAGTCGACTGCCCTGCCTCACAGCTCAGCTCTAGCCACTTCGACCCTTCTCCTTCGCGTATGCCTTCAGGTATGCTCCCTTGGCTTGCCTCTTGAAGTCATCTTCCTCTGGCTATCGTCCCTCAGATGCGCACGCAAGTCTTCCCTCGACTTGCCTCCATGCCACCCTTCACGTGTGCCCTTGAAGTCTACTTCCTTGTTTGCCCTTGGAGCTCTCCTCCCTCGGCTCTCGTCCCTCGGATATGTCCACCATGGTGTGATTCTCCAAGTCCTGCAAACTCAATCACACACATCAAATACAACATAACACTCTAACCTTAAACATATTCAACCACGCACATCAAAACCATGATCTTCCAATCATTTAAGGGTTGATTGCCTCAACAGAAACCTCACCACAGCACCTTGACACTACCTGGGCTTTAGAGACTACTAACAAGCCTTAACCAAACTTGTTTCGTCAAGAGTTTCAGCCACCACGAAGTACTATTTAAATAGAACTAAGTCTGAAACCCTCGCCACCAGTCGACTGCTCCCTGGGCAGTCGACTGGTGCCACTGAAAATCGACCTTTGCAACCCTAACGTTCGAATTTTCAGCCAACTCACCAGCCGTTACCAGTCGACTGCTCCCAAAGCAGTCGACTGGTCCAAAACTGCATACCTTCTATGAGTTTTATTAGTCGACCGCTCCAAGGGAATTGTCCTCAATTTTCTCTTTTCCATATCCTCAATATGATTAAGGCCTCCCCCTTTTTATCTCCTAATCCTACACACATATGGGAAGCTTTCATATCCTTTCATTCATCAAGAGCTTATCATTTAACATCATCCAAAGAATCTTATGCACTTATCAATTCTCCTTAGATTTCGTGATATCAATAAGACCTTATTCCATAAAATCAACATTGAATCACAAGGCAAATCTTGATTCAAAGAATATGAAATTATAACCAGGGAGTTTAATTTAAAGTCATATCCCTTCATTCAATCTATGAACTCTAAATCATATAGTATCAACCCATGACATACAATCTCATAAAGTAATGTGAAACTTTCCTAGGCTTCCAATTTTGCAATCTCTTACTAGCCAATATGTCTTTTGGTCTTAACCCTATGGATCAGTAGACTGTCCCTGTGGCAGTCGACTGCTAAAACGAACAGAGAGTTTCAGGGCTGAATTCACTCGGATCAGTCGACTGATACCTGAATTTCAGATTTTCAGCCCAATTTCAGAAATGCCTAGATAATTCCATAAATCTCCAAAAAATCTAAAATTTCGTGGATAGATTTGTGGATCCTATATCTACTTGGAAAAAATATGTTTTCAAATAAATCTACTCCAAATCCCAAGATTGGCATGAAACTCAACTTCTCCTAAAATGTATCATTTAAACTTCTCCAAAAGTTCTAATTTTGACTTCTCTTCAATGTATCTTCTCATTCTTGATCACAATTCATTTCTATCACTGAATTATATGGTATTTACCTATTAAACCTTAATTTTATCGAATATAACCCTATTTTCATCTTTTTCTCCCTAATTCTCCTTTTGATGTACCAATTCTCTAGGATTAAGACTTACTCAAGTCTTCCAATCCCTTTGGCACATTTCCTAGTCCACCTAAGCTTCCTAGAAGTAAACCTCTTGAGATCCATTTACCATGGACCCCAAAAGCTTCTAGAGCTCCCCCTTGAGCTCTTAGTCCTAGCCACCTCCCTAGGTGACTCAATCCACACTAGGCCACACCGGTGAGCCCCCGGTGATTCTTGACCTACAAATCTAACCTTCTAAACCTTGGACACCTTGTCCTTGGTTAAGTCATTCTTTTTCCCTTTGAATGGCACCCCCTTGCCATCCTTGGACTTCTCCTTCTTGCCATGATCATATGCCTTCCCAGCATATTTCTTTTTGTTGGCATTGAAGACCCTAGACCGGTAATCCAAACTCGATCTATCATAGTTGGGTTTTATACTACCTCACACCATGTCTAACCCCTTTGATCCTACCGTGAATCTTTCTAGGGTCTTTTCTAATTTATCAAGTCTTGCCCTCAAGGCTTGATTTCCCCTTTCCAAGTTTCTAACCTTAGTGTCCATGTGTCCACTTTGGACATTCCTAGACCTTTCCGCCTTTCTAGGCATATGCCTCCCCTTCTTGGGATTTATGCCTTGATCCTTAGGTCCTAAGGTCTTCGGTTTTTCATGATGCATGCTTTTCCTAGGGTTTTGATCTACCTTGTTAACCCTAGTCCTATCATTATATCTAAATTCAAAATTGTGCACAAGTAAGCAATTTTCATGATTTCTAACATGCATGGATGAATAATTTGCATGATTTTTAATATGCATGGAGGAACTCAAATTAGAATTACATTTTAACTTAGGGTTAGGAATTACCTCCCTTACCCTTGAAGTTCCCCCATGATGTGATCTTTGATTCTTCCTTTCCTCCTACCATCTTCTTAGATACTCCATTTTCTTTAGCTTTTCACTCCTTGGGTATTTCGTGTGGTAGTGGCCTAACTCGCCACACGTGAAGCATCTAATTCTCTTCTTCTACTCTTGGGCTTCTCCAATCCTACAACCCATGTTAGATTTAAAAGAATTTGAAATGGGTTTAGATTTTACCTCTTTTTTATCTAGTGGGCACTTATCCTTGTAGTGCCCCTTTTCATTGCACCCAAAGCATACAATGTGGTCTTTAGTTCTTGCTTTGGTGGAGGTGGAGACTGGGTTGACTTCTTCTTCAACCTTAGATGAAGTGAATGCTTCCTCTTGATCAGGTATAGATGAGGGTCTCTCCTCCCCCTCAATCCTTGAAGTTGATGCTTCCTCTTATTCTCTTGATGAGGTGGATGACTCCTCACTTGATTATACCATTTCAATTGATGAAGTTGATAATTCCTCTTTCTCTTGTTCTTCTTGGACTATTGACCTTACTTCTTCGGGCTCTTCTATCAATTGATCTTGTGTAGGTTTCTCGTGACATTTTTCCAACTTATCCCATAATTCATACGCATTCTCATATTTACCTACACAACTTAGCACATTATTAGGCAAAAGATTTACCAATATATCAATTACCTTCTTATTTGTCCTAAATTGTTCTTGTTGCTCTTTGTCCCAATATCTAGGATGAAGCTTTTTTCCGTGCTTGCCGTTTGGAACTTCAAAGGGCTAGCTCTTCTATTGCCATCCTACATCCTCACTCCATTCCAAGTCACGTCTTCATTCGTATCCTCCAATAGTCGACATCTTCATGATCGTAGGGAGGCGAAGTGTAGATGTCATCCCTAAATTTATCTTTCATTGTTCTTCCCCTAGCTTTCTTTGCTCTGTTGGCGATTAGTCCAATCAAGAGCAGTCCTTCGCTCTGATACCACTTGTTGGATCTTGTATGATTGCTAGACGGGGGGTGAATAGCAAATCTTCGAACTCGTTCTTCCTACGTTGTTAGTGTGCGCAAGCGGAAACAATAATAATAAACACAAACTACAAAGAAAGCACTGCTAACAAACCGATTTAATTGGTATCCACCCCGAAGGATGACTAATCCAAGAATCCGTCGGTGGATCACTTCCTGGATAACCTCCGGTTAGCCCTTGTCGCTCCTTATGGGTGGAGAAACCTCACCACAACACCTTGACACTACCTGGGCTCTAAAGACTACTAACAAGCCTTAACCAAGCTTGTTTCATCAAGAGTTTCAGCCACCACGAAGTCCTCTTTAAATAGAACTAAGTCTGAAACCCTCGCCACCAGTCGACTGGTCCCAGGGCAGTCGACTGGTGCCACTGAAAATAGACCGTTGCAACCCCAATGTTCAAATTTTCAGCCAACTCACTAACCGCTACCAGTCGACTGCTCCTAGAGCAGTCGACTGGTCCAGAGCTGCATACCTTCTGTGAGTTTTATCAGTCGACCGCCCCACTCACCCACCTAGGGTTTCCCTTCCCGAGTACACTTCTCTCAGCACTCGAGCACTAGGATTTCCCGAGGACAATCACACAACACTCGTACCCTCACGACTCGACTGACTCCTCATCAGCAGACTCGACTATTGCCTTCGTGCTCTCTTCATCTTCGGCTCCCGTCCCTCGGATGCACGCAAGCCTCCAGCTTGCCTACATGTCATCCTTCATGCATGCCTCGAAGTCTGCGCCCCTCAGCTCATCGTCCCTGCTCTACCAAGGTCCCTCGGGTGCACACAAGCCTCCAGCTTGTCTCCATGCCACCCTTCACTGCACCGAGGTCGTCCAGCCAAATCAATATGTGTAAACTTGCACAACCTGTACACTCAACATACACAATTAGAACACAAGGGAAACCTAACTTAAACTCTTTGTCCAAACATCAAAACACTTGGTCACTCCGGACCACAGATTGCCTCAACATCTTCAGATTCCGAGTCTGAGTTGGTCTCGGGTGCTGGTTGAGGCTTCTTTTTGGGAGCTTTTCCTTGAGATTTTCCTGCAACAAAAGTTATACCTTTCTCGATTAAGGTAGTGTTAGTCTGTTCGTGCAGTTCTAATTCAGAAAATAGCTCATCTAGCTTAATTTCAGATAAATTCCTTGAAACTTTATAGGCATCCACCATAGACGCCCACAGTGAGTTTCTAGGAAAAGAATTTAAAGTATACCTTATCAGGTCACGGTTTTTAACCTTGTGACCTATAGTGTGCAGTCCGTTCATTGACTCCTGGATTATGGCGTGGAGTTAGGCTGCAGTCTCGCCATCGTGCATCTTGATTGTGTAGAGTCTGTTAAGCAACAAATCTCTTTTGCTGATCCTTGTGTCGGAAGTACCTTCGTGCAGCTCGATCAGCTTGTTCCAAAGCTCCTTCGCTTGTTGAAGGGTCCTACCCGGTTCAACTCCTCTTTTGTTCAGCCGCATTGCAAAGTTTGGGTCGCCTTTTCATCGGCCTCATTTTCTTGTTCAGTATGTCATCCCACTCGGTATAATGTTGCACCATGCCTTATGCATTTTTAGGAATTTCCAGCCTAGATTGGATAATTATCCATATGTCCACCTGAGTTTTCAGGTGGGCTTCCATCCTGCTTTTCCAGTAGGAGAAATCTTCTCCATTGAAAAGCGGGGGTCTGGCGGTGTTGTATCCCTCTTGTATGACCATTAAATATTTTATTGAAAAAGAAGAAAAAGAAAACTCGTTCCAAGACTGAGTCTTGGATTAGTAGTGCTGGAAGAATATTAATAACGAAAAAAATCGAGTGGTGTTGCACCAACCTCGATTAACGAGAAAATTTCGAGAGAAAGAAAAAAAAAATTTAAATTTGTAAATTCGAAAAAATCTCAAACTGGTGGTTGCACCAAGTTTGAGCCGCCCGCTCTGATACCACTTGTGGGATCGGATTGAAACGAAAGAGGGGGGTGAATATCGTTCGTAAAATTTTCGGAAAGCGAAGAGTAATTGCACAGCGGAAAATGAAAACCAATCGCTAACATGATTTATTTTTACTTGGTTCGGAGTCGCGGTCGGCTCCTACTCCAAGGCCCACGGTCCTTGACCGTTTACGATGAGCAATTCTATATTTTCGTAAAAGATTACAAGTCGAGAGTACAAATATAGAATTGAAAAGTAATTACAACACTTAACAAAATTAGCTTTTACCGACAACTAGAGAGGTTGGAAGTTTCTGGAGCAGTGGGTCGTCGTCAGCGCTTGAATCACGAGTACAGAACTTGTCGGAGTGGAGCGCTTAAGCGTAGAAGTTGAAAGCAATTGATGTAGAAGCCTTGGGGGTGAACCCCCTTTTATAGTGGTCAGTGGGGCGCCTGTATCGAAGGGGGCGCCTGACACATGGCCTGTCCTGCGAGAACTCCAATCCATAGGCTTGGTCAGCGTCTATCCCCTTCCATTGAGGCACCTGAGCTGACTGGGGCGTCTGTGTTAACACAGACGCCTCACTTGACTTGGTCCAGAGGCTTGCATGGTTGTTTGCTTCGAATGCTTGAAGTAGCCTTGCACTGGGGCACTTGTCTCAACACAGGCACTTAGCCCAGTGAGGCGCCTAAATGGAGAAACTTTATCCCTTCGTTCCTGCAACTAGAATTAGTTCCAAAACACAAGAAGCATATATAAATGACATATTAAACCATGATTTACAGCCTAAGCTGTCTTGGTTCTGACTTTGGGCTTCCCAAATGAAACCCTAGGTTGAACCGACGCCTAATGTTCCCTCCTACGGGGAACACGTCCTCACCTACCCCTCTCGGGAGTATTTACCTTTTTGCCAACTGACTCCTCTAGTTGGACTTTTGCCCTGCTTCACTCACCAGGTCTTCGTGCCCAATCCGCGATCAGGTCTTCATGCCCATCTTCACTCACCAGGTCTTCGGTGCTAGTCCTCGACCAGGTCTTCGTGCCCAGCTTCACTCACCAGGTCTTCGGTGCCTAGCTTCACTCACCAGGTCTTCGTGCCCAACCTTACGTCAGGACTTAGTTGCCCAGCCCGCAGCCAGGACTTAGAGCCCAAGTCATAGAACCAGGACTTAGTGCCTAGTATGCCTAGGACTTTCCTGCACACTTAATAAGCTTATTAGATCACAACCAAATCTTAACTTCTAAACCCTTTGCCATTATCAAAATATAGGTTCGACTTTGGTGCTTCCGGCACCAACACTACAACCTCATCCAATCTGTTCCAAATTCATCCAAATTTTCCATGCTCGAATAGCAACAGAACAAGATGAAATAACAGTCTATACAACCTCAACATTCCAGAACAGATCAAATCCCACATAAAACTAGAATCAGTCTCAATGAAACACTAGTTCATCTTCCATCACCAAACAGGGCAGCCAACAAGAAAGCTCAATGAACACAACTCACGACCAACAATAGGATAATCGAGATCAGATCGCCACTATGCGAATCAAATAGATTTAACAATCCAAACATATTTATCCAATATCAATACTGAAGAAACCCAAATCTTACCTCAGATTTGGAATTACGCGAAGGTTTCCTATCCTGATTTGGCCGAAATCAGACGTTGCTAAGAAAGCACTACCATGGATGGCTTCATTCTCCGGAATAGCAACTCTTCTCTACAACGCGAACCAATGCTGACGAGATAGGGCAGATAGTCGTTAGGTAGCAGCAGATCTATGGTAGGTGGCCATCATTCAAGAACCCGATCGAGAGGAAGGAAGAATGTGGCACGCGATGCGTGTGATGCCGTCGCGACGACTATCTAGCACCCAAGATCTACCTGGTTTCCGGCCCCCTGATCCGCAAGAGGCCATAGAGGAAAGGTCGTCATAGAGAACGGTGGCTCAACCGACGGTGACAAAACCTCGCTCGAGTGGATTGGCTGGGGAGACTTGGGGGGAGATCGCATGTACAAAAGGGTCGTTTGCGACCGGGAGGAGGAAGAAAGGAAGGGTACTCGAAGGGTTGCCGGAGCCGATTGAGAGGGCGAAAGCCGAGGGGGAGAAGAAGAAGAGGAGGAGGAGGAGGGAAATGTTGAGGCAATCGGCCCTAAAATGATTGGAAGATCATGATTTTGATGTGTGGGCGAATAGATTTAAGGTTAGAGTGTTATATTGTATTGGATGTGTGTGATTGAGTTTGCAGGACATGGAGAATCACACATGGTGGACATATCCGAGGGACGAGAGCTGAGGGAGGAGAGCTCCAAGGGCAAGCCGGGAAGTGGACTTCAAGGGCACACGTGAAGTGTGACATGGAGGCAAGCCAAGGGAAGGCTTGCATGCGCATCCGAGGGACGATAGCCAGAGGAAGAGGACTTTAAAGGGCGAGCCAAGGGAGCAGACCTGAAGGCACACGCGAAGGAGAAGGTTTGGAGTGACTGGAACTAAGCTGGGAAGCAGGGCAGTCGACTGGCCTGGACCCACAGAAAGTTTGCGGCCTCGGACCAGTCGACTGGTCTTGGGGCAGTTGACTGGTATACCCCGAAACTAGCCGTTGGCTAGCTGTTCGCTAGCCGTTGGCCAGCAATTAATGCTGGGCCAGTCGACTACCCTTGGGGCAGTCGACTGGTGCGGGGCTGGACAGACTGCGAGTCTGTCCTTTTCACCTATAAAAGGAGCATCTTTTTGCACGTGCACGGTACAGTTTCGTACAGTAACGAGATGCTGCCCAACTGAAAAGTGTTCTTGCTTCCTCTCACTCATTCTACTTCATTCTGTAAAGAGGAAGATCGCCGTTGTAAAGGTTTCTCCACCTAAAGGAGATTTTTATAGTGAAAGTCGTGCTCGCGGCGTGGATCCTTGGATTAGTCACCCATCTGGGTGGATATCAAGTAAAATACTTTTGTTAGCATTGTTTCATTTTCCTTTGCATATTATTTTCACTGCGCTAACAATTTTGTACAGATCGAAATGATCCGAAAAAGTGCATTCACCCCCCCTCTGCACGCCTTAGACGATCCATCAGTTGGTATTAGAGCCGGTGCGTTTTGGAAGATCTAACAGTCAACCAGAACAATTGTGATGGCGTTTCAAGAGGGATACTCAACCGCACGACCTCCGTTCTTCGATGGGAACGACTTTGCCTATTGGAAAGGTAGGATGCAATACTATCTCATGAATGATATCGAAACTTGGATACAGATGGCTTCGAGGCGCCCGTCGATGAAAGAAGAGACCCAACACCGATGAGATCATGGTCAAAGGAGGTAATGAAGAGGGTACAATCAAATGCCAAGGCCACCACCACATTACAATGCGGGCTCTCGAAGGAGCAACTGAACAAGGTGGGGCCGTTCAAGAGCGCCAAGGAACTGTGGGACAAGTTGGTAGAGTTGAACGAGGGGTTAAACGAGTCCAGAAGAGCCAAGAAGGACTTGCTAGTGGCCCAACTGCAATCCCTGTCCATGAAGAGCAACGAAACTGTCAGCCAGCTACATGGAAGGGTGAAAGAAGTGATAAATGATCTCCATGTGATTGGAGAGAATATAGAAAACCGGGACATCGTCAGGTATGTTTTACAAGCATTCCCAAGAACCACCTTGTGGGCATCCATGGTTGATGCTTACAAGGTATCAAGGGACTTATCTTTAGTTAAATTAGATGATTTGTTTTGTGAATTTGAACTACACGAGCAAGCTAACATTTCGGCCAAAGAGAAAGGTATTGCTTTTGTTGCAGAAAAGGAGAAGAAAAGGAGGAAGGAGAAGAAGAGGGTGGTCTACTTATCTTCATCAGACTCAGAGGAGTCAGGCACCTCCATGGACAGTGACTAAGAGGCCTTCATGGTAAGAAAATTTTGTAGAGCATTTAAAAGTTTATCTAACAAATCCTATGCTAGGAAAGGGGCCAAAGGTAAGAGTAAGGCCAAGGAAATAATCTGCTACAACTGCCACAAAGCGGGACATATGAAGAACGAGTGTCCCCAATTGAAGAAGAAGGATGACAAGAAGGAAGAGAAGAAGAAGAGTGACAAGAAGAAATCAAAGGGAAAGGAGAAGGGTGCCACGAACCTCAAGGCGACTTGGGATGATCCCTCATCCTCAGAGGAAGAAGAAGAGCAAGTTTCCCACTTTGCTCTTATGGCACAAGATCACTCAGACTCATCAGATGATGAACGAAGCTCAAGCAGTGATGATGAGAGCTCCTCCACTTCATCATCAGAATCAGAAGCTTCGGTAAGTGAGGTATACCACTTACCCTCCTTTACTTTAGTGAAGATAATCTCTAGCACGAACATGGACTTAGCTAAGGCTAGAAGTAAAGTTAAGGACCTAAAAGAACAAATTGCCATGCTTAGAGTAGAAGCTACTAGACTTAAGGATTTGCATGCTAGTTCTACCTCTTCACATGTTTCACACCTTGAAAAAGAAAATAAGGAATTAAGGAAACAAGTAGATGACCTCACAAAGGCCCTTAGGAAATTTTAAGTGGGATCTAGTAACTTAAATATGATCATCAACAGTCAAAGGGCTGTGTACAACAAAGCCGGGTTGGGTTATAGGCCTAAAACAAAGGAAGTAGTTTTTGTCTCACTTACCGGTAGGATTGGTGCATCTAGGAGACTAGGGGCTAGGGGGACCACAAAGAAGGCATGGGTACCTAGGAGATTTCTAAATGATGCTTATGGATCAAAGATATGGGTACCAAAAGAGTATGTTTTCCATGTTATTTAGGTAAAGGTGAAGGAGGCCCCAACGATATGGATAGTAGATAGTGGATGCTCAAGACACATGACCGGGGATGTGAGCATGTTCACCACTATTAGCTACCTAAGAGAAGGGACGGCCTCCTTTGGGAATAGTGAAAAGTTGAGGATTATTGGTAAGGGTACAATTGAGGTATCTCCCACTATTTCAATTCATAAGGTACTTTTAATCAAAGACATGAAGTTTAATTTATTAAGTGTAAGTCAATTATGTGATGTCGGTTTTCAAGTAGAATTTCATGCTAGAAAATACATCATTAGACATAATGAATCAAATGCTATCATATTAGAAGGGTTTAGAGAGGCAAATCTATATTATCTTGATCTATCTTATGCTACTAACAATGTTGTTAAGTGTCTCATGTCTAAAGAAGAAGAAGGGTGGTTGTGGCACCGGAGACTTGGACATGTCAACATGAGGAGTATTGCAAGGGTGGCCAAGGAAGAGTTGGTGAAGGGGCTCCCAATGATCAAGTACGAGAATAACAAGTTATGTGATGCATGCCAAGAGGGTAAACAATCAAAATCATCACACAAAGGTAAAACTCTAATCACCACTTCCTTACCTTTAGAACTTTTGCATATAGACTTGTTTGATTGTCATAGTACCCCCTCACTTGTAGGGAGTAAGTATTGCCTAGTGATAGTAGATGACTTTTCTAGGTTTACTTGGGTCTATTTCTTAAAATATAAGGATGATACCCTAGAGATCTTCATAGGCTTTAGTAAGAGGGTAGAAAACGAAAAACATACCAAAATAAACCGAATTAGGAGTGACCATGGTGGGGAGTTCCAAAACGCTAGTTTCACACAATTTTGTGTTGAAAATGGGTACAAGCATGAGTTTTCATGCCTAATGACTCCTCAACAAAATGGGGTAGTTGAGAGGAGAAACCGAGCCCTACAAGAAGCTGCTAGGACTATGCTTAATGCATATTCCCTTCCTAGCTATTTTTGGGCTGAAGCGGTTAACACCGCTTGCTATATCCAAAACCGGGTGTTGGTACATAGGTTTTTAGGAAAAACACCCTTTGAACTGTGGAATGGAAGGGTACCACAAGTCCATTATTTTAGAGTCTTTGGATGTAAAGTTTACATATTAAATACCAAAGATGACCTAAGGAAATTTGAGTCAAAAGCCGATGAAGGGATTCTAGTAGGGTACTCATCAAATAGTAGAGGTTATAGAGTGTATAACAAAAGGACAAAGGTGATTGAGGAGTCCTCGAATGTTAAATTTGATTAAACAAGTAGTGCCTACCCTAGGAAGGCCTCAATTGATAAGGATATAGAAGAGGTCCAACTCCTTGCCCAAGGAATTCAAGACCTACATTTGGAGGGTAATGATCAAGGGGGAGTGAGAAGTACTCTAGAGGATGAGGAAGAACGAGTAAATGAACCTACAACCTCTAGGCCCTTGAGACATCACCATGATCACCCTATTGACCAAATAGTAGGTGATGTAACTCAAGGAGTAAGGACAAGGTCCTACTTTAGAGATCAAACTAGTCAAATAGCTCTAATCTCCCAACTGGAACCCAAGTCCATTGATGAAGCATTGGGAGATGTTGATTGGGTTTTAGCCATGCAAGAAGAGCTAAATCAATTTGAGAGGAGTGAAGTTTGGGAGTTAGTTCCTAGGCCCAATGATTGTACTATTGTAACCACTAGATGGGTGTTTAGGAACAAACTAGATGACCAAGGTAAAATCACTAGGAGCAAGGCTAGATTGGTAGCTAGGGGGTTTAACCAAGTTGAGGGACTAGATTATGATGAAACATATGCCCCCGTAGCTAGGTTAGAATCAATTAGAATTCTACTAGCCTAAGCCGCTCACATGGGTTTCACACTCTACCAAATGGATGTGAAGTCGGTATTCCTTAATGAGATCATTAAGGAAGAGGTCTATATGTAGAACAACCCCCCGGGTTTGAGGACCCTAACTATCCAAGACACGTATATAAATTAAGAAAAGCCTTATATGGATTGAAACAAGCTCCCCGGGCTTGGTATGAAAGGCTTTCTTCATTTCTAGTGTCTAAAGGGTTTAGGAGAGGAACAATTGACTCTACATTGTTCCTAAAATCTAAGGACAAGGAGATATTTGTTGCCCAAGTCTATGTAAACGATATCATTTTTGGGTCAACAAATAATGATTTCCTACAAGAATTCATCAAGTGTATGGAAGATGAATTTGAGATGAGTCTTGTAGCTCGTTAACCTTTTTCTTAGGCCTTCAAGTTAAGCAAACTAATGAAGGTACACATGTCTTTCAAACCAAATATGCTAAGGAGATGTTAAAGAAATTTGGTTTAGAAAATGCTAAGGTAGCATCTACACCCATAGGAACCAATGTGAAAATGGATAGTGACATTGAAGGGAAAGTGGTTGACTCTAAACAATATAGGAGCATGATTGGTAGCCTCCTATATTTAACAGCTAGTAGACCCGACATACTTTTTGCGGTAGGTATGTGTGCAAGGTATCAATCTTGTGCCAAAGAGTCCCATTTGGTTGTAGTCAAGAGGATCTTAAGATATGTAAAAGGGACCCTTAATGTCGGACTTTGGTATCCTAGAACCCCTAGTGTTAACCTAATTGGATACACCGACTCGGACTATGCGGGTTGCAAGTTAGATAGGAAGAGTACAAGTGGAGGGTGTCAATTTCTTGGGTCTTCCTTAGTTGGAGTAGTAGGAAACAACCATGCGTTGCCCTATCAACAACAGAAGCGGAATATGTGGCAATGGGTGGGTGTGTTTCCCAACTCCTTTGGATCATGCACACCTTAGAGGATTATGAGCTACATTACACCAAGGTCAAAGTCTTGTGTGATAATGTAAGCACAATCAACCTAACTAAAAACCCGGTTCACCATTCTAGGACAAAATATATTGAAGTGAAACATCACTTCATTAGAGACCATGTGGCAAGGGGAGACATAGAACTACACTATGTTGAATCCAAGTCGAACCTAGCCGATATCTTTACCAAGCCTCTTCCGGAATCAGAGTTCACATCCTTAAGAAGAGGGCTTGGAATGTGTTTTGTGGAAGTATAGGATGAACTTGGAGACATTAGCTTTGAATAAGGGTGTTTGATCCATTAGGGTGATATATTTGGCTCACTTGTGCTTGTGGCACATTGTTGAACCATTAAAAGTATCAATATATGAAAACTAGACCAACTATGGGGAAGGCAAGTGTTTAATCAATGGACACTTTGCCCAAAGATCATAGTTGGACATTTTAAACCTTTGAAAACCATTTCATGCTTTACATACTTTATCATGCTTTTGAAAGTCATATGATTGCAAAATTGGTTTCAAAGTTTGATACAAAATGTAGAGGTTTTCAAAACTTTTGGATTTTTATCAAAAGTCATGCATGTTTGAAATTTTATATGGTTTAATATTTTTCCCTGATAGAGTATAACATTTCAAACATGTATGCAAAATTTTATAATTTCTGAAATTTTCTGGGAGTTTATGAAATTCGACAGAAAACCTGAAAAATCATACTGATAGCATATCAGTCGACTGCCCCATGGGTAGTCGACTGGCACGCCTATTTTTCAGCCACTGTGAGAAATTTCAGAAATTGAAAATTCATTCGTTTGATGCCATGGGTTGGTTGTTTGAGGCAATCATTTTGATGGTGTCAAAGGGGGAGAATAGATGGTTTAAGTTAGAATTTTGACTTAAAATGGATGATTTTAGGTATTTTGTCCAACTTAGACCTTGAAAGGTTAAAATTTGGGAGAAGACATGGACTAAGGGGGAGGTACCTCTTAGGTTTTGATATGTCTTATATTTTTAACATATTGCTGTTGTTAAGTGAAAACTTAATTTGGATTGTGACTAGAATTGAAAATGGGGGAAGACATAGGTTAAGGGGGAGGTTACCTCTTAGGGTTACTATGTCTTAATTTTTCAATTGTTATGTGTTGCTATTGCTATTGTGGTTGTTGTTTATCTCTAACTTAAACATATTGTCACACATCAAAAAGAGGGAGATTGTTGAGGCAATCGACCCTGAAATGATTGGAAGATCATGATTTTGATATGTGGACGAATAGGTTTAAGGTTAGAGTGTTATGTTGTATTTGATGTGTGTGATTGAGTTTGCAGGACTTGGAGAATCACACATGGTGGACATATCCGAGGGACGAGAGCCGAGGGAGGAGAGCTCCAAGGGCAAGCCAGGAAGTGGACTTCAAGGGCACATGTGAAGGGTGGCATGGAGGCAAGCCAAGGAAAGGCTTGCGTGCGCATCCGAGGGACGATAGCCAGAGGAAGAGGACTTCAAAGGGCGAGCCAAGGGAGCAGACCTGAAGGCACACGCGAAGGAGAAGGTCCGGAGTGGCTGGAACTAAGCTGGAAGGCAGGGCAGTCGACTGGCCTGGAGGCAGTCGACTGCCAAAACCCACATAAAGTTTGCGGCCTCGGACCAGTCGACTGGCCTTGGGGCAGTCGACTGGTATACCCCGAAACTAGCCGTTGGCTAGCAATTAATGCTGGGCCAGTCGACTGCCCTTGGGGCAGTCGACTGGTGCGGGGCTGGACAGACTGCGAGTCTGTCCTTTTCACCTATAAAAGGAGCACCTTTTTGCACGTGCACGGTACGATTTCGTACAGTAACGAGGTGCTGCCCAACTGAAAAGTGTTCTTGCTTCCTCTCACTCATTCTACTTCATTGTGTAAAGAGGAAGATCGCCGTTGTAAAGGTTTCTCCACCTAAAAGAGATTTTCATAGTGAAAGTGGTGCTCGCGATGTGGATCCTTGGATTAGTCACCCATCTGGGTGGATACCAAGTAAAATACTTTTGTTAGCATTGTTTCATTTTCCTTTGCATATTATTTCCGCTGCGCTAACAATTCTGTAGAGATCGAAACGATCCGAAAAAGTGCATTCACCCCCCCCCCTCTGCATGCCTTAGACGATCCATCAGGAAAGAGTCAACGTCGGATTGTTGAGATCCCGATTTGCCACAGCGAAGAGGAAAAATTGGTTTTTAGTGATTGGGCTTTTTGCAAATAACCCCTCTAATTTTGACATATCCGATGCAGGCCCTTAAGTTTAGACAACTTTGCCTTCTGGTCCCTCAAATTTCCAGTGTTTTAACATTCTCCCCCACTATCAAAAATTTGGTCCCCAAATTTCGTTATTTAGGTATACCAAGTACGATCATACAATACAAAATACTGAACCAAAAGACATGCAGTATAAAGACTGAATGAAATAATTCACACATACCTCAGTCGAACAAGTGGGGGTATCGAGCTCGAATAGTGTCCTCGAGCTCCCAAGTCATCTCGGCATCTGAATGGTGCTGCCATCCGACTTTAACCAATCGGATTGCCTTGTTCCGCAACCAATGCTCCTAGAAACCCAAAATCCATATAGATACCTCCTCATAAGTATTGTCAGACTGGAGCGGAACATGTACCTCGGATAATATGAGTGTGGAATCTGACAAATGACCTCTCAGCATGGATACATGGAACACATCGTAGATGCCGGTCAAAGATGGTGGAAGTGCTCGCGGTAAGCTACAGCTCCAATCCTTTCCAGAATCTGTAACGGACCAATATACCGTGGAGCTAGTTTACCTCTGAGACCAAAACGTTTCACCCCTTTCGTGGGTGAAACTCGAAGAAAAACATGATCACCCGCAGTAAACTCTATGGGTCTGCGCCTCCTATCAGCATAACTTTTCTGGATATCCTTTCCAGAATCTTGAAAGGACCGATATACCGTGGAGCTAGCTTATCTCTGAGACCAAAACGTTTCACCCCTTTTGTGGGTGAAACTCGAAGAAAAACATGATCACCCGCAGCAAACTCTATGGGTCTGCGCCTCCTGTCAGCATAACTTTTCTGGCGATCCTGGGCTGCTAATAATCTCCGTTTGACAGTCCGTACTAACTCTGCTTCGTGTTGAACTCTCTAGGGTCCTAGCAGTTGAGTCTCACGACCTCATCCCAGAGGGTGGGTGTCCTGCATGCCCTACCATACAACGCATTAAATGGTACCATCTGTATCGCCGAATGAAAGTCGTTGTTATAGGCGAACGCCACCAAGTGCAAATGGTCCTCCTAACTGCCCCTAAAGTCCATCACACGCGAGCGCAGCAAATCCTCCAAAGTATGGATAGTACGCTCTTACTGTCCGCCTGTTTGGGGATGAAAAGTTGTGCTGCGACTGAGCTCTGTACCCATAGCCCTCTGCAAACTCCGCCAGAACCGAGATATAAAATGCGGATCTCTATCCGAGATAATACTCAAAGGAACTCTGTGCAATCTGACTATCTCCGGCAATACAACTTTGCCAATCTATCAAGAGAATCTGCCCTCCAGGTAGCTAAGAAGGAATAGATTTGGTTAGTCGGTCCACGACTATCCAAATCGCATCATGACCTCTCCTAGTCCTCGGCAAACCCACAACGAAAACCATGGTGATATACTCCCACTTCCACTCAGGAATGGGGATCCTCTGGAGGAGTCCAGCAGGTCTCTGGTGCTCTGCCTTAACCTGCTGACAGACGAGACATCTAGCAACAAAATCCGCGATGTCCCTCTTCATGTCGTTCCACCAGTATGAACGTCTCAAATCACGATACATACGAGTGCTGCCAGGATGAATAGAAAAACGTGATCGGTGGGCCTCCTGCAGCAACTCCTCCAAGGCAGGGTGTGCTTCAGGTACACACAACCTCCTTTGGAAGTACAGAACACCGTCCTCATCACGTGTAAAATCCGGTTGCTCTCCTGAAATCGCCTGACTGCCCAGAAACTGAATGTGTTGGTCACTGGCCTGAGCCTCTCTGATCCTCGTTCGAATCTCTGACTGAGCCATCAAAGTCACTAGCAATCCTCTCTCTGTCCGAGACTGCTCCTCTAACCCCAGCTCAGAGAAACTCTGAATCAAATCTGTGACCATCACTCTAAGCATGCCAAAATAGCTCTGGACTTCCGACTGAAGGCGTCGGCGACTACATTAGCTTTCCTAGGATGGTAGCTAATGGTGCAGTCATAATCCTTCAGAAACTCCATCCACCTCCTCTGTCGAAGATTCATCTCTCGCTGAGTGAATAGATACTGAAGACTCTTGTGGTCTGTGAAGATCTCGAAGGTGATCCCATAAAGATGATGCCTCCAAATCTTCAGCGCAAAAATGATAGCGGCCAACTCTAAATCGTGAACGGGGTAGTTCCTCTCATGCTCCTACAGCTGCCGAGAAGCATAAGCAACCACCCGTCCATGCTACATAAGTACCGCGCTCAATCCCAGGAGAGATGCATCAGTATACAAAGTGAAACAATCCTCTCCATAAGGCAATACTAGAATTGGCGCAGATACAAGCCTCCACTTCAGCTCTTGAAAGTTGGTCTCGGAAGCCTCAGTCCATACAAACTTCACGCCATTCCTGGTCAGGCGTGTAAGTGGTGATGCAATGCTGGAGAACTCTCAACAAAGCATCGGTAATAGCCAGCCAAACCCAGGAAACTGCGTAAATTGGGTTAGTCAATCAACGATCACCCAATTCACTTCAAACCCTCCCCGAGTCCTAAGTAAATCCCCGACAAGGTCCTTAATACCTGCTCCCATTTCCAACCCTAAATTGGGATCGTCTAATATAACCCAGCGGGTCTCTAGGGTACAACCTTCATCTATTGACATACCAAATATCTAACCACCACATCCACGATATCTTTCCCAATATCAGCCCACCAACAAGAACGCCTCAAGTCTTTGTATCTACGGTATTACCTGCAAAACACACAAACCAAGAACGGTGAGCCTCACTTACCTCATAAATAAGACAATCAAGGAAGCTCCTCCATAAATAGGTCAGAAAATTTTCAAACCATAGAAAACGCTAGAACACTCCTTCGGACATGCGTCCGAAAATTCTTGAACTACGGAAACGTCCGAGAGCTAAGACTACCACTGTCATCAGTACAACCCAGTGACAATAGAAACCCTAACGTCCACGTGTTCGAACCTCTAGCCCTGAGACGAGGAGATAACTGCAACCTCGTCATCTCCGATGCCAATGAACCACCACATGGATTGGTTTGGAGGTCAACTCGTAACCACTCTCACTTGACCGCCAACGGTCTACCCCTGGGAGATCGTCCTCTATAACATACACCAGTTACAGTCAAATTTCACCGGTGTCACGCTGCTAACACCCATTCCACCGCATCCCAGTGGATCATGCTTCTCGATGTGCTATCGAGAATATCTAACATGTACGACCTGTCTATGAGTCATGAAACCTCATAAACTAGAATAGCGTAAGACGAGTCGACTAACCGTCTACTCGTAATCAAAATTTCTCCGGTTCTCCACTCAAGGTTCAGAAACCTCTGAGTTCCAACTCCATAACATAGAGACACGCTATATTTCAATAGTATCTCAACATAATCACAAAGTGATTCTTGATTCCCTGATAGTTTCCTCAACATCTTCCACCCAAAGGTGGTCTAACCTCGTAAGTGATTCGTCTCAGCGCAAATCATAAGTACGTAGGTACCTCCTTGGTTCACCAAACTATGTACAAACGGTAACCCGTAAGTGGCAAGCAACTAGCTTCACACCTTTCCGGATCGGTACAAGTCACATCTGACTGTACTTTTTTGGTTATCTAATGAAGCATAATGAATCTGAGATCAAAAGTCCCACAAAAATAGGATATCTCTATCCTCTATCAACCGAGATGATAAACAACTAATACCATCTCTGCTGCCTCACAGCAGATCATGTCCTCCAGACATGTCATCTAGGATACAATCATCAACATGATACGTAAGGGACCAAGATTAATCATGCATCACAATCGTAACTAAAACGGATTAACTACTGGCCATCCAGCTAAACTATATCTACGAGTATCTATCGGCCAATTATATAAATCGAGATACAATCCTAATCAACTAAAGAAATGTCTAACCCTACAAACAGTAGATAACAAAAGAGGTAAATGAGACATGTCACATACCTCATGTCACCTGGAGAAGTCTCGTCGCCGCCATGTCCCAATCGCGTCCATCGAGAAAACGATTCCGTCATAAAATTCGAAAACGCCGACAAGACCACAAGGTATCTCGAGCACCTGGCTCTGATACCAAATAAATTGTCACGCCCCGAGAAGCTGCCCGTCCGATACTGACCGGACTGCCACTTTCTCGACCCGACGGGCAATTCAAAAACCTAACCTCTTCAACAATACCAGCCGATTGTACCGCAACCTATTGGGCTGGAACAACCGTCTGGAATAAACGACAAACGAAAACAACGGCAAAAGCTGCATACCGATACGACTTACGACAAAACACAATGCACAAAAAGCCTCCATGGCTCACAAAAGTACAACTATACTGCCGTATAAAATGACAAAATCGATCACGAAGACAGCAATGGAAATGTAAGGTATCAAAATACAAATAACTGGTACCAACATGTACCACCATCAAATAGATGAAAAATCTTGAAATCGTCTCGAAGAATATACGAACTGGGACAGGCTGCTGGGCTCTCCAGATAATCATCCTGAAATAAAAACGAGCTAATAGGATGAGTCACAGTACTCAGCGGATATTTCATCATATATGCAAGATAGTCTAAGCTAGCAATAGTGTAACAGACTATTGAAATAACACATGTACAGGCAGTGATAAGTACAACTGAAAGAGGGAATAGAAAATACCATACCAATGTGGCGAAGTCGCCAAAAATCAGACATAAAGGTCTCCTGTATGAGCATGTCAATCATATGCAGCATTCAAGTATAGCAAACACGGGCAAGTGCAAAATTTGCGTATGCACATGGTGCAATGACATGGCCACCCCTGTCGTCGGTCAGACATCATCACCTATGTACTGGAGGAAGCTGAGCGGAGACCACCCTCCGACGTAGGGTTGTGACTACCGTCCGTACCCTACCATCACTACTCCTGAGCGATCGGGTAGACGGAATGCTGTCGGTGTAACACCCCTACTCCATGACCTATCCTGGCGATATATCTATCAGCCCAAGGTCATCTCCGGAGGATATCTCTATCTGAGTGTTACCCCTACCCCATGTATATAAATGAGGGAGAGACCTCTCTCTCACATCTCCTGGTATATGGACTACTCAAAGAGGGACCTCTGCCTACCACACGCTCCGATTCACTAACCCATGAGTGCATGAGCGGAGCAGCACAGAGCACACTACCCATACCCCGTCAACCACTAACCCATGTGTAACACCCAATAATTTTCTGGTATTATTAGGGATTTTTCGGAATTTTATGGCATTTTCGGATTAAAAATAAAAAGAAAAAAATAAAGGGTCGGGTGGGATTTGATCCCGCGACCACAAGGGAAGCAAAGCTTTAAGGGCATCCAAGTGACCGGCTGGGCTAGGGTATCAAGCACAGAAAAAGCTGGAGAGAAATAATGTTATAGGGTAGTTAGGCCTTTTCATTAAGAGATATATTAACCCCGCATAAGTCATGTAAGGGAGATTAGGGATTGTTGGCGGCTGCGTGCGAGAAGAGGGCGAGGAAGGGGCTGCGAAAACAGAGGAAGCCAAGGAATTCTTCTTCTTCTTCTCCTTCCCCTTTAGTAGAGAGAATCTAGGGTTTCTCCTTAGGGCCAAAGAGTGGAGGTTTCTCACAAGGAAGAAGAGAGGAGTTCTACGCTAGGCTTATACCTCGATTTAGTGAGTTTTCTTCAAGATAAGGGTAAGTAGATCACTCACCTGCAATAGGAGTAGTTTTCGTATATAAGATCTTGTTGTAGAATCATGTTTTATGATGCATGTGTTAAGATTATAGTTATCGTGTATTTTAAGTTCTTAAAGATGCATGTTTTCTCATGATAGAAATTTAATTGGTTTAGATTTGGTGTATGTAAGCTAAGCATGATAAGATTTAACTTGTGAAAAGTCCCAAAAATGAGGTTGGGATTAAGGGCACGCAAGGTGCTCGATGAAAGTCCCAAGTAAGAAAGGTAAGAGGTTTTAAGTGCAAAATTTATGCAAAAGTAAGATAGTTGATAAGTATAGGTACTGTAAGTAAGAAAGTATTTTATTTTCAGAAAGTGACATGTACCGGGAAAATGGAAGGCCCATCGAAAGTTAGAAAGAAGCTCTAATAGGGTGTGGTGGCTAGCTACCCCACAACCTATTAGAGAAGCGCGCAATGGGTACATTGATACCATGGTACAATGTCAAGGCCTAAAGAAAGTTGAATATTATTTTCAAGTATATAAGTATTTACAAGTGTTTTAGCTATGAGTACATGTCTTTATTTCAATAAGTTCACATTGATACTTTGCAAGCATGATAAAGGGTAAGAGTAAAGAGGTTAGTGTTTTTAATGTATGAGCATGTTAAGTTTGCAAATGTTTTATGCAAGTAATGTTTTCATCATGATTGAGCATGATAAGTATATGTAAGTTTTCCCATGTGCATGTATTTTGGAAGTAAGCATTCTTTGAAAAAAGCATGTTTATCCCTTATCGTTTGGATTTGTGAGTTAGGATTTACTTACTAAGCAATTTGCTTATTAGTTGCATTTTCCTTCTATTGCAGATAAGGGTAAAGAAAAAGCATAAGTTAAGGAGGCGAAGGGACTTGCTTTGATGTTCAGTGGTGGCGGAACCGTGGAAGAGATCTTTGGGCTAAGTCTTGTAGAACATGTGTTTTGGTGTTTTGAAGTGGTAGAATGAATGACTTTGTTTAAACTACACATAGAGGTTAAGTTTGGTACAAACTCTAGAGTGTTTTGCTTATATTTTGATAGTTTTGTGAAATCTCGCAAGGATTCTAATTTCAAGTTATTGGATTCGTTTTGAGTTGCTAAAATGTTTATAAAACTAGTATAGAGTATAGAAATGGAGTTATGTCTTTGTATACATTGGAGGTATGTGAATTGTGGACTTTTGAAACAAATTTTCGGGTCTGAAAATGCAGGTTTCAGGCGTGCCAGTCGACTGGTACAGAACCAGTCGACTGCGCTATCGAACAAGACCTTCTGTTCGATGCACCAGTCGACTGCCAAAAGGCCAGTCGACTGGTGCCGCACCCAGAAACTTTCTGTGGCCGATACCAGTCGACTGGCTATATAGCAGTCGACTGGTACCATTGTAAAGAAGTTGTATAGAGCAGCTGGTTAGTGCTTTAGTTTTACAAAGGTCTAGGGGTCAAATCCTTGCAAAGCAAATAAAATGAAAGTTGTTTCTTTTTTTTGAAAAAAAAAGAGAGAAGGAAGAAGAAAAAAAAATTTCATAGCAAGTTAAAGGAAGTCTGGTTGATCTGCAATCTTCTCTTCTTATCTTTCCCATGCTCTGTAGCTTAGTTCTCGAATGTTAGGTGCGCGCCAAAGGCAGGTCTAATTTGGGGTTGTGGAATTATGATTATTCCACTGTTTGTATAGTATATACTTATTTGGTCCTTTTCGGGGATATAACCTAAGGCTAAGAATAAGGTAAAGTTAAGGCTAAGTGAATGTGGCGGCCGCCTTAAGGCAGAGGGAGAGAAGTTAAGGCGGGTCGTCACAGAGTGGTATCAGAGCCATTTTTCCATCCTTCCGCCACACTGACATCAAGCTTCAATCCTGCCGTCTGCCAAGTAAGAAGTTCATGTATTGTAGTATTATATGCTTTCTTTATTGACTGCTAGTATCAGTAAGTGCATGATGATCGAAAAGTATGTGAGTATTATTATTATATGCTAATGTATGCATAGAGATAGTGAAGTAAGTTAGTAAGAGATAATGAGCATTTATTTCTTATTTATTTTCTGTACACCATAGAGCAAGAGAGATGGCAAGAGGACGTCCCAGAATTGTCCGCAATGAGGAACAAGCTCCTAGAGAACAGGAGTCAACTGTGTCAGTACCACCCACAGATCTTCAAGGAGTGGTAGCCCAGCTTCAGAGGCAACTTGCTGAGCAGCAGCAAGTTATTGCTGCCTTGATGGCTAATCAGCAGGCCACTCCTGTTGCCACACCAGTGGCGCCAGTGGCACAAGTAGTGGCACCAGCGGTGACAGAGACTCCCCCAGTACCTCTGACAAGAGAAGTGAGACAGGAAGCATATCTGATCCAGTGGCAGAGACTGAAGCTCGAGAATTTTTCTGGCACAAGTGAACCATGGGATGCTCAGGCATGGTTCAAAACGGTGGAAAGTATAATGGAGTTACTGGACTGGCCCGAGGTGGAGAAGATAAAGTGCACATCCTTCTGCCTTACTGGAGATGCTAGGATGTGGTGGGAAAGAGTGAAAGCTAAGAGGAATGTGAATCAGATGACCTGGGCTGACTTTGAAGCAGAATTTCTGGAAGAGTACTTTCACATGAAAGTGACAAACAAGCACTACGATGAATTCACTGAGTTCCATCAAGGAGATCTATCTGTAGATGAAGCAATGAAGAAGTTCAATCGACTAGCTCGCTTGTGCCTGGAGTTAGTTAGCACTGAAAAGGAAAGGGTCAGGTTGATGCTCAAGATACTGAGGCCTCAGATAGCTTTGAATGTGGCCGGCAGTGGTAATAGACCACAGACTTCAGAAGAACTAGTAAGTAGTGTTTTGATCACTGAGCACTACTTGAATAGTATAAAGGCCACACATGTGCAACAACAACAGGCATCAGCCCAGAAGTCCCAAGGGAATCCTCAGAACCAACAAAACTGGAAAGGGAATTCAGGCAAGAGGAAGCAGTTGGACTAGAAGGCTTCTGAGGGCAACAAAGGGGGTGCATCAAGCAAGCAACTCAAGTATTCTCCTTGCCCGAAGTGTGGGAAGACACATCCTGGAGTATGACGTCAGGGCATGAGCGGATGCCATATTTGCGGAGCAGAGGGACATATGATGAAGGCTTGCCCTAACCGGTCGAGTATTGGCGGATGTTATATCTGTGGAGTAGTAGGGCATCTGGCCAAGGCCTGTCCTAAAGCAAAGCCGCCTCCACCTGTAACGACCCGGAAAATTCTCTTAATATTTTCTTAAAATATTGAGCATGTCTAGATAATTTTCCGAGGGGCCCAGAAATAATTATGTAAAATTGGGCCTAGAAATCCATGTTTCTCATTTAAATTAAGAAAAACTAGGTACTAATGAGCTTTAAAAGGGCTCCAAAAATGGGTATTAATTAGGTAAAATTAATATAAATTAGGTAAAATTAATATAAATATAAAAGAATTTTATTTAGGAATATTGGCATAATTATGGGTGATTTTAGGGGGATTTTTGGAATTTAATAAATAAAAATAATAAAATAAATGAAATGAAAATAAAATAAAAATAAAGGTGCATGAGCCAAGGATTGAACCTTGGACCTCTTGTACAACCATGTAAGCCTTAACCAACTCACCTAGCAAGGAATTCTTATGAGTAATTGAAGTGGAGGATAGTTAAGAGGTAAAAGGAGGTGAAGAGTCATGGAGAGGCTCTTCATTTGCCTCCTTGATGGGTTATAATGAGAGGAGTTTTGGGAGTTACTTATTCTCTCAATCAAGTGCATTACCTCTCCTCTTCATTCCCCATTCTTGCCGAGCACCAAAGGGATGAGTGCCTTGGAGAAAACTTCACAAGAGGTCTCATCTCTCAAGATCTCAAGTTCCTACAAGGTGACAAGGATTAGTTGTGGTCAAGAGATACCAAGTCCTCTTCCTTCTCCTCTTTCAAGGCTCGAAAAATCAAGAAAACTAAGGTAAGACTCCCTCACCTGTGGTATAATAGTTACCAATGTTTTCCATGATTTTTGGCTTGATATATGGGTGAGTTTCGGATTTAAGGTTGAAGGGAAACAAAAATCAAGGTTCCTATGTTCAAAGGTTTCGAACAGCATGTTTTAAAGGTCCATAATTATGCTAAAAATCATGATAATATTATTTGATGTTCCCTTATGATGTTTATAAGTTAAGTGTAATTTTTGGGGATTTTTGGAGTACCCTAGGACATCCTAGGGTCTCGGCCAACATGAAAGAAGAAAAATCCAGAACCTTAAGTTCAAGGGTTTCGGCCACTATGTTTTAAATGTCTAGAAATATGTTAAAAATCATGATAATATTATTTGATGTTCCCTTATTATGTTTAGAAGTTAATTGTAATTTTTGGGG